>JAOXYL010000052.1:11325494-11348303 GCA_028564955.1 Terapon puta
TTTTATATATATATATATATATATATATATATATATATATATATATATATATATATATATATATTCCCATCAGCGTGTCAGTCTTTAATTAATGTGACAATCCTTCATAAAAAAACACCATATAAGCAAAAAATAAGCACAGGCTTTGTTTCAGTCATTAACAAAATTTCATTACCAACACTGGATGCAAGACTTGTTACACATAAGCTGATATTCATGTTTACTTAGCACTCATATGGAACGCTGTTGATTTTTATGGGACGCATATGGCTGCATTTTACTGTGCTCAATTAAATCGCTTTAAACTAGGATTAACTTTTTGGAGCGGCAATCCATTATATAACGTCTCCTTACTTAAAGCTGTTCACCGCACGACGCTGCAAATGTCTCCTAAGCACTGCTCACAGATTGGGGTGTCAAATATGAGGCTGTCACAACAACGTTTAGTGAGAGAGCCCTTCCTGCTTTTAATGGCCTGACCTACATCCCAGTTCAGAGAGCTAATAAAGGCAGTCTGGTGTGGGTCCTGGAGCTGCACAATGTCACTCACAGATCCCCAACTCAGCAAGATCCGGAATGCTCAATTAGTTGCTTTTATAGGCCCCATTAATATGCATTAACTCTCTTTCCAACGTTCGAGCACAGACAAACAGTCGCTGCTGGCAACATATCAGACAGGTGAAAGATTTCTTTTAACCTTTTCTAAAAAATAATGAATTTTGGCATGAAACTACAACAAAATTAAGACTATGTCAAAATACAGGTGTGATACATCTAGCACTGTACTAATTTGTATGTAAGTATTTATGCTACTTTTTACTTCTACTCCATTGCATTTCCAACTAATCTGCCACTTTTTTATTTTGATATTTTTGACAAGAAGTTTAATTTTTCCACCAAAAATGCCAATCTTTAAGCAGATAAACAGTGAATATAATTCATTAAATAAAATAACACATGTTATTTTATTTCAACTTCATGGGCTTTAGGAAACTGTGATAGTTAACTCTTCTTGAACAAATAAATCAAATAGAGAAAATAATTGTCAATTCAAGTGATACAGAAAATAATCATTAGCTGCAGCCTTAAGAATTGTACTTGAGACATTTCTTCTAAATCTATAGTAACTAGTTACATGTGTAGTACTTTTAAATACTACACATGATGATGAACTTAAAACACACACTGTTCCAGATGAAACTACCTAACGGGAATTTTGCAAATAATCCCACGGTACTTTTCCTTAATCCCTTTTGCTTGTATTGGAGGTTTTCTAAAACATGGTATTGTTACTTTTGCTTTATTTCCAAGTAAAATGTGTATGCATGTTAAAATACAAAATGAGCGTTCAGACCTTTAGAGGTAGAGGAGAAAAATATATACAAAACCAAACATCTAGGAAACCACAACATTTACATATAATCACTCAGCCTGCCTCAGCTCCGCTCTTCAACACAACAGATATCTCACCGCAGAAACATACACAATCTGGTACCACTCCTCCCACACAATAAACCGATCTGGCACACAGCAAGCTGAATCAATCATGGCACTTTATTATCCTGTCACTAGTCTGCTTCCTGCAAGTGTGTTTACCCTGTCCATGGCCCTGCGATTGTGGCTGTTCAGTGTACATTAAGACGGACATAATTGAGATTGTGGGCGGCCGAAAGTGCAGGGCTCAACCTGTTGTCGTTAATCTGTCATATTGTCGAGAGTCACAGTGGCGGTGACCTATAGGAGGCTCCACCTTGGAGGCACGGCTGATGGCGCTTTGTTGTTCATGGCAGAGGGCCTCACCTATTTTAAGTTTATTGGTTTGCCACCAACGGAGAACCCAAACCAAGCGTGATCTATTACCCAACCTCTGACTTCAATTTCTCTGCTCTGCTTCTAATCCATGTTAGGTCCTTTATGATTAGGAGTGACTCTCTTAAAACTCATCACCTCTACATTATATGCTGCTATTCATGATTTGAGTGATTAAGGATCAGACTAGGTTTCTCATTTTAAAGCGTTATGATGAAAAACAAGCTGAAAAACTTGATGGAGCAAACAGCCATGCCCGGCATAATGAAAGCTTAATACTGCTCTTTGTAATATACTAAATTATACAGGCAATCAATTTGAATTAATTGGTAACCCTTCAGATAGCAGCAGATTCTTTTTAAATTAGATTACTGATGGTTGTGCTGAAAATTCGCCTTCACTTTGTATAAATTAAAGCTCTGGAAAAGCATTTACAAAATAACAAGATATAAATGAATGCAATCGTACTGTTGGAAAAGGTGCATTTTTACAATCACACAACATATTAGAAATAATAGCTAAATCTTGCCTCAGCGGCCTGTTATTAATTACCTGGCAAATAGGACCTGTCTGTTCTCAAACTGAGTTATAGAGGTGGTGAGAGATCACCAAAGAAAATTAAACAGCAATCAAAGTGCATTTCTATCATCATAATTCTGATTGTCAGCATCACCTTTCCCAAGATGGCCCTGAGCAGCACAACAAATCCTAGTTTTTATTAAGTGGCTCAATTTGCTGCTGTTCATATCTCATATTTATGTCGTATTACAACACAGTTATACATGTGTCCTGCATTCTTGTTATTTCTGGTGTGCAACGTGATCTATTACGTGTGTAAATATGAGAATGCTGCCATGAAACTGAATTTAATTGATAGTTAGAAAAGATGCAGTTTCTAAAGAGTGATCTGTGGCATCGTCTGTGCAAAGCTGCATGATGCGTTCACGCCACACTAACACAGACACAGCAGCAACAACGCCTAGCCCCTGGAAGATTTTTATCACATCATGCCTGCCTCTTTAACCAGCCTTGATTTTGCGCCGCAAAAATTCACAAAGCGGCAGCTTAAATCTCAAAGAGGATGTAAGTATCTGGCTCTGTGTCTTCAGAATGTGGTTTCTTTTATAGCACGGGGGTTATATCAGCCTGGAGACCCATAAGTTATGAAATGTCAGGATCCTATGCATTCTAATTGAGTGTGGAACAGTTAATGGCTGTGGAAATTCAGCCACTTGACGTCTTATTCCCCTGTGTGCTGTTTCGCAGCCAAGCCCATGAGCCTCAATTAAATGACAAAATGGGCCCATTCTTGAAAATAACAACAATAAAAACACAAGCCTATATGGCAATAATATCAGGTCTCACCTTGAATCAACAATGGCCACAGCTTGCAAATGGCTAAACAGAGACACTGCAATAAGAGCAGAGACGGGGGGGTAAGTGAGAAATTTCTTGGCAGCTTAATACACGAATATATTGTACTAAAGCCGCAACTAACAGTTACTGTCATTATCGATTAATCTGATTATTTCCTCCATCAGCTGACAAGTCATTTGGTGCATATTGTTGCAAACTATAAAACAAAAGATGCCCATCACAATTTTCCAAGGACATCTTTAAATTTCCTATTTAATCTGACCAACCCCAAAGACTGAAAAACCTTACAAGAGTCTGTTATCAAAATACATTTCCACTTACAGACTAATGTAGATTTTTGTCCATTAACAATTCAAAATAATTAATTCTTGAAAAAAACAGTTTGAGAAAAATATTTCATCACTTAAACTTCAAGCTGACATGCAGCAAACCAAACTCAGCCTGCCCACTGTACCCACAGGACTTGCTGAAGTTTTTCTCAGACTCAGGCCTACTTTTTCTACCAAACTAGATCATGTCCCAAAATATACCCCCCAAAAAACTTAAAGTTACCTATGTGTTACTGAGTAAAACTTTTAAAATCCAGAATCAATAACGCCTAAACCTTTTCCCATTTTCTGCAGATGTCTGCAATCTATAAATACACATGGAGCATGTCCTATTAAATCCTCTGATATGGTGAGGGGCTAAATATTGACCCAATCCTGATTGGAGTAGATTTTTTTCACACCCTTGCTTATTGTTTTTATGACTCTCTGACTTTAACCCCTTTACTGCTTCACTGATTTCATGCAACAAACAATAGCTTTTCAATAATTCAATTTATGGTGTGCCATAAATGGAATTCAAAAGACAATGCTGTTGCAAATGAACAAGGACGATGCTTTTGGCTCCAGCAACACCCCCGTTGCCAGAGGAAAGAGAGAATATTTATTTTACGGTTGCCTCACATTCCCATTAAAACAAGGAAGCTACATTTCCAAGTGCGTGGTATAAATGCAATATACAGTGTTAAAAGAGACAGATGGTGGAGTGAAACTCTCATGTGGCAATGCTGTGCAATGGTACCACCGCAGCCAGCGCCAATGAAGAAATCCTCCCAAAACCGTCCAAGGCCAGATTACATCTATTAATACTTGTTCATGTGCATCTATCATGTGCCCGCTCACATATATGTTCATGCAGGCAGTCTGACACTGATCCTGGCACACATGTGGCCACATCTCAGTCATCATTTATAGTTAACGGCAAAACACAGAGAAGTGGGAATGGATCTAAGACTCAGAAAGCACAGACATGAATTACCATCCTATTATTTATCCAGGCCTTTCTGTCAATCACAGCAATAATCAGAACTAACTCATTCAAATTTTGAGAAAATGAAGGATGCATTCCCTCCAATTTTCAATTTGGAAGTGGCAACTATGGCCATGATGAATGTCTGAATAGTCCATCTTCTTCCTCTCATTTCTCCTAACCTTTCCTGACAGCTTAGATATTGCCTACCTGGTAATTTGCTCTACAATAATTGTTACTGTGAGATTTCCCCCAGCTTTTAACAAGGATTCTTAACACCCTCTGTAGGTGACAAAATGCAATTACAAACACAAGTGCCCCATCGTGACTGGTCATCAGCAGCTGCCACCTCCATTCCCTAGGCTCAACTGGTTCCATTAATGAAAAAAAAAGGAAAAAAAAGACATGCAGACAGATTCGGCAAACATTTGCTGCGAATAAAACTTTAATTAAAAGATATGAAGCTGTTTTATTGATTAACAACATCAGTGATTAAAGTGTACGGCTGACATTTTTTTCCAGGCTTGCTGTTTTGTTCCCTCACAGAGATCATTTATTTGCTGCGTGGCCCTGTTTATTGATAAGTGTGTTTGATGAATGCAGATGTGGCTGTTTGGAGAGCGGGCATGCTGATGGAGCGATCATATTGTGCGAAACACCAGGCTCGGGCAAGAACAGCTGTTGCAGCTCCATCCACTGGGACGCCATGTTTCACCACCACCCAGAGTGCACATGCAGGCGCGCTGCTGTAAAAAGCTGCAACTAACATATTCGCAACATCCTAACAACTCTATGAATTTTATGACACATCGCCAGAGCTCTCTCATCTCTGTCCAGCACTAAAACCTTAATTATTGGACTAATTGCTATGGCTATATTCATCTCTGTGGTAATCCTTTGGTGATTACATTTTGTGTTCAATACCAGGCTTATCCTTTAATTAAAAGGATTATTAACCTTTAAAACAGAGCCATGTGGGATTAAACCCTTGAATGTAAGTGTCAAATGTGCTTTTTTTCTCTTACAAAACAAGCTGAGAATGAGGTACATCATTTCAATCATAATCAGCAGACTGTAGGCTGGTCATATGGCTCAGAGCTGCACTACACCTTTTTAAGGAGCTGACTTACAACGGCAATAAGCCATCATCCATATCTCCTCCCAATTAAAGTCTGCAGAATGTTGATACATTACGCCTGGCGGGTTAACAATCAGCACAAGTAGACGGATAATGATACAGTTCTGACCAGAGAGGATTCCAGCATGGTGGGAACGAGGTGAAAGGGTGAACGAGTCAAGGGTGAAAAACTAAATATAACGCAGACAGTGAGATCTTTGCCACGGTGAGCCTTCAAGGCCTTTCACCTCCGAAGAAGGTGAGTTCAAAGTTCAAAGTCGGCCTAAGTGGAGCGTGATTGAAAATCATTGGGGATCCTGAAGAATACCAGTGCAATTTGGGACATATCATTGATCCACAAGGCCTCTTCATGTGCACCTGTGAGAGGAACTGTAAAGTGCAAGGCAGGGTCTAATCAGGAATTGAATACATGAATATAAAAGATAAGTTAAGTTGACACCAGCCATGTCTGCTGTGGTCATCCAATGCGGCTTCGTTTTGTCCGATCGATATTTGCGCTCATCAATAATGTAAGAGAACTGTTTGGCACCGATGAGGCGAACATGAACCGCGAGGAAGAGACCACGGTGCCGAGGCGGAGTGGAGCAGCTAGAATCAAGAGCTGTTTGCCCATGCCAAAGCCACGCTGCATTATCCAGAGCAAGTCTTCATTTGAATGTCCTAATTAGTTAATTAGTTGGTGGTTAAGGATGATATGAGCATCTCATCAATCTCTCTATCTCTAAAAATAAACACCCTGGGACGGCGGTGGTGAGTCATTAGAATACTGATGACTGTGGGAAGTGTCTGTGAGGATTAGAGGTCTGCTTCTGACACTCCATATTTCCACAAACCACCCGGCTCCATACAGAAAGACTAAAGAGCCATTGCTGTGAGCATTGTATGGATGACAAACCAAGCATGACATAATGAGTTTACAGAAAGTCTGAGGAGCTCAATTAATGCTTTTTCATGCGTAGCATTTGGCATCCATTTACTTGTTTATCACTGATGGAGCTGATGGAGGAAAATGAGAATTAGACATGAGAATAAAAACTGTTTTCATACTCACAAATGATTGAAACAAGTTTTGATTCATTTATTTTAAGTGTGTGTCACGACTTTTAAAATTACAAAAGGACTTTATTAAAGTGTCTGCTTTTACCCCACCAAGCTCCTTAGTTGTCATGTGGACTTTTAACAATGACTTTACGCAAAGTACCAGCAGTGCAGACAGAGAGTTTGTGCTTCGTTTTCTGCAGTGGAATATATGACGGAAAGAGGGGAAGAGAGGGGAGAAGAGGAGGAAAGAATAGGTTAAAAATAGTTAGCATATGGCAGCATATGATTGAGTTTCCAGGGCTCTGAAAATTCACTCTAATTATTCAACGGTATCCCTCTGTCATCCTTCCCTATATGCATTCCTTTGCCTGGAAGTACAAGTGACTCCAACTAATATACATAATTCTGCTACTTAATTGGCACGGATCGGGTGAAAGTGGGCTAGGAAAACTCCTTAGAGACTAATAGGGGCACATATCATTGGCTCTATCAGAACAGTAGTCCCATAGGTGATAGAAGTCAGCAAATATTTCATGAGCTGTGCCATCAAAGTACCTCACCTCTGGAGTCCTGTGCACTATCCTGCGAAGAACACTTCCGAAAGAGTTCTGCTGTCAGGTGTATTTATAGCAGGCGGGCCGATGACTGATGCTAATGCCATGTAAATTATGCAGCGCACTATTGCTGTCATAACAATATGTTAGACTTAAACAGGAAGGTTAACTAAACTAGTCATTTAAGTTATAAGTGGGCCACTGGCATATGCTTGCGCCCATAGATATGGATTAAGCTTAGTGCTGCAGTAACTCCAGCTGGTTTTCATAGGCATGGTCCTAGATTTAGCCTAGTGTTGATTTAAATAATTTGGTGTTACAGGGTAGGATCTGCTCAAGGGCTGAATGGAGAGTTAAGTCAAATTGCTGTTGAGAAAGAGTAAGTGGGGAAACCTTGAGGCAGACGGTAGACAAAAGAGCTGCAATTATAAATAATGCCCACAAAGCAACAACGTTAAACATTACGACAAAAGCAAAGATTTAAAGACATTTATAACAACACTGCAATATGGATGGGGTTTTTTTTTTGCATCATAAAGCTAGCATATCTGACATGGCTACTATTCTGACACCATTTCTGTCAAATAGTTAATGCAATATGGTGAAAAACTTACTGCTTAAGGGATTACGGTATCTAATCAACTTACTGAAAAAAAACTAAAAGATACAAACACTTGCGAACGCTTAATCATGAGCAGTGGATCTGGTGGTAAGAGCAGCCATTTTGCAGGAGTCATTAGTGCTGATAATTAGCTCTGTATGGTGTCATAATAGGCAGGGAATATGAGGATATTTTGCAGGACTGGGTGCACCCTGGGGTGTCAGCATTGCACGCTGAAGAAGCCTCCACATGGAATTAAAACAATAACCATAAGCCGATTGAGGAATGATTTCATAACCATCGGGATGAACAGTCCAGGAGCCCAATCCACAGTTCAGACTTCACATGACAGCTGTTCAACAAGAAATGCACACGCCTGCAGTTGCCCAGATGTTACAAAATACCAAATTATACCAAATGTTTTGTATTAAATAGTATCATGGTCATTCTTTAAAAGTACCAGTTAACGGTAAATATTGTAACGTTGACACCCATTTCTAAAAGGGTTAGTGTGTTAGTGAGGACGATTATGCTCAGAATCAGAATCAGAATCAGCAACACTTTTATTGCCAGGTAGGTTTCCGCCAACAAGGATTTTTTTGGTATCTGGTGCAGCAATTCTACAGCTCCCCAAATGTTTGCGTTCACTTCAAGTGTGCAGCATGACAATAAGAACTGAATTAGTTACGCTTTCTCTCCCAGTATTACCTACATGCAAACTCTTTAGTGCATATGCTCCACTATCTCATGTAATTAGCAGCTTTCATGTGCGTGGATGTTGGAGGGAGGCCTAAACGGAGTGTCTGGGATTTTTTCAGTTAAAATCTTAGCATTGGTTTCCTCAAGATCTGTAGATCTTACAAACATAATCTTAATCATAATCTAATATTTGTATTTTAGCATTTTTTTTAGTTGTACACAATCTTCTGAATACAATATTCATAAAATAAACTCAAAAAGGTGTTATTTTATTAAATCCTTGTTGTACACTAAACTGGAAAATCATTTTGTTTGTATATATGTGTATATTAGTTAGTGGTAGTGTAAGGTACATCAAGAATTTTCTAGATCCATGTATCATGTTAGTAATCAATTAATGAAGCTAACTTATTTGTATTGGAAAGAGAAAACAATCTAATCTGTTCAGTAACAAGAAAATTAGATATGTAGTTAGCAACCACCAACAGAAAATAATATTAGTTAATGGGGACAGTTTGTCTTCCAAATTCACACACAGGGTCATTTTGGACGACTTACATGAGCCTTTAACTTTAGGGGCACATTTTGAGGTACTCTTAGTATCACCTACCACAGCACTTAAGTGCCATCGAGGAGCACAAGAATGCACGAATGGTTCAATCAACCGACCAATCTCCCAACAACTCTATGTACTCCTACGGGACAAGGCCCTTTAACCTTTCTAAAATGAATGTATACAGTCACAAATATCAAAATGATTGGTCCCTTCCTCCTCTGATTGCACATGGTAATCAGTGAGCTCAGCAGTCTTTTGGTTGAAACCAAAACCATCAGAAAACACCACACTAAATAGCAGAACAGCAACACGATAAAAGGTTCACCCTATATCAAAACAAATTGTGGCCACTAAAGGAATCAATTTTTGACATTTCACCTCTATCTATAGAGAGTTCACTGACCCTGGCTTTTAAATTTATAGCTCTGTGCAGCCTCAATCAAAGTGTTTGTCAGAAACGCATTTGGTCGAAAGTTTTAGTGTAACACACTGCAGATCATGACACGTATGGATTTAACAGGCCCTTGAGCCACCCTTATATATCTCATGTTGTTCACACAGGATAAATATCTTAGCTCTCGCTGTAATAACATGGGAGGAGATTTGTGGATGAGGCCCCCATTTCTAATCTTAGATCTATTAAAGTGCTTCTGAATGAATCATCGAAGCTATTGATGTCACTGTGGGCTTGTTAGCTGGATCCTGGAGTCAATAACAATTTCTAATGGGGTTTGTAGGAATAGTCACAAACAGTAACTTTTTATGAAGGACTGTAATATTGTCTATTGATATATACAGTGAGCAAATGCTATTTGTATTTACATTTTGCTTCTCAAAAATGAGGAAACATTCAATACTTACAGGAAAACTATGAAATGTTTCAAGTTCAGTTCAGTATCTGTTTGTGTTTTTGAGTTGTGCGCTTCATACAGCAAGGTTCAGATGGCATGTCAGCAGTAAGGAAAGAGATAAACTACTAGTGCGGAGGAAAACAGCAAATATAATCCCAAATCTTTTTTTTTTCCAGGGAACAAACACAAACCATCGTCCAGGTTTCTTTTGAGAATCAGAGAGAAGAGAACTACTCAAGCTGAGGATTCCCTCTAAGCATCAGAGATGACTTTCTCCATCGCTGTGAGAGGCTGTTCAGTTAGCCCGGGGAGAGGGATCATGAGTACAATATTGACTTTAAATTACAACAATAGCTGCTGCTCATGCTGTCTCAGGACCATGCTGCGGATCAAACACAAAGATCAGGCCAGGATTAGGAGAAAGCCACTGACAAGCGCTGAGCTGCCTCTCTGCTGCTGCAGCACGCGTACTCACACAGCACCGCCAAAATCTCACACTAAGCTCTCTCCCGCCTCTCAACATGTAACACACAGACCTTACAGTCATCTCATTTGGATTTCAAAGGCAAAATTGATTACGAACACAATAATCTAAACACAGGGTAAAGGTGGCTGTGTGTGTGTGTGTGTGTAGACAGGACAGATCTATTCTGAGGAAGGCGGCATTTCCTCCCTGAAGGTGAGGAAGACTCTCACGTTTGCTTACAGGATACAGCCGTGCTCTTGCAACGCCTTGTAACTGGGCTTTTATTTTCCTTTTCCTGGCAGTTAAACACAAATAACAGCATGGATGATGCGCTGGGATTCATTGTCTGCGCTCAGGGAGGAGTGTAGGATATGACTGTTGTGATAAATGATCACGCCTTGTGCCCGGCGTGACAAAGGAACTGCAGCACAATCTGCATGTGCTCCATCCTTTTGCCATCATTAGGTGTAATTGGGACTCATGGCGAGGCGTGTTCTTTTTCTGCTGTGGAAGTATCAGAGAATGAAGCTGCAACTCCTAATAGGACAAGCTACAGAGGGGAGGCATGTCCAGGCCACTGCAACAGCACTGAGAATATGTCCCCGTATCATACCACTGGCATAAGTGGAAGCTCAACAGATATGCACTTGTGTCAAATCCATTAACTCTAATGTCAGACCAACTCTATTGTCATGTCAAACTACGCTTTTTGACGTTGACCTTCAAGGGTGTGCACACAGACGCTGTTATTGGCACCTGTCTGAGGAAAGTGGAGCACGTTCCTTCACTTTAAGCACCACACTTGTGCACCGCCTCAACACCCGGTCAGGCGCTGATTACAGGGTCGCTTATTAGCTATAATGGGGATGCATATGGAATTTACAGGATTGTGTGACGAGGTTAAAAACAGACTCATGAATCCGAGTATTCATGCAACCTTTTTTCCTGCAGCACTATTATTCATAATTAAGACAAGAAAATATACACAACACAGCAGAGTGTATACAGTAAGTTGGGACTAAACTGGCAGAGTGATAATAAATGTGGAGAGGCAAATGAGCGTGCGAGGTGCCCCTGTTTGTCAACCAAATACTCAAAAAAAAAAAAAAAATCATTCACATGCACTCTTTAAACGCAGCAGAGTTAAGTTTTGCTGCGGCAGGAGCATAAAGTCTTTGTTTCGTGACCTCAGTCTGTGTATCCTTTCCCCTCCTTTGAATCAAAGCCCCCGCACCATCTTTAGCATTTAGAATTAATTGCACAGTTATCCTCAAATTAATTCCTAACTGTTTTACAACACACAGAGAGAAAAGGGCAAACCAATTATTATTCTGTTTTCACCTTACAGAGGGGGATATTATGCAAATGATCTTCTCTACATGAGAAGGAAAAGGGGCTTTATTTTCCTCAGCAGATGCTGCCTAGACAGTCTAGCGTTCTGTGGGGGACAGGAAGTGGGGATGCTGTGAAGATCTGATCGCTCCACCTGGCTTCCTACTGACTCCATATCCAAGCAATAATAGAAAACACAGTGATTAATTATTTATTTCAAAGAATCACTTTTTTTCTATATTTCATGCTGGACAACTAAGGTTAAAAGGAATGTTCCAAGTGCTGTCTGGAAGTATTTTACAACTTCTGCACTTACAAGCTAGAGGTGTTTCTTGATGGAAGACAAAGTCCCTTGGCTATGCAGACCTGCAAAATGTTTTATTTGGTACTTTCCCAGGAAGAGGGTACACGCTAAGAGCAAGCAGCGAGTCTGCAAGCCAGACATCAAGATGTGGCTGACAGGATGGCAATGCAGGGTTTCAGAGAGGACAGGGGGCATCTCACCTCCCTCAGCTGCTCCGCACTTCTGACCACAGCGCGTGTTTATTAATCTGAGACCTTGAGACCTCAGAGAAGTTGCTAAATGAAAACTACAACACAAACACGCAGCATTTCCAACAAGCCACGGTGCTTTGCAGCGAGCTGATTTAAAACCAGCTTCTTCTTCTTCTTCCAAGGTGGAACAAACAAAAGCTTTAATGAGCTGTAATGATGAGTTAAGGTCAAAGCGCTTATCATCTTTACAAATCAGGAGAAGATGTGCTCATGGAAATAAGCTCCCATGAGTATCCATCATCACCTCAAAAAACTGCATGCGGTGGCACAGCTCCAGGTGCTTGAGCAAATTGGGCTTTCGATGCGGAATGGATCAAACGCCGGCTCAATATTCATTATTCTTTCTGACTGTGATCTGCTGCAGTTCTGTGCGTGGGTGAGGGTAATTGTGTACCTCATTGTGCGCGTGTTTGGACCAAACTTAATCATGATGTCAGGCTGTTAATAAAAGGTTATTAAAGGAACAAAGATCCAGGTTTTACATATGTTAGGCAGGGGAGGTCTCGGGAACTCCTGTCTCTGAGGTAAACACGGGCCTTCATGACAAATGATGCTCATGCTGGGATCAGATAGTTAACAAGAGATCCCCTTATTAACCAGGTCTGCATAGATAATTGGCACTTGAGCCTCACATTTTGAATCTGGCCTGAGCAGTGTCATTTATCAAGAACCCGAGCATGCTGTCAGGGCTCCATAATAAGCTGCAGTAACTGATGAATCAAGATTAAGCGGATAGATTGAGAATGAAGGAGGAGAAAATGGGCCACTGCCACATTGCAGGGGGCTTAGCTTGATATTCACAACATTAAAGCTGTATTTTTCCTTACAGGAAGGGATCAATCCTGCATCAGAGGCTATAGTTGTAAAATAAGCTCCAGCCCGACAGCATCATGATGAAGGGTCTCAATGTGGATTGCAACACTTTGTTCTAATCTGCATACTGTGTGCAAGCTGTTTGACCTGGAGAGGCAAACATGTGATTTGTCGGTTTGGCATAACATTTCTTAAGTCGTCTGAGAGCTTTTAAAATATATGATAATATCGGCGAAAAAATTAACATTGCCGATTATTCAACTGGTCATCAGTGACTAATTTTAGTAAATGCAAATCTTTAACTGTCCTTTGCTGAGCTTTGCTGTTTTTTTAACAACACATGAATAAACAGAATATTTGAGGTTTTTTTACTGTTATTCTGTATAAAAACAACCTGAGCTCAGGGAAATCATAAGGGACAATTTTCAATTTTCTTACATTAGCCAAAGCTATCATTAAAAAAAATCAAGAAAATAATTGGCTGATTAATCGATGACGATAATCATTAGTCGCAGCCATTTTTCAACGCTGTTTTAATTTGCTAAACACAAATATGACTCATATGAAACAGTAACAGATCTTGGTGGTATTGGGCTCAGTGATAACTACTGTTCACAGTTTGAGCAAATAGTTGTTGTTATACAATATAAGTGGCATTAGCTAAACAATGCAGGAGCACATTATGCCTATTACTGCTGTGCAACTATATCAGTCCGTATAATTACGGCAGATACAACTTCCTCATCAGAGTAATATAATTAGATGCATTCATTCCAAACTCTCTGTAAACACAGGCTGGTCAATGCTGGTTTCAGAGATTTTTAATGTGATTGTAAATGTGTATGTGCATGTGTGTGTTCATCCTTTTTTTTGTTATCTCACTGGTATATAAGTGTAGATAATTACAGATGATGGGCCGGTCATCAGCTGCAGGTATGGGAGCCACCTCAGGCCTCGCCCAGCCTAGCACCTCCAGTGCTCCCCTGCTCTGTCAGGCATGTTTGGCAGCGTCTCCTTTCCCTAAGTCTCCAGCTGTCCAGTGGGGTGCGCCAAGTCACAGCAGGAGCGCCTGCCTCTCCATCTATGGCCCATCTCTTTCTAGGAGTGTGAGATGTGTGTGTGTGTGTTTGGGAGATGGGGGGGAGTGGGGGTGGAGGGGGTCGTCTCTGTACTCGCATTACTCACTAGCAGACGGAGCACGCTGCCAGCACCCAGCATGTCCGCCCACACGCCCCTGCCCTGCCGGTTAGACCTCACGGTTGGAGGAGATGATGGAGAGAATCTGGGATCCAGGAGGGGGGTGGATCCTGAGGAATCTGAGAGACAGAGAAAGACAGACAGAAGCCCAGAAGCTTACCTCCATCCCACAGGCCGATCCTTGGACAGCCCGACCTGATATGGTAGTCTGAAGTCTCCTTGTTGGGGTTCTTTGGGGGGAGGGGGAGGGAATGGGGAGGCGGAGGGGGGTTCTGTGAACTGACAGCTAAATTATTTGTTTGCTTTTGTATTATAATCTCCCCTTATTACCATACTACGAATTCTCTCGTTATTAGCAAAGCAGCTTTATGTTGAATTTGATGTGCAATTTCAATCATTAGAGTACCACTGAAGAATTTGACTGACTGAGTTTTCAAAGAGTAATTAACAGGACATATGTAAGTATTTGGACCTTAAACCGACGGCAGAGGGTGACTGCAAAAAGTTTAAGAAGCACCTCTGTGCTTGTTGTCTGTTTAGAGTATATGCAACATTAGCAGATTAAGTCATTTCTTGCGTACCAAAAAGGTATATCCATGATTTTGTATGTAGCAATTAATCTTATGTCGAGAACACATATCGGTTAAGAATTGCAGAGGATATCACTGAAAGCTGGTCACAAATGATAAAAAGCCAGAAGTCAGATAATGTTCCTCATGAACACTGGGACAAATTCTCAACAACAAACCTTCATCCAAACATAAGTAACTGGGGTTCATTACCACCAGCCGGCATTACTCTCACATGCCCACAGGGGGCTCTAGTGTACCACACATTTTACTACCCAAAGTGTTAGCGGCTGCTCAGAGACCAAGGCGCCGATTGTGTTGAGGGTAGACCTTTTGAACTGCTGCGCTGTACGATTGATATAAACATTAACCAAGCTTATGCACAAATCAGAACATAAGCATGCTGTAATAGTGCAAATTAAATACAAAACAGCGTAAAAGATAGTTAAAGTATAACAGAGTTGTGCCCAGTCTGTAATGTAGCACTGCATCAAAGTGCTTCAAAAAAAAAAAAAACTGAAAGCCTGAATGAATACACATCTTATCTTGATCCTGATATTTCTGACTATATATATGTGTGTGTGTGAGTGTGTGTGTGTGTGTGTCTGAATTTCCAAGGTGGTGAACAGTACTTGATGAGCTAGCTCTGGAGACCTCTGAATTTTAATGATGTTGGAGATGATATTGTGTGTCCTTCAGCTTGTTATACTGACACAAGCACTCCATAAATCATCATACCTAGCTATCGTAAAATCAATACCAAACTGCTACCTCAGCGCTAACCCGTAATAAGTTTTTCAGCCATCTAACAGCTTAAACTTTGCTGTAATGCCGTTCGACCTATAGGTTAAGATCAGAGCATGCTTAATTTGTTTTGTAATAGAGACTTTCTAATCCTTAATGAAGCGCCTATTAGGGAGGCTTTTGTTGGCACATTGGTGATCAGTTGGTGGAACAGCCACTGCAATTAAGTTTGAATCTTTGTCCTGGAGCAAAAAAAGGAAAAAGAAAATAAAAAAGAGGGGGGGTGGAAAAAAACGAAAGGAGGAAAGCTTGAACGGTCAATAAATGTTAATCCAGTCAGAACTCGTCTGTGCCTTTGAACAGGACTCACGCTGGGTTTTTTTCACATGCACTTGTTTTATCCTTCCTTAAGAGAGGCCATCCCTTAAGGATACTGCCACTGATCCTGAGAGCAGACTACCTCTCACTAATAAGAGCCCATGTGTAAGCAATATTGTCCACATTAAACACATTATTACTGGGCTTTGTGTAAAACATAAGCCATAAATACATCCACAGAAATTGCTCTTTAAAAATGGAAGCTGGAGTTTTTCCACAAGGATGGATAAATTATGGGACTGCTATTAAGTTAATAGTAAGAGGGAGTTAAAGTAGTTAAAATGAATCAAATGTGCCATTAGTTTGCTTCTACAGATTCATCAGTTTGTTGCCACTTTTCTTCTTTTTGCATTAAAATGATCTCTGCTTTATCCAAACACCGAACAAGATGCAAATAGCAAAAGAAAACAGAAAATGACAAGCCTCATGTAACCTTGTGGGGTTGTGTTTTTTTTTTTTTTTTAAGAGCAATAACTATAACTGGGGCAGCATTTCTGAGACACACAACATATGTAAAAGCCTTTGCACAAGAGAGAAGCCATTGCCACAATTTCTGAAGCGTAAACAGCTTATGAAAGTCAAATGGATATGTGGCATAATCTGACACGGCGAGTCGCTGCTTCAAAAACATCCCTAACAAACCACGATGCCAGACAACAGCGACAATAGTTGCATGTTTTTAAACGCTCCACAGGTGATCGAGCTCTAATATCAGCCAGCCACGAGCTGACAAGTGAAATTAGTCAGGTATTTAACATGAGAACATTGTGCCATTTGTTGCTCTTTTAGACATAAAGTGCTAATGAACAGGATTAGACCAAATATGGTATATACTATGAGTGCCAGATTTCTGTTTACCGTCCAGTATTTATAAAAGGAACATAAAAGACTAACATGGATCACAGCCCTCAAATTTCAAGTTCCAAAGATTAAACATTAAAGTGGCACCACTATGAGGCTGTAACTCATGTTTTTTTTTTTTTTTTTGGCAAGGGGAACACCCACATACCCATGGTTTTTGGGAACACTGACATTGGCTGTGATTTATTTATTACTTACGCAGTAAGAGGTGGTGACCAATTGTCAGAGGTCTTGCTGGTTGACCCTGAAACATCTGTGTTTAGGGTCTGCTGCTGATTACGCAGCAGACAAGGCAGCTAAAAAGACAATAAATAGGCTAACCCCGGCAACAGTGCAGTCTGTAAAATATTGACTTGAATGGCAACAAGACATAATGGGATTTTTAAAGTGTAATATTGTGGCAAAAAAGGCAAATATTCCCTGGGGTCTAGTAATATTAAAGGGATTATGCAAAATAAAAATGTTAAGAGTTACTGACTGATGTCTCATGCTGGATCTGTGTTCTGTCTTGTTGAAAATTGTTTGTTAAAGATGATAAATTACCGATAAATCTTTGTGCCTGAAGGTGAACTTCCATGTTAACACTTCTTCCTATACAGATGCAAAGGTATAAATCACTCAGCCAGCACTGTCACAGTTAGTTCCCTGCTTAAGAGGAAAAGCAAAACATAATCCACTATAACAATTATTTATGTTGGTTACATGTGGATTTCTGGTATAATAAGTATTATTGATAGATTATAAGGAAATGTAATGTCATCATTTTAAGCAGACGCAATTTTCAGACTAATAATTAGTATGACTGTTGTGAAGCAGATAATTTATTTTAATTCTTTATTTTTAATTTTATTTTTAATATTTTTAAAGTTTGTGAGTTTGTGAAGCTCATAATTAATAATTTACAAATCGGCCTCATTTTGTTAGAAAAATAAATAAAATCTAATAACTGAAAATTAGAGTGAAAAGATGAAGCTGTACTTCCTAATGAAAATAAATTACTCTTTTCCAGGCATTTAGACTGTATATGTTTCCATACTGTAGAAATTATTTCATTATTTTTTTAAGCTAATGCAGGTTCCATCTTAACCAACTTTTCTCTGCTTATTCACACAGGATATTCCATGTCACTCAAAACTGGATATACATTGCCAAATATCCAAAATATGTTTCTTTATTTAATCATTTCTGAATGACATATATATATTTGACTATAGTTAGTGCTTTGTTTCTATCACACTATGACAGAAAGTTTAATGCATTTTTTGCATGTTTTAACTTGGTGGTGACTTTTATGTAAGATAATGTGTATAAGATCAAAGGAAAAACAACTAAACATGATATCTTGAGGGAAAAAATTCCATTTACGAGGGAGGAGTCTGCTTTTCTGCTGTGTAGGCTTTAGGTTTCCAGTTTGTTTCTATTGATATATCTTTACCATTGATTTTCAGTAAGGAATGAATACATCTCTTAAGGTGAACTACTTACCTACTTACAGCAGGTTTTCTGACATCAGTGTTGTGTTTGTTCCTGGCAATGCCAACAGTCATGAACTTACAAAAGATGTTGACACGGTGACTTTGCAGAGAAGTCTTTTATTTGAATACAGAGCTAAATTGGAGCAGCCCGGTATCTTGCATGTCTGTCACCGGTCTCCCATGTGGCCCTGATAGGACTGTTAGGGACTGGCGAGGCCAAACCGGGGCAGGCAGCTACAGTAGGGGGAGGAGAGGATTTACACTTAAGGCCAGAGCTGGGATCCGTCAGTGTGGGCGGGTTGGGTCGGCTTCAGCGTGACCTGCCACCTCTGACGGAGCTCCGAAAAGTGCAATCTGACCCTAAATGCTGAGCAGTCGTCCCTCTCTGTCACAGGCCTGCGTCATCTGAATGAAGGCCAGATATTGTAGTGTAATCATCTTCTATTTATAAATTACAATCTCGATCTTGCTTACATAAGTTTATATTAAATTACAGTTAAAGGAAATGACAAAAAGGGATGACTCAAGCAAAGGATTCTAACAATAAAATGCAGCAAAATAAAGACCAGTCCACTGTCTGCATGAAAAATACAACAACGCCTCTCAATTAAACCCACCCAGGAGCAACCGCCACTTCAGGACACATACATGCAGTTTTTCACAATTGTATGATCTGCCAAAAAGTCCAGTCTCGCCCTTTGTTGAGCGTCTATGGAGGGAGAAACACGGATAATAAAGGTCTCTTTATGATGAGGCTCCTGCACACAGAGCCACAAAAAAAAAACCTTAAGAAAAAAGATCTATCAAGAGGTGGGAATTACACTGCCCTGTGCTGGGGTGGGAAAAATGAAGCAGGCATTTCTGAGCTAGCTGGCAACATAACCTTCAGAAACATCCTATTTTTCATTAGACTTGTGTCAGACAGCTATGCCTTTAATAACATTCATCCCCCTACCAAGGAGAGGATAACTCAAGCTTTAGGCACATAATGAATGGGAGAATAGGCCCTGGCGCTGTTAAGAACAGGGGGGCTTGCCAAACAGGCAGAGCTGCGCTGCTGCACTCGTGGCAAGCCTTTCACCGCACGGCACCCTCCTGTATTAACGCCATGCAAATGAACAGTCGGATGCTTCCTGAGGTGGCTCTGTAATGTGGCCTTGTTAATTACTGTCATTAGAGCAGGCGCTAGGAGAGCGGGCTAACAAGCCACCGTCCTCATGATCTCTGCATTTGAAAGTCATCTTCGGCGATAAAAACATGTCAGAACCCCAGTAAGAAAATTGCAAATTGCCGAATTTGCTGACAGAGTGGAAAAAATTCTGCTGACTCTGAGCAGCCAGCCGGTGATGGATGCATTCTTGACACAGTCTTGGTGTTTAGACTTAAGAAATAATGAGTATCAATGTCCCAGCCGTGGAATATGCAAAGATGAAAGAGCGCTGTGTGGGTTTAATTAAGGGAGGCAGAGGCAGGAGCTGCTTTCAAACAGAGTGACCCAACATGATCAGGTTCTTATTGCTGTCATTTTTGTGCTGAAATATGGCCAGTAAGGTACAGGGAGCGCTTTAATAAGACCGACATAATGTCAGAGCAAGCGAGCCCGAGGCAGCTAGTCCACTGTAAATGTAGCCCTGAGATATTTTTGTGCAGGACATCGTGGTTTCAGAAACACAGGTTAACGTGTAGAACATCGCATTCAAATAAGGAGAAAGTTGGGCTCCCTGAATCGGGGCAGTTGTTTTAAGAACAGTTGAATTGGTTTTCACTGCATCATTACAACCACGGGGGGTGTGGGCACTCATTGTTTCCACCGTCAAGTAAAGTATTTTGTTTTACAAATGCCCTCCGGCAGTTCACACTCCCTACATCAGGAGTTGGGGTATGGGTGGGGTGGGGGGGGATGTTTCTCATACTTCAGAGAGCAAACCAAAATATCCCCTATTATGTCTGTGATGCATCAAATCCCTTGTGTGGCCTTGAATTTAGTTTCTCCCCCCCAAAAACTGGAGGGTGACACGGTCAATATATTCAACACACGAGGCCACATCCAGGCTAATATAAAGACTTTTTCTCTTCTCTCCTCTTTCTTTGTTTCACTTTCTTGCTCTCATTCCCTTCTCTGTTTTTCAAACGTCTGTGCTGTTGAGGACAAATCAAAGGCTCTATTTTACTAATGTAACACTGAGCAGACTGTGAGGTGGCTGTGGGGATAATGAGGGACTGCAGAGATGTGAAACAGACAGGCTGAAATGGATAATTAGGACAGAAAGTTTCTGCGATGCCAATGACACTCTACAGGAAATAGGATCATTAAGTTCTATATAAAATCCCTCTATGTACGGCGTATCTATATAAAATTGCTCGTCCTCTTCATCCTCTTCATTACAACTTTTCATTTCATTACAACTGAGCTCTGTTTAACTTAAGGTGCAGCCCTTACCTCTGTTTTAGAGAAATGTCAGAATGTAGCCACTTTAACTATCTTTATAACTACCTGTGAAATATATTTAGCATAATTACTGCTCTGACCTGCTGGAGAACATACACGAATACTTCATGTCCTTTCGCATGGCTGCCCACTTACAGTTATTCTGCAAATCCAATAGTCTTGTTTTGAAATGTAGGTATTGTGGACTGAAGCTGTGGCTGATTGTTAGGACAGCGTGTGAATGAAAAGGACACCCTCACACGTCTGTGGTGCTCTGGAGTATTTCAGACTGTATCGGAGGGTCTGGTGCAGGCAAACTGGATAATGAGCTGCAAAAGCTGTTAAAAGGTGTTTGAGGGAGATATCATGCTATGTTGCTCTATTATGATTAGATTTCTCCTTGACAATATGAAAAGATCAAATCAATATCTACTGAGATTTTGATGATCCACAAGCCACCCCCATCCGGCCCCCTCCCCTTCCAGTCTTGAGGACGAGAGCATGATCTCACATCACCACAGTAACGTCGGTCTTTTCTCTGCCACTGTGAAAATATGTAACTTCGATTAGTGAAATGCTGAACAAAATGACCTGTGTTTTGGACACGCTCCCAAATGTTGCTGTTTGGGTACTGATGACAGGACCTATTGTGTTTCACTTTAAAGCAATTCAATTAGGAGTCATTAGTCCTCTGAGTGATTACCAGTGGCCTATCGATAGAAAGGAAGGACACACTAATTAAAGGGCATTTAAATGTTTCTCGGTGCAGAGTAATGGGGAGAAACACAGCATTTAAAATGCAGTTTGGAGGAAAATATCCTTGCACAGCAAATGACCGACATAACATGTTCACTTTGCTCTCTGCAAATTCCCTTTATAGACACATATACGGGAATGGATCTCAGAGGAATACTAAAATATGGTCATACAGCAGTCACCAAGAAGCTACCAGCCCTACAAAAACGCAGGTAAATATTCAAATGTTATGGTTCTCCTCTTTAGAAAAAAATAAAAAGGACAGATAAATAGCAAAACTGATGTAAAATCATGGCAGGTATTTATGGCACATACGTGAAATTGAATATAAGCATTTCACTAAAAGCGAGGAGTGGATTATCTTTCATTTTTAATTGACTGTCAGTGCTGTGCATCTCTGAATTCATTGTATCGGAGATGGATAGATACTTTCACTGCCTATCATGAAGTTAATTCCATTCTTAGATGAATGGTGGTGATTATGTTGAAGGAAGGTGACTTACTCTAAATCCACTTCCCTTTTCTATAATAGGATGCTGCTTTTTTCTTATGCAATCACACTACATACTGTAGAAATCATAAGAAGTGATGTCAACAATATTCTGTATATCAACAAGATGAATACAGGACGGAAAATTGTGTAAATGCGTGCTAAGAAAAAACAGCTCATCTGAATCTGAAAAAAAAAGAAATTACACAACATTTACACGGGTCATAAAAACATATTTCAATTTCACATATATTCCTGGACACTCATAATCCATACTATAGCACAAGGACCCTACACCCCGACAGTGTTGAGAGGACTGCTTTGTGTTAACATTGTGAGAGAGATATTGATTAAAGTATGATAAGAAGAAGCTCCAGTCCCAGGGCTGAGCCTCCACAGCTATGATTAAATATGCTGCACTGAGGTAGTACCTATATCTCAGACTGATGCTTGTGCATCTATATGCAGCAAATTATCTCCCTCACTAATACAGAATCAAACAGTATAAGGGCTCTAAAATCCTGCCCAGCTCTTTTCATATCAAACCAGATACACCAAGACAACTGTCATGGCTCCTTATTGTTTGGCCAACATATGTCAAAGGTACAAGGTGAAATAAAAGTACAGTGTGTAATCATGTGTGTATAATAGTGAATATGACTATGATAATGCCATAATTATAAGATATACATAGAGAACCCTGCTATTCTGGATGTCGTGCACAATTTAAGAGACATGAGTCGAAAAAGTCGAAAAACCTCTTTATAATGAGTGGTTATGGAAAGATCTCAATTATCACAATTAATTGGAGTTTTTTCAACAG
>JAOXYL010000052.1:11348403-11366942 GCA_028564955.1 Terapon puta
AAGTCGAAAAACCTCTTTATAATGAGTGGTTATGGAAAGATCTCAATTATCACAATTAATTGGAGTTTTTTCAACAGGGGGCGCCACACATAAATATAACTTTTAATTTCAAAGTTTGCATACATGTACACACTGAAATTCAAAGTCTGAAGTCCAGCTTGATGATCAAAATAATGACTATATGTTCATTTGTTCTTTTAGGTAAAATTTTTCCACTTCCAAAAAAAAATCCCATTGTAATAAGGAGTAAAATCTTTATTCCACAAAAGTATTTTTTTTAATTCTTATTTTGATAAAATACACATTGATCAGAAAAACTGACCATCGAGACATCTAAAATAATTTTGCGCATTGAAAAAAGAAACGTTTTTTTGTCCTGGACTGTATTATTGACAGAATATATGAAATTACATCTATATATGCAATTTCACACATACGTATATTCATATATATACATATATATACGTGTGTGTGTGTGTATATATATATATATGTGTGCGTGTGTGTGTGTACATATATATATGTGTGTATGTGTACATATATATATATATATATATATATATATATATATATACATACACACATGCTGTCATTTCCCCATCCAAACTACATACAGGTAGGATGAGACTCCACCACTTTTTGGCAAAAACGCCTGTTTTGTATAAAGCACACTACATAAGTATGCTGTTGTGTACCTGTCTTCATCACTGTTTTTCCATTGTCACAATAAAGTGTTTCCAAATGGGCTTAAATACCTTTATACTTAAAATAAAAAAATGCATGAAGGGAGCAAGGGGCAGTTTCCATATTTTTCCATCATCATAGGAAGCCTTGTTTTTCTGCAAAACTCATTAGTTCTAATACCTTTATTTAAAAACTGGATGATCCAATTTTGCATGCCAAGTGCAGTCCATGGTTTTTGCTTCACAGCTGAAATAACTGTGAGAAATGTCCCCTTGGTCTGACTTTTATTCCTCACCTTATTCCCAATGTCATTCATTTGCCACTGAAGGTAACAAGCCTTTTCCACTCGGTGCTCTGTAACGGCAGACCTTTAATAGCCATTTCCCGGTGTGGCGAGGGGAGAGAGGGGGAACATGTTTATTTGTGTGTCTGCACATGCCTCTCCAGCGATTCTCTCTGCTCCACTCACCCAGCTGCTGGCTGGAGGAGTGATTCATGGGCCTGACAGATGCCTGGTGCAGCTGGATCTGTCCTTGATCATCCCAAAAGCCTGGACAGCACTGTCATTCACCATTGCCCAAATTATCTCTGTATTGACTGCAGAACCCTCTGTGACAGCGCTGTAATGGCTAATTACCCAGGATGCTTTGGGTACTTTTAAACCCCAGAGTGTTCCCTTGCTGTCTTGCCATGCGGCTTCTGCTGCTGCTGCTACCGCATGACGCTGTGAGGGCCACCGTTTTCTCAAGCCCCACCTGTGTACCACAGCCTAAGGAACCCGGGACGAAACGTCAAGTGGAAAAAAAAAAAAAGAAAACAAAGCATAATGTGCTCTTTTCCAGAAATTATAGAGTCATGCCAAACTAACAAAACACTTTTCTTGCAGTCTCAGTGGTGTTTGGTGAGCTGTCGCTTGTGACATCTCATACCAGAGAAATGTGCACATAAATTACTATTTACGGTTTGTCTGTTTCTCTATTTCTCTCTGCATGTCAGGGGAATCACCTTTGTGAAACACACAACATGCAGTTAATTATCAAAATATGTCTAATGATGTTAGAATTTTTTTTTCTAATTGAAATCCTTCTCAGTATGTAAATATATAACTGTATTTTATGAAAAAAATGTTTTTGGGGGAGAAAAAAAATCAACACAAACAGCTGTCAAAAGTTTTACGTTTCGGTCCAACATAAGCATCCTCATCTACAATTCTAAAACTGCAATGTTACTTTAGACTTTGAGACGCGTTTGAGGAGGAAGGTGACAGTGGGAAGTGAAAGGAAAAGAACGGAGAGACAGAAAGAGCGAAGGAGAAGGTGAGGGAATAGAGGGTACAAAATCCCATCCTGACTGTTAGAGAAGATGATGAGGTCCCCTGAGAATGGACAGAGCAGAGAGGGAGCAGCTTTTCTTCACAAAGACTCCAGTAATTTGCCACATCCTGTCCGCACACCCGGCATGGAAGCCACTCTGTCCTTAATTACCAGGATAACAAACCCATCCCCTCCTGGCTCCTCATGGCGCTGTTCTCCTCATGTTACCCCCCCCTCCTCCCCCTGCCGTCAGCCAACGTCACCACCGCCCAGGCTTCCTGCGCTCCCCCTTTCCCATCAGTGTCGGGGTAGAAATGGATGGCCTCTGCTGCTGTCTGCAGACAGTGGAAGGATGGACACCAAATAAAGTGATAAAAGCTGAGAGAATGGCCCTGCCTCGGTAAGCAGCTCTGATCTTGATGGACAGGGGCACTATAATGACACGGAGGCCTCACCTGGGTAAACTAGCAGTTCTGACAGCCCTGTTAGCCATATACACAGGGGAAACCCTTTAGACAAGCCCACTACCACTGATGGTCTCTGCTAATGACACAATTACTGATAAAATATGTTGATTACTCCTCCATAACAATTAATTATTACCCACTGTATCATAGTTAGTGTCCATTTGCTGTCTAACTATAAATCACTCCCAGAAATTAAGTTTAGTAAACACTAAAATGTAGGTACATCACAAGACACTAAAAACCTTGCGGCTTGTAATGACATTGCTGTCATGGAGCAACCGGAGTATGGGGGCCGTGGCCTTTTCGTCTGGCCGTCGTCTGTCATCTCCAAGATGGCGCCGTGTCTGCCTTGGCTTTATTTGCATTGGCTTTTGCATACGTCCGCGTTGCAGCATGCGTCCCGACTCCACGCATTCAAAACAAAGGGGAAGAGCCAGGAGTGACACTGCAGCCCTGCCTCACTTGAGCACACACGCATACATTCAGCTCAAAGGGAATGACGAGGCTGTATTAGTGCAGTGTTTGTATGCCTTTTTCAGTGAGCAGGCAGTGGGAGGGTCTGGTATTCCTGGGGGTGAAGGGGTTAGAGGGGTGTGTGTGTCTGTGTTACCAGTCACCTGCTGCTAAATCCTATTAGCAAGGCCTGGGGGTTAAACCAACCATCACCATTAAAGGCCTGTCAGGGGAAAGCCCACAAATAATAGGGCTGATCGCTACAACTCACAAATAATAAGGTGCTTTGATAGAGGATAATCAATTAGTGATAATAGGAAGAGGCTTGACATTCTGGAGGTGTCGCTGAAAGAGAAAAAAAACTGCAACATAAAGTGAAAAACAAAATGAGAATATATACTTTAATCACTAGCCTCAACCTTATTTTTATTGGTACGTGATGAAAATAAAAGAAAATTGAAATTTTTCTATCTTTATTTTTTTAAATGAAGAAATTGTGATCGATAATGAATTCTGAATGTGTTTTTAAACTGTAATGTTTTTCACTGTGCGCACAACATCATGATGTGTGAAACATTGATCGTTACATACAGCTCTTTAACAGTTAATGATGATGCATTAGTTATTGATGAGGTGAAAAATAAAGACAGAGTTTTAAAGGCAGCTTGAGGTCAAACTAGCTCAGCTAAGGTGGAAATACTTTATATGTGAATCTAGTATTAACATTGCCAATTATATAGCAGCAATTTCTCACAATAACTCACTTATCACAGCTGCATTCAGACTGTCTCTAAACAGACAGAAGAAGCGCCTGTCTTGACTTTTCAGCAAACCCAAGGACAAAACTGCGCTTAGTTTTGAGGCCTTATTGCCTCCAGGAAAAAACTGCAAGTGAAAGTCATAAAGCAGATATTGTTATTCAAGGATTAGAGTGTCAGCCAAAACATTTCCATATGTTTTCTAAAGCGAGGAAAACGAGGTGAGAAGAAATTGGCAAAGCAAGTGTTAAATGAGATGAGAAGTGACAGTTTACATCTCCAGCCACAATTAACACGTTGATGGCGTTTTTCGCCGGGCCCCTCACAGTGATAATGCCTGTTGTCAAATCTGTTTAGCACGCCAAATCTCCTGGAGCCTTCAGCTAGGCAGCAAGCTTTTGACAGATTGAAGGTTCAGAGATAGGCTATCATGACAGATGGAAGCTGGCATCGATGTTCAGCTCTCGCCAATCACAGGGGACCTGCCCCCCTTATTCTGCGGGGCGCAGCTCCGCAACCTTCCCCCCTCTGATGGGAGCAGGGGATGGCATTGTTAAGCAGTGCATCTGTGAGACTCAGTCTCCTCTGATGGAAGCATAAGGCAAAGAGCTCTCAAGCAAAAGACGGCCACTGCTGTAAGCGCATTTCAGATATGATGGGAGGCTAGCTCAAGGGAATAGAGGAAGAGAAAAAGTTTGAAACATTTTGAGGAGCAGAAGAAGGACCCAGGAGAGAAAAGAGCGACTGCAGCAAGCCTCAGCTATTCAGTAATGCCATCATTAAATTTGATTATTACCTAAATAGTAGCAAATGCTCTGTACAGTCACAGTACAGTGGAGTCTGACAGAAACGTTTACTTGATCAGTCTTTATATCTGATTAGTGGAATGACATTTTTTCTTCTGACCAACAGAATCTCACCTGTTAAATACTCAATACTGAGAGGGAAAATCAATTTAGATAGCCTTGGCTTGTGTATAAAGTCCTCCTTAGAACTCATACTACAGTATGATTACCCTTAATGAGATCCACCTGAAACAGTGGCACAGGGGAAACTCATTAAACTGAGCTTGTTCTAATCAGACAGGCTTATATGGATTTTGCAGACATCAGAAATTGTTCTGAAAAAGAAAAATACACCAGGGCCTCTGAAACAGAAGAAGGGATCCGATAATTAAGTGTCTGCCATGCGCTGATGATATCACGAGTGTTAATGATCACTATAATGACAGTTCATGCTGCACCCAGTTGATTTACAATACACCTACTGTGAGGCACCACTGCGACAAACACTGCAGCAAACACACCCAAGCGAAAACAGTTTAGTAAAGACTAAAAAGCCATAAGTTAGACCCAATAGGCACTTTTAGGGAAAGGAATTAAATGCTTACTTGCACAATAAAAAATTCCGCAGGTAGATAACTTTGAGATGCAGCGTTGTTGGTTTACTTGCTGGCAGACAGCCCTCTAAGTTGTTTGGTCTCTCCCTCCCTGTTTAGGCGAACACATTGTTGATTCAGACCCATCATGTTGAGGCTTGAGGTCACCCTGTCTCAGGCTTGGCTAGTTAGCAGCAGCCCACCTGATGGCCCAGAGGAAATCACAGCAGCCGCACTCACAGGAGAGGGCCTGACAGCCAGGCCCCGCACCAGAGAGAGGGGTCCAGCCAGGGGGGTGGAGAGAGGAGGGTCAGGATGAAGGGGGGGTGGGCAGGGGAGAAACGGAGAGGGTTCTAGAAAGAGGGGAGGGAAAGAGTAGGGGGGGGTCCTTCAAACACAGGGAGGGATGAGAGACGGCTAAAGAGGACACAGTGGTGAGTTGTGTTGTGATCGAGGCTGCATTAAGTGAGAAAGAAAACAGAGAGGCCTCAATGATGAAAGAAGGGTGTAAGAAAAGAGATGGGGTTGATAGAGTGAGTGACTTACTGGGTGGTGTGCAAGAGAAGAAAAGGAAAAGAGAAAAGAGGAGGACAGTTCCCAGGTTAAGTCATACAAAGAGGGGATAAGAGGGCTATCCAGTCAGCGTAAGAGAGCGATGAGGATCCTCATTCTCAAAGATGGATGCTTGATATATGGAGGGCGGGAGAAGGATTTCTTCTCAGCGGTATATGAGGATCCATACAGGGGGGCTGGTCTAGTGGTCTAGTTGTCTAGTTTTTCCAACACCTAACAGCAGTTTCTGTTCGAGCAGGAGCAAAACTGCACTGTGTAAATGAAGTGAGGCATCAGTGTAAGTTATCCTGGGGCAGTGATGCTGCTCTTGCAGAGAAAACGTTGGCTGTAAAATGCTGTGATGAACAGCAGACATTTCCAGTTCACAAGTCTCCCAGTCTCTCCTGAGAGTCTGCTTCATCCCTATTATAGCCAATAATAGCCCATTGTAGTCATATGCTCTTTCTCTTCACTGTGACTGAATGAGGACACATTATTTACTGAGAGGAGACAACGCTAATACGCGGCTGCAGAAAACTGCTGACGGGAAGAGGGCAAAAAGCATAGGTTCTCCCTCCTAGAGGACGTTATACTTCTTTATATTTATATTTATGTTTAATAACGTCCCACAATCTGCCAATATGTATCTAGGCAACCTCCACTGCTGCTCTCACTGCAGGTTCAGCTACAAGGAGGTAAGCTGAGGAGACACAAATCAATGCTTTATTTCCATTTTCTACAGTAAGTGTATATTGATGCTGATAAGGTCATTTTGTCTTACAGGGAATGAAAGAGGTATTTTTAAAATGGCTGGTATTGTAATAACATTGTCTGACACAAAGCCTCTATGATTACAGCATTTTGAAGTAAAAAAAATCTGCAAACTCCATTTAAATTTCATGATTCACAAAAAGTGCTGTTTGGAAGCACAGTTTTAATTTATGATTACAGTTTGTACAGATCATGAGCAACGCACAAATTAAAATGTAAAACATGAACTAATTAAATGAGTCCTTTAATCGTCGTTAAAATGTAATCTCAATGGATAAAGGCCCTCTCTCCTGGAGCATTTCAACAGGGCAATAACTGCAAAATGCAGATCAAACCCTCACTGCATCCATGTGCCATTGAACACACTTTCTTTAGGTTTCCATTTCGTGCTTATGTCCAAAGGCATCCGGAGACAAATGCCTCACCACAGAGTCATACACCACTAATGCAGTCAGTGGTGCTGCAGCCTCAGAATCTTATTATCTTAGTTGGTTCAGCCTCATTAGCTGTTCTATGCATATTAATGGATGGGAAATGGAAAACTATACCCCATTTAAGAACAAAACATGCTCAAAGTACTCGCTGCTTCGAGGTTATAGGACATAACTCACTCTGCAAATTGCTATCATCGGGCTCCTGGCAGAACCCTGCTGTTTTCTTTACCCAAAAGCCCCTGGTTCCCTCGCAGAGACAGAGTTTCATTAACCTGCACTGCATTCAGATGCTATTATGGCTCTAATTATGGCACATGCTCTTGTGAAGAACTGCCTGGGTTCTCAAAGACTTTCGCGTCCAGCTGTCCTGTCACCAAGGCCGGGGTCGTCCCCGCGACTGCCGAAGTTCCAGATAAGGAAGATGTGCTAATCTCAAATGCATTGAAGCTGGCTTTGTAGACTTATGCAGGCTTATCTATCATGGTCACGACTGCATTAGACATAAGACCCTAAGTTTGCAGCCGCTGAAGTAGAAAGGAGAGCAAATTAATTCTTCTCATCTACCTCCTCAGCTGTGTCCGGATTGCATCAGTCACAAAAAAAAAAAAAAAAACTTGTACTCTTGAGGATAATACGAGCATCTAGCAATGCAGAGGTAAGTCTTCATGTTCTGCTTATTCTCCACAATAGAAACACAGTGGCGCTATCTACTGTAGCAATGTGTATTTAATGATTAGAAAAGCAAGATAATGACAGTGTGTTTGCCATTCTGGAATCAGCCTATCTGCCAACAGACCAATGGAGACCTTAGCTTGGAAAACAAATAAAACCTCTGTCCAGTGTCTCATTATCCATGAAAGTATCTCCTTGGCTTCTTCTGTCTAATCAAAGAGAAAGGAAACACAGGAACAAGCTGAAAAATTCCAGCATGAGGGAGATTGAAACAGTTCCCCCAGTGTTGAGCATTGCTCACTCACAGCAGATAGCGAAGGTAAGGAGATCCTTTGGCAGGTGCTGCGGGCTGTCAGAGCTGTAGATGAGCTCTGCTGCTGGATAACATCTTGCCAAATGCTCGAAGCTTGTCAGTTAACAGTCTGCCAGAGAGAGGTGGACAGCTACTAACCTCTCGGAGAGAAAAACAAAGACTAACAGTAAGTTCCAAGCCACGAAAAGAAAAGTTTAGAGTTCCCTGAGTACTATAACACGGGTAACGGTAAGGTGCTTTGAAATGCGTTTTAAATATTTTTATGCAAACAGGAGAGTACATTTCAAAACAAGAGCCAGAACGATTCCTACGTGGTAAGATTAAATATTTGCTGGTTAGTATTTGGGACAAAGGACTCTCGCAGAATGTTTTAAAGGAGGTCTTGAGACTCATTTAATGCATGCCTATTTCAATGCCGTCATTTTATCGAGTAACACATGACATCTATAGTGCTTTTACTTTTAGAAAAATATGTTATTAATGTTTAAACTATCACAAGCCAGTGCTTCTGAGGGTCTGTAATTTCTTTTGGTTTATCTTTCTACAAACAAAGCACGGTTTAGAAGTAATTAGAAAAACACTAAGTGGCTAAGCTAAGTGGTAATTTAGATAAAATAAGAGAGATTTAGCTAAATCAGTACCCATCATGTTGGCCAATGGAGACAGCCAGATCAGTAACTTTTTGGTTTGTGATTATTACATGATTATGTACACAATATGTAAAAAGAATCTGATGAGTAAAAAAGTTAGAAGTTCAAATCCAAAGAGAAGAGAAGCACAATCGGAAAAATTCAGAACTAAGGCTAGGACCAGCTATTGCAGCTGAGAAGACAAATTAACTTTAAATAATGTTATTTTAAACACTGAAAGAAAAATATATTTAGAAAATAGTCTATTTCTATCCAAAGTAGAACCTCCAATAAATATGACTGTCTATAGGTTTTTGAAATGGTTAAAATCATATTGACTATGTAAAATGTTTTCAGTTCAGTCAAAAAGAAACATTGTTTTTCATAATAAATAAATATTACTGCCTACCTAAAGCACTGCCTGCTTTATTTTGCCTCACTAACCAACGGACTGTTCAGAAAGGAGTGTCACAAAACAGGTTTGGTTACAGAGTCTGTTTCCTCTATTTCCTCTACTCGCCACATACAAATCTGGCTAGAAAACACACTGATATAAATGATAAACAAATTATCACTGTTGAAATATGTCAGTCGTACATCAACACCATAAACAGTTTGTCTATACAGCGGTCATTCATTTACCCTGATAAAATCTCATTATGGAAAGAACTCCAGAAGTGGACATACAGGTACATGTTATCCAGGAAAGATTTACATTATAAATTTATGGAGTTATGGAGTTAAGATCAGCAGTGTGAACAGACAGCCTACTCCTTCCCCGACAATTGTTATTTTAATGTGCTTTGTAGAACATCTGCCTAATGTGTTTCCCTGGCTTAAGAAATCCTTTTTAACATATTTGGTAAATCCATCAAAATTGTCAAGTCAAGTCAGTTTATGTATATAGTACATTTAAATACAGTAAATCATTCCCCAAAGTGCAGCACAACATTGGATAGAAAGATAAAAGATAAAGACAAGACGGTAAAAGAAGGTAAAAGAAAAAGCAGATTAAGCAACTAAATTTGAGCAAGAACAATTATTTGGAAATATTTCAAGAGAAATATTTGGTAAAATTAAACATGTTAGACTAAAACTTTGTATGACAGTTTAAAAGACAATAATAAATACTGTGCACAATAATAAAATAGAGTTATGCATCAAGTTTGAAATATCAGTGTAAACTGGTATGTTTTTAAACCAACTAATAATTTTTGGTCAGCTGATCTGAGTGGGCAATGAGGGACCAAAGGGGTAAGAAGAGCTGTAAGATAGGATGGGGCTAGACCTTTCAGGCCCTTATATACAAAAAGTAATAATTTATATCAGTTCTGTACCAAACAGGAAGCCCATGTAGGGATACCAGGACTAGCCAGATATACTTGCGTTTGCGTGTAACAGTCGGGAAGCAAGCTGCAGCATTTGAATCAGCTTCAGCCCAGATATTTGTGCTTGGCCAATTCCAACATACAGAAAATTGCAGTAGTCAAGCCTGGAGGTCAAATTGTGATCTACTGTTGGGGCAAACAAGACAGAGTCATCAGCTTTCTGTTTAAATTAAAAAACCGAAAGTTACTTGAAAGATTTGACTGTTTACTGTCATATCAGTATGGAAAGTGTATTTTTCCTCTATATTATATACCTGGTGGAGGGTAAACCCAAGCACTGAGTGAAAAAGTTTGATGTTGCACCTGCAGTATACAAGTTCTCCTGGGACAAGTTCAAGAGCCCTTAAAGCTGCTAAACAGCACTTTTTATTTACAGTGCACAGGTAGGTTTAGCTTTTTCCTCTTCTTTAACATCCACTGGAAATAGTCCTCTGAAATCCCAAAGGTGACTGTAAAGGAGAGGTATGATCACTATTTTCTCTCAGGTTAGTTAAACTCTTTCTTCCGCTTTATTTTAAAGTACTTTAGCACTGAAACAATCTTCTTCCCTAACTCTATTATCAGTAAATGTTTACAGTAATTAATTTATTTAATGTTTGGAATTGCATCATTAACTGATCAGTGCTATCTACTCAGATTAAATAAGTAATGCTATTGTGTAAATTTAATTTCTTTTAACAATTTTGCCATGTAAAGACAAAATAATGAATAGATAAACTGATAATGGAAATCTTTATTAATTTTTATTAACATCCATACACAAGTATATATTGCCACACAAATCATGTACCTTTCCACGGACTGCAGCAATGAATCAGACTTATTGAACTATTTTAATATGGCCTCAAGTGAATAGACCTCAAAGGTTTTACATGTAGAATATGGCAAGTGTTATTGATCCTTTGACATGAGCAGGATGAGTCATCTGTAAATCAATCCAACTGGCATGCCACATTTCTGAAGATTTAAGCAGAGTTCAGAGATCAGATAAGGTAAGAGAATGCCATTCTTTTCGTTTCTTTTGCTTTAATGTGACTTCATGATTGAGAAACAGTTGAAGTATACACACTTGAAATGTGCAACACAAATTCCGATAAACCCTGTTCCTAAATAATCAAAATAATTTTGCTTTAATTATAACCGCCATAACAATGAGCCACAGTGAGATAAATAAATAACTTCACTGTCCTCCCTGGAATTGTGCTGATGCGGAGGCCTGCCTAGGCATTATAAACCTAATTAGCAGAAGATTACTATGCAGTGTGCAAGGCTGTGGTCCAGAAAGACATCATTAGGTCTTCTGATGGGGATATGCCTTCAGCACATTGATTCTTTTTCGCTCCAAGAACAATGCAGATTGCAGACTTTATAATTGGGCTTTCAGGTCACTTGTGACTTCACTTGCACCATGTGTGGCTGGCGATCTCCATTCAAACAAAAGAAGCCGATAACAAAAAGACATTCCTGCTGTGCTCAAGGAATGAAGAGGATGTTCATGGATTATGAGACGTACCAACGAGACTTGGATAAATTAAAATCATGTGAGCAATACATACCGTAGGACTACACAAGCGTCTGAAAAGATGATCTTAGATCCAATCAGACAAAAACAGCTGTTCTGTTTGACTTAATTTAGTATAATACATCTTAAAATAATGCATCTCTTATGACTATCAAATTATGACTATTAGAATAATAGTCTCAATGAGACCAGTCAACAAAAAAAATCAAATGCATTTCTCTACTACTACTACTACTAATAATAATAATACCCATTATTTGTCTCTATTGATTTTCAGATGGAAGCATTACAAAAGTGGGGCATCTTCAAGCAGTCTGGTCTGGTCCAGAATCCAGATTTTGTTCCTTTTCTTTGGTCTTTTCTCTGCACCCCTTTGTCTCGTAAATAGGACCCTACAGTCTCTATATTGTTAAAGATTTTAGCAGAAATTATGTATAGGTATCATTTATCTATGCTACCTATTTTCTACACCACTGCGAGATGGAATTCTGTCAATCCTTCCATCCATTTCCTTCCTCTGGGACCAGGACAAGAACTGTGAAGTTTAAACAAGCTCACTGTATTTACATACAAATGAGGTAAGAAAGAAATTAAATACATCATTAAATATTAATTCCTAAAAAACTTTTCTTTATCTTATCTGATTGTAAAGTAAATATTCTGAAATAACAGCAGCAATTTCAATGTGATACATGACACATTTATTCCTATACTGTCAATTTTCCAATTGACAATGTTCTCAAATTGTTTGGTGTTGATCCAAGAATTGTCTTCAGGCCTACTGGTATGAATGCACTATATTAACATCATGAAAATACAAAACAATTTACAGATGCTAACCCCCAAACTACCATCCATCAATTAAAGTATTTTCAACCCACATTTTCTTCTCCTCACCTACAGCCCCTCCTAGGAATCACTATTTTAAGTATTTTCTAGGCTTGGTGGGATATGTAAATCTCTCTAGTGTTCTAGATTTCCCCCAGATGTGCTCTTCAGCCTTACCCAGAGACTTTAAAGACCCTGTGGAAGACACTAATTTTAGCCCACTGACATCTTGTTCTGTCACTATAAAGAACTGATTATCAATGCTGGAATGTAGATCAAGAGGCAAATCAAGAACTATGTCTTTTACACTAAGATTGTCTGTGGAAATGCCTGACTCACTGCCAACATTGCCCCACTTGATCATTTCACACCATGTCCTAATCTCACTCATGAATAGGAGCACATGATAACACACCTTGGGGTAACAGAAGGAATCCACCATTTTCAAATATAGAATACCACAGCCTCAGATTTGGAGTTGGTGGCATGTTGCATTGAGTAGTTGAATGCTAGACGTCACAGCTGTGATGAAAACCAACAAAACATCTGAGATCTGATGCTGAGGTCACCAAACTGAGCTAAATCATCCCAATCTGCCAGTCCACAAGCACTGTTCCTGACTTAAAGAACCTTGTCAACCATCATTCAGCATCTCAGGATGAATGTCATATCATCTCCCATTTAATGACAACTGCAGATTTGTGCAGTCGATTTCAGGTGTTCCTTAGAAAGTTTCTTCAACCTCCCATCAATATGGCTAACTGAGATCAGCGGTTAAGAACAGCCTCCATCTACAGGGTTATCTGACAATTTACGCAAACCAATGGAAAGTCCTTTGTAATGAATTCCCTTTGATTTATCCCACACCAAGATTTTGCTGACCAAAACCCCCACAGTGTCCTTTCAGAACTGTTGGTTCTGACAGGTCTTCAACAGCAAGTCCTGCAAGCTGCAGCACACTGCTTTGGTTGGATGGATCTATAAACCCATGGTTTCTGGTTTGGAAATGATTGTACAGTCAGCACAAGTATGATGTTGTTGCAAACCATTCCTTCCAATCGCAACCATCTCCCTCATTACCCACATGAGCACTGAGGTCCCCCAACAGAGCTATGTGGTTCCCATCTGGCATCCAAGTGCCTATGACACTAGTCCTATTCTGGAGTGAGATAATCATCATTTTTTTAAATTATGCACCTAATTTCTGCTGTGGGTCAATAAGAATTTTTCAAATCAAGCTGAGCCAAAAAAAACAAAAACACAAAAAACATTTTTAGCTATAAGAATGAATGTGAGAACAATATAATAACACCCAAATTTACACTTTTAGGCTATAAGAATAAAAACCTATGATGACCATAAATATTCCAATGCTCTCTTCTATCTCCTGCTTGGGTTGCGTTTTGTTTGCTTACTTTGCATTCCTCAATGTGTGTTCATAAGAGAGGTTGTTTAATCAGCTTTGCTCGTTGCCTTCCTATCTGGACTTGCCCATCGTATGCCTGTCTCCTGCACCTCGTTCTCTCTGGCTGGCGTTTGTAACAGAGCACTACAGCCCCATTTGAGGTATGATAATCAGCTGATTAGCCAGCGAAGTCCTTTTCCCAGAGGCTCCTTTGTGTGCAAAATCCTCACACTCATTTGACATGTGGACATCATCAAGCTGATGAAATGCAATTGTAATGAACAAGTGAGGCATAGCATCTGCAGTGGGACCCTGAACGAAAAGGACCCTTCCCTCCTGACATGCTAATGCTGAAAGCTGCTCTCTGCCTGTACTCCCCGTGGGTCCCTCATGGAAATGTGAAGAGATGCATATTCAAACCAGCGCCTTCTGAGGGGGCTAGATATACGGAGGAGAGAGATGGGAGAAAAAACCCTGTGTGGACTTGGCCAAATGTTAATTCTGAGACAGATTATATTGCATCACGCGCAGTAATGATCTGACAGTTCATTTGTGAGGAGAGTTCAGGATCTGAGGTTTAATGCTTGGGTGGACGCAGGTGCTGAGCCCCAGCTCCTCAGAGCTGTCAGAGGAAGGCAGGGGGCTGCTGTCAAATTATCCCAGTTAAAAAGGCTGAGGCGCCTGCAAATATGAAAGACATTTAAGAAATTAATGCATTCGTATTCAACACATATTGCAACAGTGTTTCATTAGAGGTGCTCTAGTCATATTAAAACTGACATCTGACCTTTCACATTTCTCTGAGGCACTCTGGAACATTCTTATTACATACATGCTAAAGTCAAAGAGAAGGTAATTGTGATAACTAGCAATAATTAAACAAACTGACAGTTTTGCACCATATTTTTCCCTGTTATTTCTGTTCTTTGGCATTGCACAGCAGAATGATTATGAAAGCCGTGTTGTGAGTGAGCTTATTTTAGAGGAAAAGATATAAATTGGGAAAAACCTGCGGGCTCTGTAACAATCACACACTGCCTAAGTATACATCATTTCATCTCTTAGTTGTTTTGCGTTACCAAGGAGAATTATTGTATCACCATTGCTGCTTTGTTACTGCATAATCTTGCCGTGATTATGATAAGCATGCATAATGGAGACAAATTCCATACAATTTCCCCGATCAACATTTTCTGCTTTCATGCATAAAACATTCATCATAAACAGATACTGGGAGGGAAGTCATGGAGACTATCAAAGTCAAGATTTCATAAATTACAGGAAGAGAATTTCGCAACACCATCCTTCCAGCTGTGGTGTCACATAGCAGCTTGCAAAGTTTATCTGAGTATATCAGACTCTCTACAAACAGAATAAATCTTTTGACGTTGATATGATTGAGTGTAGAGTTGTAGTGTGACAGAAAAGTACAGTTGGTAGAGGTCAAGCTAGATAAACAGCCTGATGATGCCATACATATTGTTCTATATGGATAGATGTAGGTCATTACACCTATGGCCTCCAGCTGAGCTGGTTTGTGATGACAGGACCTCTGGGCTTGGACCTCAGAGACAGAGCAAATAGGCAGTCAGCAGGCCCCCTGCTTTCTGAGCCTTTTGGGTCGCTGAGATGTCAGGGGCTGAGAGGGTCACAGACCCTGAAATCTAGCCTCACTCACCACAACACTATCCCTAACCCGGTGTAAGCACAACTAGACCCTAGGCTCTGAGGTGGGCTCCCTCCCACCAGGTGTTCGAGATGGCATACATGTCTTCAGGGTATGGAGTGCCGCTGGCCGCCCAGGACTACACATGGTGCTGGGGGTCAAACATGGAGCCATGCTGGACCAGCTGTCGCTTTGCTGTTCGCTCCAGCTCTGAGCCAGGCCCGCTGGATGGGGCCAGATGCGCACACTCATTCACTCTTCTACAGCTTACAGCAACATGGGTCTCACCATCTGACCTCAGTGCTTTGGCATTATTTTGCCAGGATCATTGCAGTAAAGTACGCAGGCATATTGGGATGATGGAAGGAAAAAAATCCAACTTTGCTTCTCCGCACAACAGCACAGAAAGTGTGCAAACAATTCCTCAGTATTCCCACAATAATTGGCAGGGTCACTGTGCTGTGTTCCCATTCAGCATACAAGGGCATCCATTAATTTGAAAAGGCTAAGCTACCATGCTCACACATGTACGCACCCAGATCACAGACTTCGCACTGCTTTGGAAGCAGCAGCACTCCATCTTCTGTCTAACTGCAGCTAAAAGCATGAAAGCAGCAGTGAGATTTCATTTGGCTAACTGACTGAAAGCACTGAGGGAGTAAAGCTCGCTGGAGAGATTTATACACCCAGCCTGATGCCTCCTGCTCCCTATAATAGAACAAAAGCTTGTTGTCTCTTCCAATTACAGATGTCAAAACGCTTATTTTGAGGGTTGTGATCTTTTCCCTTTTAATCTGCAAAGATAAAAGGTCTCAGCTTCATTAGCATGTGTTCTCTCCCCCCAGACTCAGATTCCCTGCAAGCAGCCAGCTCAGCCTTACAGCCTATTACCCACTCTTGGGGCCATTAAGGTCTAACATTAATGATGTGTAATTAGCATATGATGACAAATAATAACAACGCACTCCCATTCGATGTAATGGGGGGTAAGATAATAACATGGAATCCCACTGTTTCCACCCTACATAAAGCTCACAATATCTATGTTTTATTGCCCACTCGGTTGTTCAAAGGTATAATGGAGTGGGTTGTAGTACGTGTGCATAAATTATTCAAATTAATATGTTTATCGAAAAATATCACAATTACAATGCATCAGTAAGTCAAAGTGCTTAATCTGCACAAAGCCTGATTGTAGTTTAATCATACACAATGATAACGGAAGTCAGTTCTAACATATTCCAGCAGCTGTTTTATGTTTGTATTAAAAACATGAGAATATCATGAACTACCAAGATACTGTTTTGTTCTTAAATAGTACCCACAGAAATCTTTATGTCTGCTCAATTAACCAAATGGGCCAAGTGGGCAGATAATGGGGCTTCTTTAGCTCACTACACATCTTACCTACATTCCTAATTTATAAATGATCTATTAAAGTTAATGGCGGCAAGAACTCAAGTTAAATGGAGGGGTATTAGTAGACAAGTGATATGCTTAGAACAGAGGCAAAGCAATCAGAAGTGACAGACCGTCTTCAAACGGCTCTTCTCATCCATTAAACAGGCTGCCTGTTTGTGTCAGCTGTGGGTCTGGAAGAAAACCATACAATTAAAGAGACCCCGCATGTTTACGCACACACATTCATATGCAGCTCCAACATGGAGCATCTTGTATTGTTTTTTGTGTAATGTAGCCCACGCTACGTTGTTGTTGGATTTTTTTTTTTTTTTTTTTTTTTTACTTTTCACATCTGTCACAAAACAACCCATCACCAATTATACTGAAGCACAAACATGGCCGTTTTCAAATTTGTTGGTTACCTCCTGTAAAGAGGATGGTGGGGAATCTCAGAATCAAACTAATCAAAGCACCTCAAAAGTAGAATCTGAATGAATATATTGACAAACACAAAAGTGAGGTGCTGTTGAAATAAACAAGTATGAGATGTTGCGAGACATCCTACTGTCTTTGTGTTTTAAATGTCACTAGTAAAATTGGGTTTTTAAAAAAATATGTCGATTTCTCAACAATTTCTCTCAAATTTAGCATTGCTTTACTGGTTCTTTCTGCACATTTCTGAATTACCACTACAGTGTTGATATAATCTATTTGTAATTTTGTGTAATTTCTACCAAGTATAAAAGATCTCACTGAAAAAGACAAAATATCAAATTATAAAAATGTAGAAGTACATACAGGAAAATGTGCAAATAGAAAACAATTCACCTCAGCTGTTTCAAATCGAAACTGCTCTCTGGAAACACAGACATTCTCTTTTTTCAAGCGAGCAAAGCTGGGCTATTCGAAACCCTGTTTACAGCACCCAGATCTCAAATTGACTTGCTAATGTTAACTTTTATTCCGTTGCCATGGGTTACCATGTCGTGTGATTTGACACCGAGCTACAGACACTGCTGATTAGTAGCATCCAGTTCTGTCCATCTCTGTGCATCACTGAACCATCTGGTCATTTATTCACTAATAAGCCCCTAATGGCCCAAATATTCAACGGCCTGTCATTGTGACATGGCAGAAAATGCCTACATCTTTCAACTTGGCTTGACATGTTGCTTGTTTCACATCAAAACTCGTCATTTACAGGAGAGAAACTCAGAGGGGTAAAAACTTGACCTAATCTGCAGTGTTAACACTGAGGCAAGGAGCTTTGTTATCCGCTAGGCTGACTGAAAGGATGTTAATGCATTCATCCTTCCCCACTTCAAGATCTTCTTTTCTGCCACAGGGAGAAGGATATGAGTGCTGTCAATATGAATTTGATTATGCACACATTGATTCTACGCTCAAAAATGAAAGATTATGCACAGCCCAGGCTGTGAGATGCTGTGAGAGAATGCAACATGCGGCTTGTGCTTCTGCAATGTGTTCACGTCCAACCTGTCATTTGTCGCCAAAACATTGACTTTTTGCCATAAATATTTCCAGATGAACAAAGCCAGCTGGGATTGTAATTGGTGACATGCAACCATAAATTTAACCTTTCCTGGGACACTAGTGGCAACCAATTAACTAGCCATTGAATAGAAAATATCCTCAATTATCTGTCTCATTATGGCTATGTTGGCCTGCATGTACAAAGAGCAAAGAGCAAAGAAGATGAGCAACAAAAACAAGTTCCCACTGATTTTGTTTCTCAAGTTGACTTTTTATAATTGCATTTAAAAACTCAAAGTTAATATGAATTAAAGTCAAATTCATTATAGTCACGGCTAGATGCATGAATATGTGGCGGAGGCTATTATCGTTATGCTGATCCGTTATCTGATGTGTGAGAAAACATGAAGG
>JAOXYL010000052.1:11387665-11411472 GCA_028564955.1 Terapon puta
CACACACACACACACACACACACACACACATACACACGCACACACTCATTCTCTACTTGTTAAAACAGCCTGGGAAAACCTTTTAAAATGATGCGATTAAGAAATATATTTTTCATGAATTATTGAAAATTATATGTGAATTTAAATGATGGCAAATCAATGCATAAGTTACTATGAGAGAATCATCACCTATGGCTGAAATAGAAATCTATTATGCTGATCTAAACTCATGCAAATCCTTGTGACTGGTGTTAGGTCTGGCAGCATCGTTAGTCTGCTTTTTAAATGATCTCCAGAGCTGGTGAGCTGCTGGCAATGCAAGGTTAGACAGAAAATGATGGCAGCACGCGGATGCTTCACAGACCTCATGATAGTTTCCGTCTGTCATTATTTACGTCTGACTAGTCGCGTCATGTCAGCTACCTAGAGAGACACTTTTAATGTGAACCCCCCTCTGTCTCCTATTGCTTTTCACAAGGAGTGTAGTATACCATTATTTCTTTGCTTCAGTACCTTTAGGTGAAGCTCGCCCTCCCATCAGCCACAATCAAAGACAGATCCTCTGCTTGATATTATACATGCCCGTGTTCATACTGGCAGAGCAGTTACATACCACAATGAGAAAGGCGGTATCTCATTTGACTAATTCAATAAAAAGGATGGAAAAAAACATTGGGTGATGTGGTGCCTGGAGATTTTAAGATTTGGGAGGGCACAGCTGCAGCAGTAGTCCCATAATGAATATCTGAAATGTTTCTTAGTTAGCTTTACACTGTACTCTGCTGTATGATCTGTAGTCATTAGTTAGCACACTATGTTCTCTTTAACAGCAGGGTATACAATAGGATGTTATGGGTTATTAAGACTGATAAACTAATGAAGCACTGAAAGCAAAGCCAAAAGGCCTACATTATGAGTTCTCCCTCACAAGAAATACAAATTTATTTCACAACAGTTACCCTCAAGCTCGATAAGACAGCCATTTATCACAGGGCAACCCATGAATCAAGTCACATTGTAAAATCGATCATTGATTCACCTTATTCCCTTGTTTTTCCATCTGAGCCACATAATGATCATTAAACTGACCACAGCATGTCCAAAAAATGGATTTATAATACACTGTGCTGAACTTGAAACACCACAAGAGTGGTATCATGAGGAAAGATGACATGGATATAGCTTACAAAAAAAGAATATTAATTTCACTGCATCGTAGGACTCTAACGCTCCTTCCTGGAGCTTTAAGTACAGTCAGTACACTTGAGTTAGCAACCACGGGCCCAAGACCTCTTGGCTCGAGTCCATCTCTATGCTTTGTGCACGTGATCCCAGCCTAGATGAGCATGCTGTAATGGGGCTGCTTAGCCCCATCATGACCCAATGAGTGCCGGCTGTGGAGTGGATGTGCTTGGTGTGTGTGTGTGTGTTCCCAGCAGGGAGACAGTGCCTTATGAAGGTCACAACTGCAGCAGTCTGGGGCTCTCTAAGTGAACCCTGGAGAGGATAACAAGCCACATCTAACGCTCTCTCTTTGTGCTCTTGCAGCCACTGATCCACCTGAGAATAGTACAAGCTAAAACACAGTTAGCACAAGGCGAAGCAAAATACTATCTCTGGATGGCACGAAAAACACACATTCAGTTCCTTGTGAAAATGCCATTTCCTATTACTATGGAGAATTATTATCTTGGCAACTTAAGCATCAGTCTTGAGCCAAAATGAGAAATGTGGTGTTTTATAAAGCAATTCTTGTATATCCTGTATACAAAAATGGAAAAATGAAGAATCCCATTCGCCTCAAGGGAATTTCAGTTCAACCACAGTGTGTGACAGTATTGCCCTGTGTTATGGCCGCCTAATGGACAATGTAGCATTAATTCAGCTTCAGATGAACAGGCAGGACAGCAGAATCAAAAATGAGGAAGGGGCCCTAGGTGTATGAATTATGCATATTACATTACCATAACCCTACAATACACTGTGCGACAAAACAATGCAGTGAAAATTGGGCTTCGACTGAGATATTGAACAATTTCCTACATGGTTCTTGCCTACCTTAGAAGTGAAATCGCATTAAGCTTCCTCAATAACAGCCAAACCCATATGAGATTTGTATGTTAACATCTAGTCCAGTGAACAAAACACTATGTAAACAAGTCAGGGATAATTGAAAAGAAAGTCTCCTGACTGCTTTCCCAGGGATCTATCATTCAGGTAGATGGGAATTTGGTTAAATGGCAGGAGAAATTACTTTTTTCATTGATTTTTCTTTAGACATCAAAGGCAGACAAATGAAATGGAGCAATTTACTTTCTTCAGCTCTGAAATGGTATTCAAGGAAAACATGTCAGAAACTATTATTTGCAATCATGTTGCTCTTATTAATCTTGATGAAAAATGGATAAATGAAAACGCACAAAGGGATTTACAGGACTAAAACGCATTTTCAGTTTATATTAGGCCACAAGCAGTGGCAAGAGACACATGCAGTCACACAGAGTAAATAAAATGAGAAATTAAAGTGTAACTTTTAAACAAAGTTTTTACACAAACATCATTTGAGAATTGGTCTCTTTGATCATTATAAATTATTCAAAAATGGGTTTTATCCAATACAGATTTTTTGCACACTATACAATTAGATTATTTCTCCATTTTTCTTCCCTGGAGATTGTGACTGTACATCTTTTGGAAGAACAAACAGAGCAATGGTCTTGACATTCAAGATTTTAAAGTATATCAGTTTCATTTAGTCAAATCATGGTGTTGATCTCTCAGTTCACATAAAAATAAAAAATATAACTTTACTTTTTATTTGTATTTCATTTAATCCAGAGACTGGATGACTTCTGTAAAGTAGACAGCCTTTAGCTGCAGCACACACTTTCAGTGTGCTGTGTAAAACAGCATGTGGTATTGGTAACTGCTTCTGTTCAAGCCTTGTAATCATTACCTGGCATCTTATTGCCTCTGTGGCTTTTAAAGCTCTTGTCTCACCCCCAGAAAACAGGGAGTTATAGCTGATCTTTTATTAAAACTTTAGGAGAGCGTCCCCCTCCAGAGGGGGCGGAGGAGGAGTGGGACAAATTAGTGTTGACAGTAGACACTTAAAGCAGGAAAATCACAGGCCCACTGGGAGGCAGGAGCCACATGGGGCTCCCCGCCTGTGTAAAGAACACTCCAGATTTCACTTGAGATGCAGTCGCCTTTTAACAGGGCAGGGGGAATGTCAACAGACCCTCTTGAATGAACCAATAAAGCCACTAAAAGGAGAGGATTAACCAGCTGATATCAGGGACAGCGGTTTGTTGTGAATGCACCCCCTCCTCTTTGGTACATGGCCTGAAACACACTGGGCGGAACGTTTCCTTTGATAAGCGTGCTGTTGCACTGCCAAAATCATGTAGTTAATTGTGCTAATACTTGATTGTGGTCACAGCACATTTAACCATGTAATTCTATTCTGTCTTCACCACTGCTGGACTGGGTGGGGTACACAAATATTTTTGCATTCATTTGAAACTGACACAAATAGAGTCGCTTTCTCCTTCCCTCAACTTTTGACATTTCCCTCTGAACTCTTTTGTACGGTCGCTGCTCTATTATTGCTTTTACTGCCCATTTATCAGAGAGCACTGCTGTTCGTAAGTGAGGCTACACAACATGAAACGGTAATTACAAGACATCAGGGGCTTTCAATCTCCTCTTAATTTCCCAACAGCTGTGATGGAAAGCCCTCAGTCCAATTAATGTGTCAAAATATGACCCAACAATGTCATGGCCTTCTCATAACCCCATAAACATCAAGCACAAGACAAGGCTTAAAATAGATGTTTGAACTATAATGACGTTTAATTTCTATAAACCACCAAGCAAACGAGCAAAATTGCCCAGTTAGTTGTTTTTCCTCAGGTGTTAAACCTCATTTAACAACTGCAGCTACACGACGCAGGTTAAGGAGGGAAGCTATGTTGGTGACATTTGATATGAGGATAAATATATCTCAGAGAGGTCTGAGCTTTAAAAGTTAAGGTCTGTAAATGGAGAATCTGATGTATAGGCTGCAACATGAGAGGATTGTGATAAATATAGGCTGAGCTCTGCTTTAAAATACCAGATCTTTTACCATTCACTCTGAGGCGTACAATGCACAAACCATTTAACAGCAGAGCACAGTCTTTAGAGGGAATATGTTTAATGCCAGTCCAACAAAACATAAAATATAAGTGAAATCTTTATGATATCTGATTCTCTTCGGTGTCTCTTTATGGGCCATATGAGGTAAATGGTGAGTAAATGATTTTTTTCATTAATGAAACTTGATGTCAAGTTAATTCCCTATTTAACATCCAAGCTACATAACTTTGAACTTAACTTGAATTTAGTTAATAGCAGTTTAGTGCTCATGACATAACCCTTCGTCCACAATTTGTGGAGATGCATACAGACATGAAATGTAATTTTAGTCCTGCAGCATGGTCTTTTTCAAGCATATGTAGCACCTTGAATATATGAATAATCTTTAATAAACATTGTCATTCTGCTCTGTTAAGACACTATTATCAATGTGACTTATCTACTGCTATAACAGTCATCTTAAAATATGGTGCCTTTTCATGTGCCAATATGAGAGTTATAATACTCACACTATGGACTGCATTTGGTATAAAATACCACCTGAACAAATGTCAGGTATTATAAAGTTTGACCCAATGCTTATCTGTATGCCAAAGTAAAACCTACCATACTTCAAACAGTGGAAAAAATAGTTTGTCTATGAGATACGTGGAAAAGCGGCAAAGTACAATTAGTATTTTTGAGCATCCATGCCCTTCACAGGAAACTTTTTCTTTCCTATGCCATCCAAGGCAATGTGAGATGAATTTAGGCACTAGCAATGTGCATCTGATTTATTATGGAGAAGGTGAGAGCAAAACATTGAGGGATTTCCCTTTAATCAGATCTCCTAGGAGTCCATGTAGTGGACCAATACCCCAATGAGTTCCCTTTAAAAAAGCCGGGAATATTAGATTGGCTGCACGCTGCCTCAGTTTTACCTTCAATCAGAGGGAATTGGGGAGGATTTTGTTAAATCTAAGAGCCTTTTACATCTCTGAAAAGTTCATTTCTCTTCATCTATTAACTCGGAATAAAAACCTACCATCACTTATGCATTTGTCCATTTAGAAATCCACAAGCTCGTGAGCTGTAGATCTGAGCCCAAATTTTGAGCTTACGGATGACCAATCACAGAGGTGCGTGCCTCAGAGCTGAACCACAAATGGGCCCTTCACAGCATTGTAAATCAGGACCTCAAAGAGTATTATTTAGCCTCAAGCAAAGAGGGCTTGTTTATCAGATGGTGCCTGAGTCTAGGATAAAAACCTCCCCATAAATCTGGGTACCTTTTATGTGCTCATGGAGACTGGCTGGCTCATTCAGAGTTTAAGGGACTCAGGAATGCAGAGGTAAGCATGCCATTCATGTAAAAGAACACACAAAGGATGATGAGCACATGAGTCTTACTGGATGAGGTTTGCAAGATGTTGAAACATATTCTAATTGGTTTTAATGCGCTCTAAATGAAACCTGTGTCCCAGTGCAGCACTGCCGTGACTTCACTTGATTCAAGTGCCGACAAACAAACCATAAACCACAAATCAGTGACAAATCATAACGCTTAAAGGGTGAATTCAAGGTGAATCTTTGGCTTGGCTAAAAGCTTTGCATTCGTGATTTAGTGCATGTTGTCAGTACACAGGTTCACTAAGCATTGTCAATTTTTCACGTGAAGTGTCAGTAGGTGCCACACTACATCCGACAGTGTGCTGCACGTAAGTTATCACGACTGCAGCACTCCAGCGGGTAATTTTCGGAACATTTTATTTTGCTGTCTGATATATTGCTGCTCAGATATGGCGACGCTAAACCCCAGATGATAAATCAAACGTGCAGTGGCTGCCTCTGATAACTCAATAAGCACCTGGACTCCTCCTAACATGTCACACCTGCACTTCTACGTATACCACGCTCATTCCTGGGCCTCACTGGGGGGCTCAATACACCTGCCAAGTGTATTTCAGAAGCCTAGCAGCTGGGAGAGAAAACATCATGCATGCTTAATTAGGAGGTTCAGGAACCATGGGAAGTGGTTGGCAATTTTAATACACAGTATATACTGTATTCCTAGCTATATTAAAAGCCATCTAAAATCCATCAGTAAGTTAAAAAAAAGGCAAATTTATTTATGTAATTAATTTATTAATGAAGAGACTGATTTCATAGTGAAAAATTGTAAATGATCACTTCCACAACAAATTAAAATGCCCCTTTTAAAATATTTGTAAAATGCATTTGTCAACAATAGGACTGTTCTTAGATGGGAATTGTGCCTACAGCATTTCAAACAACAACAAAAAATATTCAAGCTTATTCTACTTTCAGACTGCAGAGTATTAAACAGAGTTGATTTAATGAGAATATTTAACAAGAGGGACCAAGGGGAGAGTTTGTTGATCAATATTATTGTATACTTTCTATCCAATCAATTTAGTGTCTGCTTAGGAGCCATTACCAAGTGTAGTAAATATGGAGTTTGTTTAAGAAAATAATAATATACTGATTCACAAACCCCGGAGGCATTTATTAAATTGCATGAAAAAATGTTCACTGTCATATATGGACAAAAAAAGTCCATCCTAATGATAGATTGTTCAAGCCAAATTCTGACTTTCACACTGTCTACTTGCATGATCATAAATGTTTAGTATTATAGTTTTTTCAATAAAAAATATCATAATATCATGAACATATTTGTGCACTTCCTACCCAGCATAATAACTGAAATGATAACTGGATGCTCATTTTAAGACAAAAGCACTACACTTAATTCAGAGACAAATGTTTTCTTGTGCCGAAATGTGATGCCCTGCAAAAAAAAAAAAAAAGAAAAAGAAAACGTGGAAAAATATGGCTGTGCTATGGCAGTAGCATCTAGGAAGGCATTTCAGACAGGAGGTTACATTTCCAATGAATTTTTTAGTGTTTTACAGGACCAATCTTCTCGCCAGTGTGAGAGTATTGCTTTTAAGGTGTGACTCTTATCAACACAGCACAAGCTATGTGTTTATCACGGACTTTGAGTCATACACCCAACTCAGATATGAGAACCAGCACTGCTCTGGAGTCTATAAACCCGATAAAGGAGAGGGGAGGGGAGAAGCAGTATGATAACTCAGAGTGTCCTGCTGTAATTATGGTATTCATGAAAAGATGAAATAGAGTGCAGACTAAATCTGTAGCTCCAGGCAAAATCAACAGCTTGGCATTACGCCGTGACCCCTGCCTATCTTGAGGATACGGCAAACATACCAAAACTTTGCTGCTTTCTTCATCAGTCAAGAGTGAGGGAATGAAGTGCATCGATTGCTTGTGATTATTAACTAGACTGAGATAAGCCCTCTCCTTATTATGCAGATTACTGAGGCTCCCCGCTCCAGCATATTGTACAGATGCAAGGGAGCAGCTGCTCTTACAGATGGTGGGTACACGGATCTATCATTATGCCTCCATTGTCTCCACTTCAATTGTTTGGGGGACAACAGAACTGCATCAAAGAGGAATCCGACTGCAATGAATTAAGAAAGAGAAACGAAAACCATCAACTAAATTTATACACCGGAGGCCGTGGAATGGAGAGGAGCGTAAAGCTGAAGCTATTTCATATATACAACCATGGAGTCGCCCAGTCATGTATACTGTAGCCAAATCTGTTGGATGCAGCACTGTGCACTAAACATATGTTGTTTTTTATTAACAAACAGATATTAATTCAGGACGCAGATATTAATTCAAATCTGGGAAAAAAAAACACCCCAAGCAAAAAGTCTACAGCCAAGTAAATGAATGAATGAATAAACGCTCAAAAAAATATGGCAGCTAATTTTAGGTGTTTGCTCATTTTTTTCCCTCCACTCACTAACTAAAATTTTAATTTCATGTAGACCACTGCTTGTTAGTGTAAATTAAAGAATCATCATGACACTCATTTGCTTTCAAATTCCACACTGTTGACGGCTAGAGAATTTTAAATATTAAATCGTCCCACAAAGCCAATCACAGTGAGGGAAGAATATGCAGACAGTGTCAGTTTTGCCCTTAAGGGGAACCTCTGGTTGTCCATTTGACTGGCCACACCTCCCGCTGTGCACTGCTGAGATCAGGACACTAGTAGCTCCTCTGATCAAACATGACATTACACTAGAGGGAATTACATGCTCAGATTATAACAGAGAAGGTCACTGCAAGTTGTAAGTCATGACAGCAGTCTCACACTATTTCGCAGATAGCGAGGGGTGATATTACTTTAAGAATTAATGCAGTGACATTAAACCTGAGCACAAGAGAGGTTTCCGATCCTAGTCGGGCAGGCTGGGAATTTCAGGTTGGATATATCCCTACAGTATTTACAAGAAATTATAAGCAAATTTTCTTACACATGCAGCAAAGACAAAGACAAAAATAACTCACACTGAATGTCAAACATAGTAGCGTATTAAAGAGAGCCTAAAAACAGAGAACTGCCTTGTGTCACAGTCGCCAGTCAAGTCACTAAAAAATCACATCTCAGGCTACAACTAGTGATGTTTTTTTTTATTCATTATTTATAAGGGGTGAGAGTAAGTAATATCTTGCTGTGATAAATGTTGCATTAAACAATGTGTACAATAATTCCTGGAATGTAACATTAAAAATATTTTATGATTTTATGGCTAATAATGTTCAAAACAATGCTGTTGTTTGGTACTGTTGAGGTCTAAAAAATAAAGACCCATGAAAATGTCCAGCCCTTGTTATCCCATCATTTTCCTGTATAGCAGTGTCAGTAAAATTAAGCAATCCAGAGGCCACACAAGGCAACTCAATAATGTCCACAAGATGGCTGGATTTTATTTTTATTTTATGTGACTGTGTTCACATATTGAAGATGGATTTTGGGTGCTGATGATTTTTGTCTTTGAGTGCATTTATTCTGTATAACCACAGTCATTGATTACCAAGATAGTGCTCCTTCCACAACGCACAAGATGCCTGCCAGCATCCATACAGTAGTGTGGAGTAATTCCCATAAGATACAGAGAACAAACATTACTTGTTCCAAATAGAAAATCAATTCCTTAGCAGAATATTTTCTGTTTTCAATATCATGCAGACACCGCTGCCTTCAGATGACCTCAGGATGAATTAATAAATCCCTGTTTACCATCTTCCTTCATTCTGTGCATTCATTTAGTATTGAAGTTGAATTCATGGCATAAATACAACTAACAACTGCCTCAAAGAGGCACAATATGCCCCCAAATACAATTTGCATATCCTAAAAAACATACAAAGGGCGCAGGAAAATAAGTAGCTGTATCTCAGCGGGTCAAAAAGCTATATTTCAACATTAATTCCTTAACTCGTAGCTGCTGTATTCAAATACATAACAGTTTTCCTTTCTTCAGTCATGTGTCATGGGTGGATAGATTGAGCTCCTGTCAGAGCACAAAGCTCCCCTCAGAAGTCCACATTGCCTCGTCTGTTGTTAGGACCTGGTCCACATGGGGCCAGATTTGATTGGAAAGCCCAAAGGGAGGAGTTCCACCAGTCACAGGGGCATTGTTAGTGCCTCCAAAATGGCCAGAGAAGAATGACTGATTATGCAACCACAGCCAGGGTTACTAATAGGAATTCTATTTGAATTTCTAACATAACAGATGTTTGCTGGGCACCTCCATGGAGCGCGCATACACAGTTATGCTAATTCGCCAGTGTTTCCCTTCAAGTTAGCTCAGAGTCATTAGAGCACACAGCTAGCTTGGATCCCTCTGTCAAACTAATAATTGGCCATTATTGATATTAATTAACATTTTTGCTCTCTATGTCCTTTTTGACCCGCTATCTGTTAGTAAATCCAGTTACTGAGTCCTATTAGGGCAATAAAATCCACGGGAACTCTATAGTAGTTGTGAGCCATTTATCAGAGAGAGAACATAAAGCCAATTAGGAATGGGTGTAGACAGTTGTCTTCATTCTCCACTGACTACTTCTTGATCTCCATTATAAATTGCTAATAGGGCAGATACTGGTTAGCAAGAGGGAGGAGGAGTGGGGGGTTGCCATTGCTCACTCCCACCCCTGATGACAGGTGAAAAGGACCCGCAATAGTATTCTTGCTTGATGAGGCTACACTATCATCAGCTGCTGTTTTTTTGTTTTGTTTTGTTTGTTTTTTTTCTACTCAGTCTTATTGTTGAGGATCGTCACGGTGCACCTTCCTCTCCACTGCTGGTCAATCATGTTAATTGGTCTTAAAGTAGAATATTACAGAAAGCCATTAAATTGTTGATCGTTCATCCTCCAAAAGTAATAGCTTTTGGTCTCTCTGCTATTATGATGCAATGAGCATCGGAAATGCTGCACCCCATAGGTTTATGGGCTCAGATCAAGAAATCCTAATAGGTGTATATTGACTGGTTTATTTTCCACAAAACTCCAAAGGGACTGGTGGTTGCAAGAAAATATATCAAACAGGCTATCAACAATGGTTGGGTCTTCTGTGTAAAATCAATAGTGAGCCATAGATGGCTTGAGTTTTCACAGTTCTCTCTCGTCATTTAAAAAGACTGTAGGCTATATGATGCCTGGAAGGACCCATGAGATTTTTGTAACATAGCAACCATGCTATATGTTTGAGTGATACAGATTAGTAATAACTTAATCTGTTTTGCCTTTGGTGGAAACACTGTGGGCTGTTGTTTTGAACTTGATATCAGGTTATTCCTGCTCTAACCTGACACTCTGAGTATGAATGGTTTAGTTTTCTAGAACAAAAGAGCTCAGTAGCATGAAGGATCATGAGTTGTTGTTGAGGCAGGTAGTCTAACATAACCTACGTGAACAACAACTTATGTTCCTGCTCCCTGAATCCAGATGCTACCGTGGCAGCCCGGGTTTATGACAAGAGGTATAGCGGTCCCTTAAATGAGCAGTATTTAATAGCCTGGTTTCAAGTGTAAAGGCTTTCTCCCCTGTGCATTACTCCAAGAACCTAATTACAAGTTTCATCATCAATCATGAGCATTATTTATTCAGTGAAATGAATTTCTAATTAATAACTGATGAGCATTATGGCCTCGAAGACTGTAAAGCAATTAATTATCGTTGGCAACAGGGAATATCCTGTAAAGGACTATCTGGCTCACAGTCTCAGCACAGCGGTGCCAACAGGCTAATGTCCACAAAGAAGAGGCACTGGATTGTTTTTGTACCTAGGTTTTATTGAGATAATTACTTTCATGAATGTTGTCTGGGGGCTGTCATACTGTTGGCGATGTAGTAAACACTGAAAAACTGTATCTAAATTTTGTTAAATGCTGTTAAGAACTGCCATCTTCTGCGCTCTGTGTTGCCACCCTCCATCCTTGCAGATGTTTTGGTTTTGTTTTCAGGTTTTTCTCCCACTGCAAGAAGGCGCAGAGTGCTACTGTTACTCAAATGTTACCTATTCACTACTTAAAATCGCTGCTGTACTTATGCAACTTTTTTTTGTTTTGAACTGTTTACATGGCCTTGTCTAAATATGCATCACAAACAAACTATGACCATTTACAAAGTAATAAATAATTAATGTAAATACTATGTATTATCACTAGTTCACAACAAAAACTTAAAACTACAATACTCTATTTTTTATATGTCTACAGGACAATTTATGAAAACAATTTTTAATGTTTTGTTAATCTAAACCAAATACTAACACTTAAAGCTTAGTTTTAAATAATAAACACTGTTCTTTTATGTCTGTCTTATGTCCCTCAATATCTATCACAGCACATATAACTATGTTAATCCACCCTGAAAATATAAAATAAAACATTTGTGACGTGATCTTAAATCTATTATTAGTACTAATTCTCACATATGCCAAATGTAAATCAATTATGGAGCAAAAAGAATGTACCTTTTTCTGTGGAGTATTAAATTAGCTTAAAATCCTCTATGTACGTAGTATGTAGAGGCATAGACTTAAATTTTTACATCACTGTAGTTGTGCTGTGTTAAACTAATTCTTTTCAGATTAATTTCCGTTATATTATGTTTTATATAACCATGGGTCAAATAGATTGGTTAAAATAAAGGAAGATTATTGGACATCTTCACCAAAACATTAGAATAAAATAGACACATTAGAGAAGAGACCCATAGAAAGGCAAAATGATGATAAAGATCCATGAGAGACTGTAATCCTTTCATTTCAAAAATGGAAATCAGCAGAGCAGCTCTTTAATTTTATCTGTTGTTTCAATTCAGCAGAGATTTTTTTGCACAATTGTGGCATGTTTTTATTTTGCATATATTCATCTCACATACAACTATCTACATAAAACAGAGATGGATTGAGTCATGCATGGTTGTTTGAGCCATCCAGAGTAAATGTAATGAATGTGCATGACTATAATGCTGAATTGCAGCAGCGTCTTAATGTGTGTGACTGCTTCATTGTGGGTTGAAAGACAATACAGGATTTGTGCAGATCCTTTAATTTAGTATAAAGTTACTTGTTGTGAATAGGTGCCACGTGCCCACGTATTATATGGTTTGTGTCAAGCTACATGTAATAGAGATTGAGATATATGCCTGTTTGAGTAACCTCTATTCAGAACAATTTAGCGTGAGCCTTTTGGGCGTGCATCTGAACAATGGTTTATTGAAAACCTACAGTTTCTTTTCTCTTTCAGTTTTTTGTCAACCACCAGCACACAAAATCTGAATTGGCAACATGTCCTTTGGGAATGTTTCGTAACACGTCTTTTTTGTCAGGGTCACAGGATGCTGGAGTCTATGCCACAATACCGTGGGCAGGCCCTTCATCCCAAGTTCAAACCATATTACGAAAAAACAAACTTTAAATATTAAGTCCTAATAATGTGCACAACAACAGATGTTAGTTAAAACTTTAGGTAAGATACATATTACAAAATTAGAAATATTATAATAAAAGATAAAATGACTACTTCATTGTGTGAACTGCCCACAGAATGTATTGTTATCATCTTTTTTTAAAACATGATATTAGTAAAACATTAACTGGACTGTCAATCTGTGCATGCTATCTGAAAGTTCTGCAGATACTAAAGAAGGCTGAATATCCTTAAAAAAAAACATAACGACATTTCCACAGTAAGTGTGGTTGTGTGAACCAGCACAAACAGGAGATTCTCATAGAACTGGAGTGAACACACCCGACTACTTACCCAGCTGGTTTACTGCTTTAAACCAGGGCCCTAAATCATCCTATCACTATGCTCCCAATGTCTTCACTGTCGCTGTGCTATCATCAAGTTATCATGGCACAGTTTGCATGCTTATTACAGCCAATGTACATTTAAATATGGTTTGTTAGAAACCGTAGCAATAATAATAAATGCAGCAATAAGTGTTGAATTGCATTTAAACAAGTACAAATAACTTTAGTTTTATTCCAGATGCCAAAAGGTCACTTTACTTCACTGAATTACTGTGCTTAGACTTTTTAACATGTGCCTCTGTAGTAATGACCACAGTTTGTAAACTCTGTGCAGGCCACTGGTCTTGACTGTATTTTCTTTTAACTTTATAAGTTCAATGCCCATTCACAATGTGCCATTTCGGAATGAGCCTACTGACTTCACATTCGACACCAGCCAAGTGTGAGATCAGTTGGATGAACAGTAATTGAGATAAGCAAGGACAGCCAGACAGAGAATACTTCCATTTATAGTCAGATTATACTTTTATCGTTACGTGAATATAATATGAATTTTAACATTGTTTTTCTGAATTAATGTTAGACACGTTTGGTCTTGTTTTTATGTTTTTGAACAATCTTTTCTCAAATTGCCACTCGAGGGACAAAGTACTTTTATTGTATTTTCACTGAATTGGGAATTTCAATAGAACACATAGCAACTACAGCAGAAATGAACAAACCTATACTGATTGTATTTAGGTCTCATTTTGTTGTTATTTGCTAAATTAAAAAAATGTGTTTTTTAGAGTTAATCAGCAATGCAGACACCGTGCATGTCTGATATTAAGATGTCCTGGTCTATACACAGTTGCAAGGGAACACTGACGTGCTATGCCAAATGTGTACGCTTGTCTTATTTACAATCAGGCACTTCCTCTTCTCGTCCAGTCAGGTAGTTTTGACAATTATTCAGACCTCTGCACTGTATTACAAGCTTAAGAAGATGAATCCTGTTCCAGTAATACATTGATGAATATAAAGGTTAATCAACATCACAATTATTAACATCTGTTTTAATGTATAAGTAAAAATAATATACAATGCGATTGCACAACTGGAAGGTCATCATGGATGCATTTCTTTTATCCTCCATTTCAGTGATTCTCATGATAAACAGTATATGTACTCAGTCCATGTTGCATTCACACATTTGGCTGGCCACTATGCACATTTTCATTAGCAGCCTGCAACCTTTTTACTGTCACAGAGGATCTCTGAAACAAATATACAATCTGAAGTACAGCTGAAACAACAGGTCAGTGAATTAATTGGTTGCCAGCTATTAAATGATAGACCAACTATTTTGATAACCATTTAAAGATTTTTTTAAAGAAACAGTTCACAAATTATACGATTTTAGCTTCGCAAATGTGAATATTTTCTAATTTCTTGATCCTTGATGAAAGTAAAGTGAATATTTTGGAGTTGTGGACAATACAAGACGTTTGAGGATGTCACTTTGGGCTCTAGGAAACAGTGAGGAATATTTCTTACCATTTTCTGGACCAAACAACTGACAGATTTATCAATAATGATAATAATAATAGTCAGTTGCAGTCCTACTCTTCAGCCTGAACGCAGTCTCAGTCTGCTGCCTTACACATTTCTGCACAGCTAGCATAAATTCTCGGTGATAGCTTTGTAAAGAAACGCAGATTTGCTTTGACTCACTCACATGGGCCACTGCAGCTTGAGTTGATCCCCTTGACACAAAGCTCTGGCTACCCACTGCCAATATATTTAGAAAGGGTCAAAAGTTAAAGACAAATTCACCCTCAGTAAGTACAACTTGTTACCATTTTGCAGTTACCATTCAAGGAGTTTCCAGGGGGAGAACCGCAGCGCACCTGTTGAGCTATGTAGCTAGGTAAGCGAATTTATAGCTAATTAAAAAAAAAAAAAAAAAAAAGCTAATTTAAAAAAAAACATGGTTTATGTTCTCCAGCTAAACCTGCTTCATGCTGTCCCAACACTAACCACAAATGCAGCTACCTGTCAACACTCGACTAATTAACAACTAAAAACATATTAGCCGAGTTTCTCACCGTTATTGAAGATAATCACATTAACCGTACCGAGCTTTGGGCTGTGTGACGTGGTGTAAAAAGTCGTGCTCTGATTGGACATAGAGCTTATTGGCTGAAATCCCGCATTCCTATTGGCTGATTGCAAACATGCGTCATTATGTGCGAAATAGATAAATGCACGTAAATATACTTCTAAATAGATGTAGATGTTTTTCTACATTATTCAGTGAAGGTCCAACACATTCAAATGAGCATATCAAACATTTAAGGCTATTTTAAAACAGTGTAACCCACATTTCCACATGTCAAATTTGAATTTGTTCCAAAATCTTATACTATTTTGACCTGTCTTGTGCATATTTGCAAAATAATGTCAGCATACAACACGTTCAGCAATAGTATCCAGCTATCATTGTAAATTGAGCATTGTTACAGGCTAGCTTTTATGAGAGCAGTGTGTGCACGCGTGAAATAATTGTATTTCGGCCTTTTCTCTCCAGGTGCCATTGGTTGAATGAACGGGCTGTCGAGGCGGCCAGAAGTCAGTTCATTGTACATTAGGCTACTTTTACAGCACTGCCAGCTCACCACTGAAAGTAGCTACCCTGTGTCATCCTTCAAGATGAGTGAGACACATAGCATAGACAGGACTGAGCACACCCTGTAACTGTCCTTCTCTGCAGGTCTTCAACACACACACACACACACACACACACTCACACACACACACACACCAAAAGCTCTCGTCTTTCCATCTGGTAAAGTGGGCTGTTGTGATTGATTTGTGGATTTGCTCCCTCTTTTTTTCCTATCCATTTAAGTGAAATAATGTATGGAAGCAATCTGGCGACAGACATTTTGGAAAATCTATTTGAAATCATTTCAGCTGAAGCCATGGCAGTTTGTCTTCTTAGGAGAGAGGAGCAAAGTATAATTGTCTGCAGTCTAGTAAAACACAGTATAACTGCCATCACACTTGACTGAGCTTATAGCCAGCTAGTCCCATGGCCTCTAGAAGATAGAGCAGTTAATGTTCCCTTTTATTTTAGAGGATATGTCACTTGTATCGCAGATTTATACCATGATACAGCAATTTTGTCCAAACAGATGGATAATGGTGTCACCAGCAAAAAGCCCTGTTTTTATTGAGTTTAGAGCATATTGTTTAGATAGGAGAGTGTGCTGAACAGCTCTGCCAGCGCTTTCTCTCTTTATCTCTCTAATCTTGCCAGTATTAGATTTGATCATTTTTGTTTGAAGGAGGAAAATGTGGCTGTAATGGCTTCCTAATAGCAAACACAGGGGATACAAATCCAGAGACCCTGTTCTGTAGTGCTTCCATAAGCACCACTGATTTATAGAGGTCTTTATGACAGAAAAGAAAATGATCTGCTGCAGGTATAAATCAGGTGAGGAGTAGGAAATTGAACTTAGATATCATCTTGTCAGATGCTTAATGCTCTTCCTCCTGTCACATTCGATAGGACCAATTTGGAGAATCCTGCAGAGGTAAAAAGAAGACAATTAACAATGACAGTGTGGTAATAGATGAAGCTATAAAATGAACCTGCTGCCTGCAGGATGCTTTGTATGATTTCCACATGAGGTACTGGCAGGGGTGTCTTGTCACGGCCTTCTATTTCTTCTCCTCTCTCTTCTGTTTTTGGTGATATCTTAAGCAATCCCTGCATAGACACATGCAACACTTTAGTAAAAAAAGAAAACCAAGAAAGCAAAGAGAAAGACGGCATTTTTGTGTATGGTGCTTTGTTTTATAATTGAATTACTGTCCTACATATGACAGGACTTGTAAATTTAGGTTAACCTTGTTTTTATGTTATTGATTCTGGGGGCATGTTCCATCCTAACGCTGTATAAAATTAATCAATACATCAATTGTCAAGCACAAAAATTATGTATGCACAGGAACATTAAATGAACAAACAGCCCAACTTAAATTCTGTTGCTGTATTGTGCATGCTAGCACCTCAATCTTAAGTTATAATACTGTAATAAAAATGTTTTCCATGTTATCTTTCCAAAAGTGTGCCCTCTTCTAGTTTAGTATTTAATTAAGGTACAACAGTGAAATGTTTGCAGTAATAATTGTCAAACTGTATAAGTGCTCAAACAGATGTCATCGCTCAGTGGCGTAATGAGTTCAAGATGGGACAGAGAATGACAATGCTCTCTGATCCCTGAATGTCACTCTGGTATAAACTACAGCATGGTGCTTTATTGCCAGCATCATGTATTCAGCGGCGTGCATTCGAGATTTGACAGCCCGAACATGTGGGGAAAAAAATGGAAACCCATCCATCTGGGTGTGGAGGTTTCAAATGACTTGAATTTCAAAAACTAATTTCTTGGAAGCTGATGACCTTTTGTGAAAAGCTACTCAACTTTGTCAAGTGGCAATTCAAGCCCAAGCAGCTTAAGAGCTACAGTAATAACCAGAGATCCACTGCTCGGGAACCATCACCCCTCAAAGCTCATCAAGCCCAGCTCTTGTATAATCTAATTTGATTTTAATGCTTCTCTGAAGGAGATTGTGCTCTTATTACTGTGTAATGATGCTGTTGTCAAGAGCCAATGGTGATGTCTGATACCACAACCATGTTAACAGCCTCTGTGACACTCATCTCAGCATTTTCCACATCGTCTCCGATGCACAATGCCTTGTGCTGTATATTTATGACTTTGTTGTTCTTCCTGTTGCATTTGTCTTCATGGTCGACAGAAACATGGTAAATCTTTAAAATTCCCTTCCTTATTACTTTGTCTGATATGGTACTTTTTTCGTATTCAGTACAGTAGATAGAGCATAACGATGAAGGTCTTCGCTGAGATGAGGAGAATTTTGAAGTGCTCACACTCGGGGGCAGCAAATGGAAAAGTGACAAGCCTGGTGCACTTGTCTATTTTACTTATTCTGTGCCTCTGTTTCATATTCCGCCTCGCACCGTGGGGTTATTTTCCTCCAGGGTTCAGGAGGGCACGCTCTTTCATTTCTTCAGAAAATTGTTTCGCAGGATTTCAATCTTTGGCTGCTAGATATGACAAAACACAATATCAAGAACACTTATGTTTCTTATCTGCCATTTTTTCTGGGTATAAATAAAAGATCAGTATAAATTTATGTCAAGTGGCCTCGAATGCACATGTGAGAGATGAGTATGAAAAGAACTATGAACCTTGGGACAGCCCCACTGTACATTTTCATCGCTTGCTCAAAATTACCTTGGCACTGGGGCTTTGTCTGTCATTTGTCATCCTTGAAAATCAATTAGTGTTTCCATGATAGCAATCCAGATGTAATCCTTTGAGTGTTTGAACACAAAAAACAAGTGTATCTTTTGTTTTCACGTTATGTAAACAGCATTTCTTTGTTCATGGAACAGGCTGAGATGATGGTCAATTAGGGGCAGACTATGATGACTAAGGTATAACCATCCTGATCACATCACAGTTAGAGGGCCACCCCAAATACAGACTGTACTTAAATTGAATTTATTTTTACCTCCCAATAATAATCATATTGCCACACAAACACTAGTACTGCTAGTAACAAATAACTTTAAAAGGTAAAAGATATTCAACGACAGCCGGGGTCAGTTTTACATTTTCAACTGTTTCTGAGTTGAAAAAATGATAATTCCTCTGACTTTGAAGTACAAGCTGTCAAGAAATGATTAAGTGCGGTGGTATCAAACATATATTTTTAAACCACATAACAGAGATATGTTGTGATATATTACTTATGATTATCCATATATGTGCAGGCTATGTATGCTGGACAACCTCCCAGTGGTGTGAAAACATTCAAACGTTGTCCTATTGATGTCCCATTTTTTTTCCCTCCGTTTGGCTCTTGTCAGAGGTCAACCTCGAACAGCATGCGGTGGAATCAGGCGTTACTGTTGATGTCACATTGATGCATTACAAGGCCCAGGAGGTCATGTCTCTGTAAACATACATTATCAAAACCCATAGAAGATGTGGGGTGTTGACCTCACCAATAGTTTACGGTCTATCTTCAGGGGAAAAGGGTCACATGACGGCAGAGAGCAACTTTGCAGCCGCAATGACTTTCTTGTTGCAAATGAAGAGGGTCAAGCAATCAAGACTGGCTGGAGCTCTGTGTCAGCACCATTATCTTACGCTGTCTGAAATGATCAATGAGCTAAAATAAAATGATCACAAGCTAAAATTGGCCTGCTAATGAAAATGGACTGTTTAAACACGCTCCTTGGTAAGGAGCTTGCCGGAGAAGGAATGGATGGGGCAGCAATTTAAAATACATGACAAAATACGGGCAGCAGGAATACATGGTGTCATTATGGCTGTTCATGTTAGTTTCACTTTTCCATGTCTTACTTTGATGTAAATGCAGAATTACTTAATAATTAAATGTGTTCATCACAGTATCCCTGAAAATAGCTCTCCATCATGCACTGCTAGTATAAAAAGCCTACATTTATCTGGATGGATGAGTCCTGATCCAAAGAACACAACTATACAGATGTTCTCAAAAGTTTATTTAGTATTATTTATACATTCAGACATTCAGCAAACACATACTGTCTGTAAACCGTTAAATGACTTTAATGTCTATATGGAAATAGATTTTATCGACAATACTCTGAAGCAGAGGCTTAAAATATAAGAGGCACTTAGGACAGGTGCACAGTACTACATACGTCTCCTCTCTTCCTTTTTAGCAATAAATACATAAACATGAATGTGCATTCCTATTACGGTACCATGATTGTGTAAACATGTTAGCACCACTGTGCTGCAGAGTACTCTACTCAACACTGTCATGAAAAGGCACTGTTTTATAGAAAAATATTTATAAATAATTTCCCATAAATAAAAATTTATTTTCTCACAAAGTTTTTCTTGTTTTGCTTTGACAGTCCATAATTAACACAGACAGAATAATGTTTGAAATTCATTGGAAAATAAAGAAAACATGGAGGATTTTTATCATACATTAAAAAAAAAAACAAAAAAACAGAACTACTAAATCAATCCACCATAATCCTTATTGCTCTCAATACGATGTTATAAATTTGTAATTAGGTGGCTTGTTTGGCGGATGCTATCAAATGCTAATGCTAAATTTAATATGTAATTCATAACTATTGCTAGAACTATAAAAGCGATTCTCAAAAGAAAGGACATTCTGTACGGTAAGTTGAAAAATCACAATGACTGACGACTTCTTCCTGTGCAATTCCAACTCACGGCATTTACTTACACATTAAGTCACATTTCTAACAAGAAAACGTAAAATTCCAGCCTGACTTGTGTTGCACTCAGTGCTCCATGGTTTTATTCCACCTCCATGGCAGACAAATCTTGCTCTCCATCAGATTTCTCAGAGGGCAGATCTTGGGACTCCGGGGTGCTTTGGCCGTCTGACGCAGAACTGGGCTCTGCGGTTGTCGGTGTGCCCGGCTCTTGGGTGTCCATTTCATCGGAGACATCAGCAAGCTTGGTATTTTCTGATAATTAGAGATAATACTTCAGTTTAGATTTGTATGTATGTTAAACAAATATAAAAAGATTCAAAAAAGAAAATGGAGGAAAAGAAATAAAATGAACACTTAATTTAATTTCCAAATGTACCAGGACTGGTAACATTTCATTACAAGTATCATCATTACACTTTAAGTGGATCTGAGTACCACCATCACCTAAAGCAGACTGGTCATCCCCTCCGTCAGAACCAGGCGGTGGTACAGCTAATGGTACTTCAGAGGACATCCTCAGTTCACCAGTGACCTCGGGGAGTCTGGGTGCCTGAGGCCTGGTCTTTCTCGCAGGGTTCAGGAAATAACAATACGCACATCGAAAGGCTGAAACGCGGCAAATAAAAACACGTATTGTTTATGTCACCTCGCTAATACATTCTCAAACAGACATAGATTAATATACATGAATATGAACCGATGACAAAAAATGCCTGAGATGCATAAACACTTCAGATTGATGTGGAGTGCTGGTTTGCATATTCAATCTTGTTGCCGTTTTGCTTACAGGGGTCGGTAGTGGCAGAGGCATTTAAGAGCCATATGATATACTACGCTGCCAAATGCTAGAGGGCAAATGAAGGCACAGTGTTTGATGGAGACTGACAAAAGAGTGTTGTGTTTCTGTAAGTCTTACCAACATATTCAAATTCCTCTTTTAATGCCATGCCGTTATGGGACAGGCACTGCTGACAGATGAGAGCGTATCTATGAGGCAGAAAAGACGATCCAGTTAAGACGGCATACAGTACAGGAGGCTGCCATTACATTACATGACAGATCATTTTTCGATAATGCATGCAATGGTACCGTTTGCAGCTCATGGAGACAAACGTTTTAGTAAATCACTGTTAATCTTGGGAGATTATCAACATTTTAACCATCACTTCCATAACAAGAGGGAGATGCATCTGGCAAATATATGGAACATCCTTTATATGAAAATGATCTATATATTTTTTTTAGAAGTTGTAAACTATACTGGCCATATAAAAAAATCCAAGATAAAGTGTTGATACAATATATAAGTGTATAATTGAAAAGAGATTGTCTGTTCAAAAGTAGAGGCTGTATACCTGTTCTGAGGGCCATCTCCAACAAGATACTCAATGACTCTGTCCAATGCACCTCTTTCCCTTGGGAGCACAGGTCTGGCCAGCGGTGGGCCTGGGGGGTGCATCCCTGTTTTAGCACAACATCGACGCTTGTTAGACACAGTCTGCAGTCTGGAGTACAAGCTGCAATAGTGGGGCTACTTATGGTGAAACACTAAGTGAAACAGTGAGGCTGAGATTCCCAGTTTACAGCACAAACCATGATGAATTTTACACAAACCTGCCCCCTTTTTTCTTAATGAGATAACGCTGGATCTCATTTGCAAAGCACGTCCAGAATCCCTGCTGTGTTGGTGAGTAGTAATTAATATAATCTAACATCAAGAGCAATCATAGCAAGATGACTGGTCATTTCTGTGAGACTTGGCAGAGTCTCAACATCCTGCTGGTTATTAATTTACCAACATATGGAAACTCTGTGGTGACTCTTTGTATCAAATTGCTTTTCACTTTCAATTTTCCACAGAAGCAGGTGATAACATCAAGTCATGTAAACCATTTGTGAGGTGCTCCCAATGCCAAAGGCAATTTCACCAAGCATTAAAAGACATTTAGTGAGATTCCACCACCATTGCCCAGAGAACAAATGTGGGTCTGGCTAATTAATCATAGTTAATGTAATCCTGATTCGTGCATACCTCACAGTTGGCATTCCACATGGCAATTACAGCATGCAGCTTCCTCTAGGAACACATTTCCTTTACTGTTTGCACCTATTTGCATCTTCTATTGAGTGTTCATAGTCCAGAAATAATTTATATTGAATATTCAATACCTCTACACTCTACAGATGTCTTCCATATACAACAACTGTTCAATGCAAAGTTTTGTTTATTGCTGGTGAGCTTTGAAATCTTTAAAAGCAACCAAAGATGTGAGGCAGAAGCATCATATAATCACGGTAAATACACCAAAAGTTAGTTTTTAAATCCTAGTTCATAATCACAGCTTTGTTTGAGAAAGGTTGGACCTATTTAGTAATATATTTGAAAACTACATTCATATAATTACAAGCTACAACTACTATGTAACATATACCACCCTTGCTGACAACACACACCATGGAGGCTTGAGCAACTGGGGACACAGAGCCAGGGAAGAGTAAATCACACCTTAATCGACCACATTATGATGTGGTCCCCCTGTGAGCAGGTAACTCACCGACTCCTGGAACAGGTGTTCCAGGGGTCACAGGCTTCCTCATCAAGCTCTGCTGAGCAGCTATAGCCGACAGGCTCCTCTCTGGGGGTCCACCTGGAGCAGAATGGGAAGATCGTCCAGGATAGGTAGACCCAGAGGCAGGAGGAGGGCGGGCAGCAGCTCCGCTTGCAGGATTCGCCACCACTGGGGGGGTCTTTGGGATGACATTGCGCTGGCGGAGTTCTAACACAGAAAACATTGCAGTTTGTTTAATAATAGCAAGAAATACCAGAGGAAAAGAAGGGAAAATAGTTCAGTTCTATTCATTGCTACCTTGTCCTGGTTTCGGAGTCATATGAGGTCCAGCTGGAGTGGATTCAAGCTCCTTTACACAGATAACAAGAGGGGTAAAGGAAACGATTTAACATAGAATATTATAAGACAAATGATTTATGCTACAAACTTAAGACAAAATAACTTACAATTTTTTTCTTAGATTCAGGATCGAATCTCTCCAAAATCATTTTAGCATTTTTATATGTTTCAGTCTCCATAACTTCTTCAAGCTGAAAGAAAAAAAAAGTATTGTTATAAGATAAATGTTTACATCACTCTTTCAATACATTGCAGAAATAAATGATTCCTTTAATAG
>JAOXYL010000052.1:11422194-11433102 GCA_028564955.1 Terapon puta
TGTGTGTGTGTGTGTGTGTGTGTGTGTGTGTTTGACTGCTCTGCTATTGAGATCTGAGGTTAGAGGTAGTTAGAGGTAAGGAGGTCAATGGGTTTTGTAAGGATGGTGCGCGAAATAGGGAGCAATTTATCTTTTTTTGAATATGATAGAGTAATAACTGAATTATGGTTTTATCGAGCAGTAATAGCACTTTTAGAGCAACAGAGATTGTCCCAAGTTTACCCATGATACCCTTTGCTGGCAGTGTTCCTCAATATGAAAGGTTTGTTTCTCAAAAGTGGGTCTGTTGTTGAGTACGTATAATTACAAGGTGTCTCAAAGGTATGTCTGGTAGCCAAGTGGCTACCATAAAACCATAATGTCTGATAGCCGTCTGACAAGGAACCTTTATTGCAAAAAACAAATGTAAGGTTTCTTCCCAAAGTACTGGCCATGGTCGATAGACCTGCAAAGAATAAGCAAATTAGTGCACTGATGTATGAGAAAGAGACGTCTGCTTTTACCCGTCATTTTTGTGTACCGGATTTCCTCCGCAGCATAAATACTCAATAAGACCTAGACTTGATTGTCGTTCCATCTGTTGTAGACTTTATTCTGCTCCATGTTGATGTCAAACAAAAACAAACCGTAAATACAACATGCTGGCTGAAAGAAAATACTGGGAATACTAGATCAGTCACAAATGTTCGGGGCTGCAAGGCAGAACCCTGAAGTTCCTATACTTACTATACTAGACCCTGATCCTGTGGTTATCATGCAGCTCTAGATGACATAAAAAAAGATGTTTTTACCAGGTTATCTTTCCTTTAAAGTGAAGACAAGTTCATGAATATGTTCTGAAATGATGTGCTTGTATTTGGTCACTATAAGAACACTTTCAAATTTCACATTAGTGTTGTTTTATGGAGTTTTATCTCTCAACTCTTTCTTTACTGAAGAGGCAACACTGTGAAGCCTACCTAATGGTATTCTTCAGTTTTATGTTGTCATAAAGAGTAATTGTGATTTCTTATCTGTGTGATTGAATGCTGATAAGTTCTGTGAGGAAGTTGTAAGACTTTTATTTTCTTTTAATGTGTGAGCATGGAGTGTTACCATTTACGTCCTTGTCGGGAAGTGTTTTGTTTTAAAAAAAACAAAATATATTTGCCAAAGTTTAAACAAAGTGCGACCAAACAACAAATGTTCTCTGTGAACCTGTTCAACCACTAACATTAAGCTAAATTGTCCAGAGTGTTAGCTGCAGTTATATAAAGTACACCAGGATCGTTGTGCTCATTACCAGTAAACTTGATTGTTTTCAAAAAACTTTATTTTTTGCCAAGTTAACGTGAATGAACAGGATGCCGACTTTTAAATAGCATAGTTTTGCTTTGTGCTAAATGCAAACGTCAAAATGCTCATACTCACAATAACAATTGTAACATGCAAGGTACAGAAGGCATAGTGTTTACTATATCCACCATCCTACTTTAGTTTGTTAGCATGCTAACATTTGTTAATGAAGATTACACACAGCTGAGGCTGATGGGAATAAGCTTGGTTTTGCAGGTATGTGGTCATAAACTAAATTAAATTTCAGCTGATGGTAATCACTGAAAATGACCACAATTCATATGGAAAACAAAGCATGTTTGTACCAGATGAGCACACTTAAAACTACAAAAATCAACCTCATGGTGGCGCTATCGAAAAAGTCATCAGTAACCAACTATATATGGGAACGATGAATGTCTGTACAATATTTTGTGGCAGCCCAGCTAAATGTTATAATTTTTCACTCTGGACCAATGTGGATGACCAACTTATTGTCTGGCTGATGCTCCATAGGGTGAAAAAAAAGGTAGAAAATCAATGTCATACCACTCCAGGGATCAGTATATGCTCCCAAACCACTTATAGTTTTAGGTGTGTTCAGATTGAACACACCTATGTGAAAGCCTGTATTCTTGTAAATTGCCTTAGAGGCAGCAGGTAGCGCTTCAGGGTCCAGATTTCTTTCAGATTATCTGTCTCATGCACTATTGTCAGGACATCGTGATAGTTTTAGCGAAGAAAATTTCTAAATAAGTTACCTACCTCTGCTTTTAAGTTAACCACACTACATTTATCCACAGGTTAGCTCTGATGTAGTACAACCTCTTCCAATGTGGAGTAACTGGACACTTGCAATGCTGTACTTTCAAAGTAGTTTCCCCAAAACTGCAACTGACTGTGAAGTTGAACACAGCGGCTGTTCATTTTTGCATATAAGATAAGATAACCCTTTATTAGTCCCAGAGGGGGAAATTTACATTGTTTCAGCAGCATGACACAGTGGGAATACAGAAGGAAAAATATAAGCAGCAAGAAAATAAATATCAAAGTATTTGATACATAAAAGATTTTTGCCTAGTGTCACTATCAGTGTACTTTCCCTGGTCTCTATTGACCTGGCCTCTTCTTTTTAGTGTTATATGAATATCTTTTTCTTTTTTACCTTCTGCACTTGCAACTATACATTAACCTATTAATGGGAATAATAACTAGCAACCAACGCCAGTTTTTGTGAGACATTTCATCATCATTTTTATTAATTAAGCTAATCAGTAATGCAGTGTGTATATTGGTAGACTGACTGTTTATATATGTGTTCACAGTGAAAAGTCATTCTTTTTGGTAAATGGTGCAATATATGCAGTGTATAAGTGTAAATGTAGTCGGGCGATCCTTACCCTATGTATTTCTTGTGGTCATGTATGATGTTACTGTGTGACTGGTTTCAGGGAACTCTTGACATGGTGATGCAATGATTTGAAATAATATCAAATCTAATACAAAATATTTGCAATGCATTTAGACATTCGAATGGTAGGCATTTAAATGGGACAAACTATTCCTGCTGAAGTCATATGTAATTTTAAGCTCACTCTCCACTTTGACTTGTGACAATGTGGAAGTCCAAACATTGAGGTGCTCACTGAGGAGAAGTACTCTCACAGCTTCTCATGAGGAAAAAAAAATACGGCATACTTGTTTGAGTCCATCAGCTACTATCATCTATAAATGTGGTCATTGTTAAGAGCATTGATTTAAACATATTTCAGACAGATCAGGATCCTTACTAATCTTATTTTCTTATTTCTAGCAAAATAATCTTCCTGGCTGTTTGCATAAACCTTGAATAATCAAAGACTTCACTTTTACATATTTTGTGTAGCTAAAATGTGAAGTACAAAACCTCTGGGGACCCAGATTCATTTAAGAAATACACCAGAGACAGGTCCACAACACACTGACTGTGTGAAAACTGGCTAAATCATTTACACTGGGAAATGCTGCCTCACAATGAAAGAAAAAAAGTGCAGACTATTAATCCATATCAGTATCATCAAAGTAGGATGAAAATCCAAGACAAAATCATTCTGACTTAATGGTTGTTGAGATGTTAGCATTTTTCAGCGGGATTGTCCTGGGTGTGCTTTTGAAGTTCCCACAGAGGACCAAGTCTTCCACACTAAACCCACTGAGAGAGGAACAGAGTGAATCTAAGCAAGACTAAAAATGAACGTCAGACCCCAAATGGCATTTTTAATTTGAATTCTTATTTTGGGTCTCCTGTGAATTTATTGCATTTTAATTCATTTTCATGAGTAAAAGCTCGTGTGACAGTTTTCACACACATTCAGTGGCACCAGAGACTTGACGTCGTCCCGCCTAACTCATTGTTCACAAGAAAAAAAACAGAAGACTAAAATATATTTGTAGTTGATGTAACTCTAAAAACTTTCTATGAGAAAGAAAATAAATGAAATAAATAATATAAAATTTCAAAGGTACTAGTCTGAAAACTAAGCTGTCTTTTGGAAATGTTCTACTTTTAAAAAAAACATTTTGAGCATAATGAAACAAATATAATATCAAACAAAATCCACTGTTTATTCTATGCAGGTGTCCAAGGATGTGTTTCAGAATCAAGGCAGAAGAATAGGAATTTATTGCACCACCTTAACCACATCCAGAGCTGAGGTCCACTGGAAGATTTAGTCTTTAAACCAATAAAAGCAATTTCCAAAGATAATTGAGAACATGTTTCAATACATATGCATGAAAAAAGGATTTTCCATACGACCGACTTGTATGCTCATGTAATTGATTGAGGGGATGACCCGTTCTATTAAATGTTATTTGAGAACCATCAAAACGCGCAAAATTGCAAATTGCCCAGCTTGTATCTGAATTAATACCCCATTCATCATCATTATGGGTTGATAAGTTAATTTAACCATTTCATTCTGTCTTAATGAGCTATAGTTGAATTAATGTCATGTAATATATGAAAGTAACATTTGAACAGAGGCAATGATTTGAGACAAACAGAGCAGAGACCACTTTAGAAGCATAATGGTGGCATAAATCTCATCAGGCTGCACTTCATGTTGCTCGGTTTTGGTACAATTTGGAGTGGGGGTGGAGGGGTGGTGGAGGAAAAAAAAAAACATATCCAAGCAAAAATAAAAATGATATGAAATGGAGGAGTTTTCTGGCGTGCTTTTTTTTGGCTGTGTTTGATGAGATTTGATTGATTTCAGTGTTTTGAAGTAACAGCTGGTATGTCAGTTGTAAATACTGCATCAGATTCAAATGTTGAGGGGGGTGGTAGAAGTGGTGGCGGTGGGTGGGTGGGCAATATGTTTTTAAGAGCAGAGCTGTTTTTTTGTGCTGCAGTGGTGGTGGACTCAATGGGAGCAACACATGCAGGGATTTTTTTCCCCTCTATCCCCAATGATGCCACTCTTTTTCAGTGTTCCTCCTGCCAGCCCCCTTCATCTGGCTGCATTTGACCATTATAACCAGAGTGGTGTGTCTATATATGTGTGCATGTGTGTGTGTGTGTGTAGGGGGATGGAGGGGGTCTGCCTGCCTCCCGGTTCCACCTTAAATGCGTTTTGGCCCCGCTTGCTCCCTGTAGTTTAGGTTTTTTTGTCCTCCCGCAGCAGCTGTCACCCCGCATTACTCGCAGTCAGCTAAATGAAACATTATTCTAAACATATGCATCGTAATCAGTCCGGTCACACTTACAAGAACACGCGTTAATAAGGCAATCAATCACTCTGGAACAAGCAAGTTGTTCTGTAACAGCTCATAAACAGTGTGTAATGAAGAATTGGAGGTTAGCATGACACGGTGCTGATCAGATAATCAATGTCAAAGATGCGATGAATGTCAGTAAATGCAGTTTTCATGTCGTTTCTATAAAATCCCCAATTTACAACAAGCAGTTCAATTACCCTGAAAATACAGTCAATTAAATGGGGGTGATTGGACAGTAGGGGCAGGATCATCGATCTTTGCATTTCTATCTCGCCGCTGGACATTTAATTTGGGTTTTCTATTAGCACCGAAATAAAGAAAATATAAAATATATTAAACAACCCAAAGATTTATTTTCTTGTCAACCCCCATTCAGCGGAGGTGACAGACAGTCCTCTGCATTATGATGAATTCTTTTTTTGCAGTCCTGCACATTGGATACAAAACTAATCGTGTTATTGTGGGCAGTGTTTTTCTGGCCCTCTTGTCTTTTCCCCTCCACGCCTCCATCTATCTCAATGCGTTTGTTGTGCGGGTTGCAGCCCTCGCTTTAGCAAAGAGCAAGGAAACACGGTGATATATCACGCCCATATTCGCTGCCCTAATCCTATTTCTTTTAATGGGGAGGGGGGGAGACGTTCAGAGAGTGGGGGAAAAAAAAAAGAAAAAGCAACTTATCTTAAAGTCCCGCGGGGGCATTCTGGTCCAGGCTATATTTTAACCAAGCGCAATTAACGACAGTATCAGCTTGTATCATTTAGAGGTAATGTAAAAATAATGGTAAATTATAGGGCCGGAATGACCCGTGATGGCAGGCCTTATATTCCCTGCAGCTTTGCACGTATTTTTAATTAATATGAGGCGCTGTTTTCTGTAGAAATGGTGTCACAGCGCCTAAATAAGCTCCGGGATGTCTTCATTGTCGCAGCTGAATCTCCTTAAATATGTAATGTGACCTATGTGATGTGTCCTGGATGTGGGTATTGAATGTTTGCACTCTTTCAAGCAGTTAAATTACAGTTAAAGTTTAACCCGCCGTAACGAAATTCGATTTTTTTTCTTCTTCTGTTTGTTTTGCAGCTGCCTCTGTGTCATCAATGTCAACAAGCAGAAATGTGTAAAGGTTTTTTTTAATTTATTTTCCAAGAACAAACACGATCAATAAATAACATGATTTACATTTCATATTGCACATTTTTTTTCAAGTTAAAATATTTAAATTCATACAGTCATTGATATTTTAAATACAGAGATATAGAGTTATAACAGAGACCCTAGGGACGAAGGCCAACACTGTTTTCATCAATTCGTTTCAGTGCTCGTTTGTCAGCCCTTTTTTTCTAAAAAGCCTCATTTTTTTCTGAGTGGACTATAAAGAATTTGTTCCCATATCCAGAATTTCTGCCCTAATTTTTGCGCAACATTACTAATCGGGAATTTTGAGACCATTGGTGAGTTTACAGACCAATTTGTAGGCAATCCCATGGTCCTGTTGGGGGCGTACATCCAGTGTTTAAACAAACAAATAATAATAATAAAAAATAAAATAAAAAACAAAACATTCAGCAAGTCACACAAAATAAATTAAAAAATGTATTTAAAAAATAATAGCCTACCATCCACATTTCATGGAGGATTTTTTTTTCCTCCCAGGGCGACCAATAACTCAGTTTTCAACTATCAGTAGGACTATCCATGATATTTGCAAAATATTTCACGATTTACAGTTCACATGTTTTATAATTAACATATCGGTGATGTCCCAACAGGAACGAATAAAATAGCACATAGCCATTTTTACAGGCGCAGACAGATTGTAAAGAGCCAGGCTATTTTGTCTGAACCTTCGCCTTGCTCAGTCCCGTCCCTGTGTGTGAGAGTCTGTGTGTGTGTGGGTGTGTGTGTGTGTGTGTGTGTGTGGGTGTGCTGAGTGACGAGATCCTAAAGGGATTACACACTTATGAAAATACTGGATTTGATATAATGAGGTTCAGCGATGTAAATAAACGGGAGAGGCTGCTGCATGTCGAGGTATTTTCCCATTATCGGCGAGCACAATCTGCAGGCTGCTTTGTGTGTGATATATTAAAACAAAAAAAGAACAAAAAAAACCCCTACATGTGTCAAATATGCTCCTTATCCAGTGCATCCTGTGTACCAGGACTGTCGCTTTTGTTCCAGCTCTTTTGTATGTCTAATGACTTCCCTCCGCGGGTTGTTAGCACTTGACAGCGGGTCTCAAAACGAGGAACTTTCTTCCAGCCACGTATTCAAAGGAGCTCCATCTAGGTGCATGATTGGCAATTTTTGTCATGATCCTCTCATTATTAACATAAAAATTGACACCAAAAGACGCGCTGCAAAATGAGATGCGCCTTCTTGCTGATTAGGGGGGTCCCCACAGAGCTGAGGCCGGGTGCTGGAGAAGCCATTGCTGCCAAAATCTCAGTCTATTAGGCCCATAGTGAAGAAAGATATGCTGCTGGGCGAGAGGAGCAGGACCTTCTGCTATCTAAATTTAGATGGCATAATTAGCTCACGTTTGTATCTTTTTTTCTTTAAAAAAAAGAAAAGAAAAAGAGAGTCGGAGGTGCCTGGACTCGTCACGCTGAGGATTGGACGTCTGGAGCCGCAGAGGTGGTTGGGAAAAAAAATGTGTCTGAATTTGTGGGATTCGTGAGAAGGAATAAAATCATCTGAAAATGACACACTGACCGAGGGGCCGGACACACTGCATGGTGTGTTATTGTTCCAAATACGTGGAAGTTAATGTTGCACAGCCCAGGAAAAATGGGTCTATACTGGCACAGCACGAGGGCACAAGCTTCTAGAAAAGTTTTGTGTGTGTGTGAGTTGCACAATTTTCGGTGTTTAGCTGTTCATGTCTCATTTGTTAGAAAGAGTCTTTTGGGTTGAAATCAGATTTTTAGAAACAAATCTGCGCGCGCGTGTGTGTGTGTTTACAATGCTGCCTAATACACCTCTGCCTCAGTCAGGTGTGGTTTTGAAAGCAGGCCTATCCCCTAAAGTAGGACTGGAGCAACAAAAAAAAAAAGGAAAAAAAAAGGAAACCGTCACGGAGGCTGCATGACGAGTTATCTGTTAAGTGACGTTTCCTCTCGCTGGTCTGGAGACGGGACTGAGGTCTTGCTGAGGACGGCGGCGGAGTACGGCAGAAATCCACTCTCGGATCTCTGGCCCGACGCCGTGCAGGTAAAGTCAGCGCTCGCGCTCCTGGAGCCGAGCGCGCTGGCGGCCTGGCTGCTGTGGCAGCTGAGGCACGAGCAGGGCGCGGTGGCCGACGGGGCGCTGACCGCAGCCGCCGCCGCCGCAGCCGCCGCGGCCGCCGATGCCGCCGCCGAGCTGTTCAGGCCTGCGGGTGACTGGTAGAGTCCCGGGTGCCTGAAGCTGCACAGGAGCTCCGGCCGCGAGTAAGGGTGGGAGAGCGCCCGGAAGGTGTCGAGGGGGCGGATGGAGGTGGCGAAAGGTGACGAGGCGGCGCCGGTGGCGGCGGCCGCTGCTGCCGCTGCCGTGACACCGACGTGCGGGTAGTAATGTAGAGGCATGTGCGAGTGGAAAGGGTACGGTAGACTTCCCGTGGCCGCGGCGTGCGTCATCATGTAAGTGTAGAAACTGGGGTCCGCGGGATGGGGCCAGGACATCGCCAAACGCTGCCGCTTATCCTTCATCCGCCTGTTCTGGAACCACACCTGCACACACACACACACACACGGAACAAGGCCCATATTGAAGCTGCCATGTTGTTTCACACCCCTCCTCATTCAGAGCTGAGAGGAGAGGACACACACTCACACTGAAATATCGCTAAATGATCCTGTCACCAGCATGGAAAAGGATTATTTTTAGCAAGCTGCAGAGGCCAAAACCTTCAAATAAACCCACATGTCTGAGTTAATTTTTTTCCAGTTCATTTCAAAGAGCCTCTGAATTAATTGCATACGCAGAACGGCTGAATTGATCAACACCCAGCAGGTCGATAAATAAAAGACTTACTTTGAGCGCAATTTAGAATAATAATAATTCAAAAAAATGCAGCACGTCACGAGCAGAAATAACGATTATAATGCTGAATTTTATCATTATTATTCACTGTACACCCACAGCATTGTTTCTCTCTCTCCACACACACACACACACACACACACACACACACACAATGGACAGAAATAATGAAGATTAATCTGCACCTTGATCGTGGTTTCGGGCAGATTTAGCGCTGCGGCCAGTTCGCATCTTCTCGGCCTGGAAACGTAATTTTCCCTGTAAAACTCCTTCTCCAGTCTGCCGATCTGCTCTCTGGTGAACGCGGTCCGGTACCTCCTCACCTGGTCCGAGTTGGACCCCCCCGACGAGTTACCGTTCATGTTGGTGAGGGAGTTTGAGCCGGAAGACCCAGAGTTACTGTCTGAAAAACCTACACACACACACGAAAAAAAATACAAAACAAAAAACAAACAAAAAATGAAATATAAAAATCGACTTTATAATATAATATTGAAATAATACACGCTTGTGGGCCTGCAGGGTATTTGTCATTTGATGATAATGACAATAAAAGAAATAAGGTTGGTGTAAAATACATATCAGGACGGAAATGAAAACACATTTTTGTTCCTATTTTTTATTATTAATAGTAAAATTGTCCATCGCTTAATAACAGTAATATTGGAAATATTATAATAATAACAACACAAATGATTAGAGTAATATTTAGCTCTTTCTATCTATATTTAAACGGAACATGGTACTAACAACACCCGCAGCATTGATATCCAACCACACCATCAGAGATTAGTAAAAACGATAAAAGTGCGGTCAGATCTCACCTTTGTTGTTCTCCTTGTGCTGGCTCGGGGAGCGGTGCGCGGGGCAGCCCACCTCCACATCGCTGTTGATGTCCGAGTCCGGGGAAACTTCGGAGTACAGGCTCATCTTCTTCCTGCTCTCCGACGACGAGATCTCGGCCGAGGAGGCGTTCTCGGCGCCGTGGTGTCCCCCGAACAGGCTGTCGATCTCGAACTTGCCCTTGGCCGGGATGTCCCCCAGGTTCCCGTGGAGGGACGCCGAAGTTATCCTCGGGCTCAGGCGCCCGCTGTGCTGCGAGTTCTCCAGGGCCTCCAGCACCGAGTTCCCCGGCGTGTCTGCGAGCCTCTTCCCCGCCACGGGACTGTGCAGACCCCTCTCCATCAATATCATCTCTTTTCTTATCCTCTCCATCATTAAAGCCGAGCAGGAGGAAAGGGGTGTTGTTTAAAAAAAAAAAAAAAAAAAAAAAGGGAAGAAGAAGGAAAAAAAAAAAAAAAGAAACCCCCCTCACAACACTTGTCCAGGGGGGGCTGGAGCACCAATGAGTTGTGTCGGAGCTAAATCCGCATGCAACTCAGCAACTGTCTCTAAATAAACTGTCTCTAAAGCTTTTTATAAGCGGGACGCGGAAAAATGAAAAGAATCTCTTGGATGCGATCGACCTGGAGCTGCTGCTCAAAACGAGCCGTGCGTCCTCCCCACGAGCGGCGAAATGTCATTCATCACACACACACACACACGCGCGCGCGCTTTAAAAAAAAAATAATAAAGAAGAAGAAAGAAGAAGAAAGAGGAGAGAGAGAGAGGGAGGGAAAAAAGAGTGGCCGCTGCCCGTTGTTAAAATGCTCGGCTGACGTTGCTCCAATGATCATTTATTGTAACAGGTTTATAAGCAAATAAATAGGAGAGGGCTGTCACTTGATGATGGAGGCGGCCTTCGGTCAGACGAATAATATCCAAGTGGAGAGAGAGGAGGAGAGGAGAGGAGAGGAGAGGAGAGGAGAGGAG
>JAOXYL010000052.1:11440945-11453004 GCA_028564955.1 Terapon puta
GGTTTGTTTCGTTTTTATGGGACCGAAAAAACCTTTGACAAAATAAAAGTTCAGTTTTAACATTGTGCTGGTTGATTTTTGGTAATGACCTCTCTCAGTTTAAATTGGGGCGACTTCATCAAAAATGATGGGACTGATGTTTGAGTTTATTTGTGATAAATTCAGGTTATTTCACCGACATTTTCCATCCCGTTGATGAAGAGCAGACGCTGAGGTTCTTCCTCTAAAGCGGCCAAACTTTTTCCCAAAGTGGGTCTTTTTAAATTTGAAAGCTGACGAAGCTTGTGGAAACCTTCACGTTAATAATGATTTAATGAAATGGCCGTAGTTCAAAATTCTCCTGCTGAAATCTAATTTCTTCACCAGATGCTTTATTTATTTATTTATTTTCTGAATGAGTTTCATTATTTGCCATATTTATGACATCTGTACCCAAACACATTTCCATTTTTCAAAGAGTTTAAATGAAAAGTCGATAAAGAGGAGATCCACATGAGCCGGAGCAGAAACTCTTACACACATTTGTGAACCTGTGAAAGCCTCTGATGGCCTGTTGTAGTCTATTACTGCTGTCTAAGTCTACTTTAAAGGAGTGCAGGAGTTTCAAATGTCCCCTCGGCCCCAAATGGGCGCAGAAATTCATTTTATATTTTCCCTCCGTGCTCAAACGGATTCCGCTTGTTGTCACCTGTCTGCCTTTTACACGCAGAGAGAAAAAAAAAGTCAGATTTTAATCCCGCTCTGTGTCGATGAGATTAAACGGAATTAAACAATGAACCCGCTTTGAGTTCCGCTGAGTCTAGACACGGCTGGGATTTCAACACTTGAAGGCAACATTTCTCAGCCCAGAGAACTTGAACGAGGGAAGCAGCAAGTTTATTACCAAGGACAATAGACGGCGGATAGCTTCCTCCAAAGGGCCTGGAAAACAACCAGACTCCGGCTCCTCAATTTGGCTCCTGACACCCTAAACATGAAGGACGAAGAGCAATAAATGACACTAAAACAAAACACTAAAACTTCTCCTGATTTTGTAATTGTGGGAGCGCAGCGCCCTTTGTGGATGGAGCCTGGTGTCTGAACTTTGGGCATGAAAACTTCAAGTCTGCTCGTCCTGAATGCAAACCTGTGTGTTCATCTTTTTAAAAAAGAGAACTGGGGACATTGTCCTTCGTTATTTAATGCTGATTTGGTCTGGAGGAGCTGTGCACAGTTTGTCATTAAACGCCACAGAAAAACAAAAAGCATTAAAATGACGCGCAGTGCCAAAAAAGACTCCTCAATAACACTTCATGTTTTCAGTTTTAATGATTCATTTTAGTTGGTATCGCTCCATTCACAAATTTTCTGTGAGTTGACCATTTTTACTTGTTTGGTTTCTTCCCTCTTGTCTTTAATAGCAGCTGGATGAGATTTAAACGTGTTGTTATATCTCGGTATTTACGCGTGAATACTGAAATCACATCACACACGCTTTTGAATTAGTTTGAGCTAGAGTTAAATATGATAGAAAATATGTAGGTAAAAACACATTAAAACAAACTATACGCATATTATATGATAAATCACATATAAATATATCCAAATAATTTGAAACGCTTTTTTCTAGACTCATCTTTCGTTCATCTTTACTGGAGAGGTAACTCGATCAGTTCATTAGATAACGCTGTGTTTTCATTTTGTGTATTCAATCAAATTTAGGTGTTCATATATTTCGGTTTTTAAACACTTGTTGTCTTTAATTTCCTACATGACCATTTTCTGCCTTTTTCTTCTCCAACATGAGTGTCGCTGTTCCGGAAAGTTTGCTTCCTTTATTCAAACACACTCAGAGTGGCATTCAGCCGAAAACACACTTAGAAGAGAGTTTTTTTAATAAACACATTCATGTTTATGTTATTTTCAAACTCATCCTCCTTCCGACTTTTTAATCCATTCATCTGTCTCATTTGGATTTGTTTTTCTGTTTTTTTAACCTGGGCTGTGACTCCCCAAATCTTCAGTGACTGAATCTGCTCCTGATGTTTAATTACACAATTAACCAACAGTGAAAAGAGCCACAGCAGCATGGTTGGATCGAGGCCTAACCTGAACTTGTACTGCCACCTATTGGATTACAGCCGCAACTACTCAAAAGAAAGAGTCGTCTGATGAAGGGAATCTGGACACATGAACCCCAAACCTGTATAATTTAAATCTCACTGAGCTTTATGAAGGCTGGTGAGTTCAGTTCAAATGAACCAAATCAGACAAAATGTAGTCAGGAGAAATATTTTGTGCAAGAATATAACAAATATATTAGAGAATCTCGTAAAATATATGAGAATATAATAAATACACGAAACAGTTAGTCGGTGAAATCTGATCATGATTCCCCAAATACATTTCACATCATTTGTGTTGAAGACCCCTGAAAAACCAACTGCTCCAAGCCTTCAGTGTCAATGTATTTTTGAACTCCCCACCCCCAACTCGCACACACACACACACACACACACACACACACACACACACACACACACACACACACACAAACTTAATCCAGCTTGTGAAAATCTATTCAGGGGCACATTGTGCTGCAGTTATAGAGCCAAATAAAGGCCTTCACTAAAGTTTCTTCTTGGTTTCCATGGTAGTATTTATTCATATTGTTGTGGTAATTATATGTACTATTATAAAACACTAATTGTAACCACAGTTTACCAGATACTCATTATTAAATCCCCATATGAGGAGTGTATGGACACATTTTTGTAGTATAACACTAATGATATTGTATTCTGACTGCAGCCTGTAAATGCACTTGGACTTGAATTACAAGTGTGTACGCACATTTACGCATTATTGGATGTTTACAATTCACCCTTCTGTGTGTTTTATATGGTGTGTGTGTGTGTGTGTGTGTTTCAAGGGTATCTCATTCTTATTTATTTATTTATTTATTTTAAGGTTCTAACATTTCCCTGGTTTGCACAGCGGAGGTGCCCTGCAGACACTTTCATACACACATGAGGGTTTTAATGATCCTCTTCCTCTCCCCGCTCCCCATCAGCTTCAGGTTTATTTCAGACAGGTTCTCAGAAGCCTAAAAGAAAAAAAAATCTATGCGTAAAAATGCTGGCAACGTTTTCAGACTAATTCCTGGCTGTGAGTAGTTTATTCGTTCGGAGGAAACAGGTAAACGCCGGTGTGTGTGTGTGTGTGTGTGTGTGTGTGTGTGTGTGTGTGTGTGTGTGTGTAAAACAATTGCACATATAAATACATTTTACATTTCATTGTATGTTTCTCATGTGGTGTTTTCAGTCGCTTTGAGGCCGGAGCGAATAAATGCCACTTTGTTCAGAAGAAAAACAACACCTCCGGGGATACAAAGTCTCTTTATACTGAAACCAACTACAGTGCATCTCCAAAGAATGTTATGTGAGGCTTGTGATTTTACGTTGTTACAAGAGGGCAAATATGTTGAAAACTACTGTTGTCCTGAATGCCCATCAGTCTCTGTCGACCTATTTCATTCACTGTGGAGCGGCCGATAGCCTGCATGTTGTTTGCACACATTTGAAGATGTGTTTTTCCGTCAGTGGGCATTACATCTCTAAATAATTATGCATAAATGTGATAACTGCGTACTGGAATTATTTCCTAAAGCCGGTCAGTGCCAGCTTGCGGTCTAAAGGTCTCCTGTGGTGCATTTAAGGCCCTGCATTTAGCCTTGGGTCAGTCCTCAGAGTCACCTTGTTGTGCCTCATGTCTCAGCACACTGAATAAAAAAAAGCTCTTGACATTGAACGCAACGTGAATTCAATATTCTTTTTTTTTTTTTTAAAGACAGATGTTTGAATTTAACTTCACCCCCACCCACCCACTCAATACGAAAATATTTCCTCATGGAGTATTTTGCTTTGCAGTATTGGGAGCAAGGGTGGGGCGGAACAACATATTTTGCATATCACGTGACGCTGTATTAACAAATCAACAATTACCCACCCTTTATTCTTCAGGAGTTGCTAAAAGGCTTGCAAGAAGCGTTTGAGGAAAGCTCCATGGAAATGTGTGAGCGGAATCCTTTAAATCCCGGCTATGTTGGTTCTCTGTTGAATTTTGCGCCCCCTGAGTCGTTGTATTTCTCCAACTTGCGGGGCAATGGAGCCCACATACCCGGGCTGCATCAGATCCCTTACAACAGACGAGAGGTGTGCACGCTCCCGTGGACTTCCTCAAGTTCGTGCACGTCTGGACCGGCACCACCACAGCCTCCTCCACCACCTCCACCACCACAGAGCCGCGCCTTCGGAGGCTACTGTCCGCCGTTTCTGTCCAACTCGGTGTCCATAAATTCCGCCTCCTCCAGCGGCCACGTCAAGGCGCACTTGGGGGAGTCGGCGCGGTGTTTCCAGAGCTCGGACCACAAGGGGACCGCGGCCGGCCGGCAGGATGAGGCGTACGCCGGGGAGCACAGGGCCGCCGGTGACCGCGGCTACTCGGATCTGGACAGCCGGTCTCACGGCTCCGCGGCCCAGCTCGACCCGGATTCGCTCAGTGTGAACGGCACCAAGCAGGAGCAGAATCCCGTGCATCCGTCCTCAAGCCTCACATGCTCCAGGACCACTTTCGCAGACGGTTAAGTGGCTTCACTTTTTTTTCTACCTGCAGTGATTTATTTAGTTTATGAAGCATTATAACTCTCAGAGGGACTGTAAGTAGATCTGCCTGTTAATGTGTCTTACTTTATGCAGATTATCCTCATTATAAAAGGCCAGTCCGTTTCTATTTGAGAATATTGTTACACTGCAGTCACGTGGAGACCTTTATAGTTTGTGTGTGATCATATTAGTTTATGTGACTGAGTTTGTATTTTATGATCAGTTAATATCTCATGTGGCATCATAGTTATTTTAACATTGCTCATAGAGGCTACTGTGTCTGCGGTTCATAGTAATATCATCTCTATTTTCCTATATGTACTCAAGGTGTGACCTCCATTTACTATAATGTTGCATTGTACCATAGCCAGTGCAGTTGGGAGCAGTTAGCCCCCTTTAGTTTATATCATCGTGGCTGAAAGTTGGTGTTAATTTAAAAGCGTAAAACTTGCTTCTACCTCTGCTTCCCCCCCAGGTGCCCCATGGTGCTCGTCACAGGCGAAAGGCCGAAAGAAGAGAAAGCCTTACTCGAAGCCACAGCTGGCTGAACTTGAGAATGAATTTATGATGAACGAGTTCATCAACAGACAGAAGCGCAAGGAGCTGTCGGACAGACTGGATCTGAGCGACCAGCAGGTGAAGATCTGGTTTCAGAACAGGAGGATGAAGAAGAAACGGCTGATGATGCGTGAGCACGCTTTCTCCGCGTACTGATGACCTTTGGACTTGATCGTGACCAGCAGCGCGCAGAATATGCGGCGTTGTGTAGTATGAATGTTGCAGCACCTCACATGCCCTCCCCCCCTCGGTTTGTGGCATGGACTTGTATTTATGAATATGTATAAATGTTTATATTCCCGTCCCACAATAGGCTACAATTCTATCCAGCCCCAAACAAGTTCAAGGATATTATACAGTAATGAAAAACTGCATTGCAGGTCAGGACTTAGTTTATACTCTGCTGGTCCTTCCTCAGCGAGCCTCTCCAAATGCGTAAATGCGCATTAGAACCCCGGTTCCTGACTGGCCTTATAGTCGGGAATAAATTATAAACCTTTAACTCTAATTGTTTCTCATCCAGCTCAGATGTCAGGCCTGTTTCAACTGGAAAATGTTTCTATATATGTTTTTTTGTGTGTGTATTTTGTATGATGGCCTGCGCATGTGGTGCAGGCCTGATGTGGAAGCAAACAGTCAAGTTCATGTTTACGGACCGATAAAACGTTTCAGAGGAGAGTCAGTGTTGCGAAATATATTATAATTGCATGTCTATTTCCTAATTGCTGTTATTCAATTAAATGCCTGGTTTTTCCCAACAAAAAATGATTGTGAATCTGATTAAAGAAGAAAAGTTACATTTTTTTGTTACTTGCGGCCGCGTCCACATTCAAAGTCAGGCTGTGCGCCGCATTTAGTGCAAGACGGTGTTTACTTCAAATGCCTGCGGAACAAGTGTTTGTGGATGTGAAACATTGTCGTGCTGTTAATTCAAACTACATTCTATTTCTATTAAATGAGATGGATTTTTAAAAAAATGCCAGACGTGGACTTGTGTTGCCATGCAAGCGTGAGTACTCTGCTTAATCGCACATGAGATGCAGCGGAATCAGTGTTGCTCTTTGGATCCAGTATATCTAAATATACAATTGATGAAGGAATATTTGACTTCGGATTAAAACAAATATATGATTCCCTAATCGTTTTGTTTTTGCCAAACATAAGAATACGCATCAGACCCTCCATCGTTTTACGCACGGGCAAGATATTTTGTAAAACTGGGCGCAACCTACAGGTGAATACATTTATAAATAAAGATACAATTTAAATTACCTGTAGACATGTTATTGTGAATTATTTAATCATTTTATATTTTAGGCAGAATTTTGAATGGCCAGTTTAACCCGTGCGCGCCAAGGTTATATACATATATTACCAGTAAGTCGCTCACAGCTGGTCAACAATTATCTGGTTGAATATGTAAAAAGTGTTAGTAATACGATCCTCTTCCCCCATTACTAGATCTAAGTAAAAGTAAATGAGAGCAATGTTTTTTTTGTTTGTTTTGTTTTTGTTTGTAGCGGTGGAGAGATCAGCGTATGCGTATGAGTGTTTTTCATTGAAGATAAACGGGATAGTGTTCACTTTATACATGGATCAGGTATGTAAAGACAGTATTCATTGTGTTTTATACACACAGACACTTTCCGAGGACCTGAACTTCACAATGAAACAGTCCGTATCATAAAGCTTCAAAAAGAAAGAACCCAAATATTTTCACAGCCAGCAGAACAAAATCAAACTGCTTTGCTATGTAGTGCAATGGCATCAACATTCACCTTGACCTTTTAAATGCAAATTCAGTTGAAATACTAAAAAGAATAGTACTTTAAATGGGCTTTTTCGTCATATATTATATAATATTGGCTTAAATTCGTGCCTTTTCTTCTGTGTTAGTCACATGTTCCTTTGTGTGTATGAGCTTTCCTCCTCGGCGCAGACGCGTAATTCCTGCTCACAGTAAATATCCAACACAGCAGCAGCTCACACCCACAGGCCAAAACCTCCACATGTCAGGAGGAGGTTACTGTGGCTGTGGCCAAATGGGATCTGCTGTAATATCTGCATCCTTTAATTTCTCTGATATTTTATGCGTTTTATTCTCCAAAAAAGCAGGTTCCTCTGTGCGTACTGGGAACAGGTTTGTGTAGGCGAATCATGTGGCGTGTGTGTCTAACTGGGTAATGGTTAACATTTACTAAACACACGTTATCTTTTTTTACTTTACGAAGTTTTCATTGTTTTTTTTCTTTCTTTCACGTTGTGGTTGAGAAGTGACCAGCGTTTATTTCTGCAAGATCGCAAGCTGGTCCATCTGGTCCTCAGAGACTCAAAGTGCAACAATCAAATGATCACCAGCAGCCTGGTAAACATGTGAAACACAACACGAGAGTGAATCTATTAATGGATCCTCTCATTGCATCATCATCGCGTCACCATCGCCGCGTCTCTGCAACATGTTTCTTTGCAGAACAGTTTTTAAAAAAGCTGCAGTCACGTGAAAGGAGGAACATTTCAACTTATGTGGTTTGTAATGAAACGTGAAGAGATGGTTCCTCTATCAGTGGCTGTCACAGATATCAGCGTTTTCCACTTTTACTTTGTAGGAGCTCCTCAGTGTGTCCTCTTTATTGGCACAATCTTGCCCTTTTTCCAGCATGTTATATGCGGCGGGCCTGTTGTGTTCCTGCTCGAGGTTTGTCTGTTTCTCCTCAGCCTAAAATCCATGTGTTTCACCTACTATTAGTTTTTATTGCTTGGACTATTTTGAACGAGCGCACTGAGTTTTCTGTGCGTCCGGAACGCGACTTTTCTCCTTCACTATTTGTTGTTTTATTGCTTTACTGCCAAACGCAGCCAGACAGCATCATATAGCTCCCTCAGATAGTGGGGGCGCCAAAACAAAGTTAAGGTCAAGTTAGTAGGCTTCTCATCGCTATTTCCCATAATATTACCCACAATGCTATTTTTTTAAAGTAAATTAGTTGCCCTAAATGTCTGTTTCTCTAATCACTCTGAACGATTTTGAGGTGGCCTCCTGTGTATATCTGCTGAAAATGTCGTGGCAAGGTGGATATTACGCACAGAAAAAACAAAACAAAACAGATTTAGCATCTCGGCAATCTACCTATGGACTATCTATTTAAATTTGGTCCCTCAGTGGGATTAAAAATGCGAAATATTTAAATGTGAATGTGCTTTTACTGACCGCATATGCGGATGTCACACATTAAACGACGTTCTGGTGCTGCGCAATAGATCGAGGAATAATGCAAAAATAGAAAAAGCTAATAGAAAATATGAATTAAAATAATTAATAGACAACAAAAGTAACAACCTTAAATAAATACAAGCAACAGGTCGCTTTAAATTTGCTTTTTGTCTGTTCTGTCTGAGACGTTAAAGTCATCTCTTCAACATTTCTCTGCAGAGAGGCTGATTATCTTTGGTGATGAATGAGGGCTTGTTTTGCGCTCTTTATGCTGTGAGTCGGATTAATTACTTTATGCAATGTCCCATTTTCACCCTTGTTTTTGTAAATAAACTGATTTTTTTCTGTTCCCTTTTCTTTTTTTTGTTGCAACTTTTGAAACTTTCCTGAAGTATTTTCTTTTTTTTTTTTTAAAGTGAAGCGTGCTAAAGCTTGAGAACAAAACTGGACGGCAGAGCTGATTTTACCCCCAATAACAATAAACCCAGTCGCCTTTGAGCTGCTTCCACATTGCGTGTGACCTTCAGGCTTAAAGCAGTGAACAACCCAAGTCCTTTCACCACAACACCTTCGAGTCAGAACTACATTTCTGCTGTAGGTTGCGTGTTAAGGTTGCGTGCAAATTCCAGTTTCAGGCCTGCAAAAAAAAAAAAAAAACTCCAAACACTATGATGTCCTTGAAATAATTGTTTCCCCCTTTTCTACCTTCATATGAGTAGTAAACATAGAAAACCATACTCACAGAGACAAACAAACAATATTGATCGAGGCTTGATGACATGCGGAATCCGTTCACAAGGTGTTTTTAACTCCGTTTTTCCCCACCGAGAAGAGGGCCCAGGCTCTGCAGGCATGGCGCTGCCTTCCTGCAATAAACTGATTTGGGCGCAGAGGCTGGCTGGTGAGTGCTTGGTGGACATCAGTTAGACCACAGACGGTCAAAGCCAGTTGTTTTGGACTTGGCCATGCTGGATGTACTCACCGAATCATGCTTGAAATTGACTGAGCTTGCGTTTTTTTTTCCTTTTTCTGTGGCATCCAAAATCAACGTTTCTGCGTTTGCAATAGCGCACAGCCGCCTGTTTTATTTGGCTTTTCCCCCATGAGCGTTCATCTGCGTTTATTATCAATGTGCAACAATTGAAAAACCAACCTGCAACTAATGTTTTTACATTTCTTGCTGTTTTAAAGCTGAAGCAAACAAGGGCTACTCTGCGTGCCTTATAGTAGACTTTTTGTCAGAATCTCTAGCAGCAGTGTAGTTCTGTGGTTTTTCTTATTTCTTCAGTGACGCCTCGGCTCTTTTTCTGCAGAACGCTGCAGGCCAAGAGGACTGCATCTGAAAATGAAGTGGAATATTTCCCTGCTGCGTTTGGTGTGTGTGTGTGTATGTGTGTTTTTTTGTGTACGTGTGTGTGTGTGTGTATTTAAATGTCCTCCAACCATCGTGCTGCACAGTGATTGCACGCAATGAACCCTCAAATTTATTTGCATTAAAAAAACTGACTTAATGGGCCGCCTGTGAATCGCACACAACTCTGCGGGCTTCTGGTTTAACAGTGCAGCGGAAAAAAAAAGGCGCAGACACGGCGGCCCTGGTGCCATTCTGCTGCGAGCTTTGCATCAGGTCAACTTCAACGTGTCCAACCTAACTGTTGCTACAAACGCGCCGCGGCCGCTGCAAAGTGCGCGAATTTATCGACTGATTCGCTTGTTGCGGCTGCCATTACGCGATGGAGATGATGCCTCCGTAAAGCTTTCAATTAAATATTCCAGCAGTGGTTCACAAATGTCTTTTTTTCCGTGAGCTATAGGGCAAGAAGGCAGGAGAGGAGTTTCCTCTGCAGCCAGGGAGCCAATGAAGTCTCTCGCATGCGCTCACATGAGTTTCTCCGGACAGTTTTTAATGACTGATATTGATGTATGGTAATTTCTTGGCTGGATCACATGACACAATTACCTCAAGAATCGATCAAGATGTATTGCAGGTCTGCCTACGTTTCCGATTTTTTCTCCCTGGCGGGGTCTCTCCACGCGCCTCTGGTGCTATAGATGGACAAAGTTTAACGCAGTCAAGCTGCCAAATCCTTTCCTCTGTTGCAAAGAGGAAAAGGGAAGAAGAGATATGACGGAGTACGATGATCGCAGCTGTGCGTCAAATATGTATTTACCGAGCTGCACTTATTACGTTTCGACGCCCGATTTTACATCAGTCTCCTCCTTTTTACCGCAGACCACGTCGTGTCAGGTTAATTTCCCCTATTCTCCCAACATAGCCCAGGTCCAACCTGTTCGAGAAGTCGCTTTCAGGGATTATGGACTGGACCACCCCAGCAAATGGCACTACAGGGGCAATTACGCGTCCTACTACTCAACGGACGAGATAATGCACCGGGACTTGATCCAGTCCTCCGGCAGCAGGGCGGATGTGATTTTCAAAAACGAGTCCTTGTACGGGCACCACGGGGGGACGAGCTCGCCCTGCAATTTCTTCACCGGCGTCGGCCGAAACGGGGTTCTCCCCCAGGGCTTCGACCAGTTTTTGGACACTCCTAACTCGGACAAGCCCGGCGCGGAGCTCCCCAAACAAAAGCCGGACTCCGCCGCTCCGGGAGATGCTACGAGCACCAACCAGGCTTTGACCAAGCTGGAGCAGCACAAAGCGGAGCCGGGAGGCAGCGGCGACGAGGACTCGTCCTCCAACTGCGGCGACAAGAGCAACCCACAGAGTAAGTCGGCGTTTCCCTCTTTGTCTCTGCTGTAAGGTGTGCGCCCTGGACAATGGAGAGGCTGCACTGCGCCGTGTCCAGCCGCCGTGGCCGTCCAGGGTTATGTGGCTCTTTATAAGCATGCAAAAGCTTTTATATCCCAATAAGACTTACTTTACGGTTGTAAAGGTATTTACAATGGGAAACGGTTAAGTAACCGTGCTTTAAAGGTTGACTTGTGTCTAATAACAGTACAGTGTTGCTGGGATTGATTTCTACCGATGGGGGAATTTAAGAAAGTTTATTAAAGTTAATTTTAGCGGATTATGTGCAGTGCTGTGCAGGTATGAGAGGACTCTCAGGGGCTGTAGCATATGATGTGGTGGTGTAGCTCCACACACCAAGTTATGCTTAAGGAATAGTTCATTTTAATGCAAATTCCTCCTGTTGTTGTGTCTCTCTCTCTTTCGTGTGTGTGTGTGTGTGTGTGTGTGTGTGTGTGTGTGTGTGTGTGTATGTATGTATGTGTGTGGCAGAGAGAGGCCCTTTGTGCAGACAGATAAATAAATGGTATTAGTTAACCTGTTAATTGCTCCACAATCAATCTTTTCTGACTTGATCTCCAGTTTAAACAACAACGGAAAAAACAGCTAACATTTATTATTTTTTTCCCCACGTTTTCATTCCTGGTGCAGGTTCATCCACCAAGTCCAGGAAGAAGAGGTGCCCTTACTCCAAATACCAGATCCGAGAACTTGAACGAGAGTTTTTCTTCAACGTGTACATTAACAAAGAGAAGAGGCTTCAGCTGTCCAGGATGTTAAACCTGTCCGACCGACAGGTGAAGATCTGGTTCCAGAACAGGAGAATGAAAGAGAAGAAGCTGAACCGCGACCGGCTACAGTATTTCACCGGGAATCCTTTATTCTGATACCTGAC
>JAOXYL010000052.1:11455510-11468194 GCA_028564955.1 Terapon puta
AGCAGCAGCAGCAGTAGCAGCATCATTATTATAGTTATCTGATGTCCATTTTACGGTACTTAGTGTGTGTGGATGAGGAATGTATCCGCATACTAAAAATGTTTCTATGTGTATTTTTTCTTTTCACTTCTGTGCGCCACAAAATATGCAGACAAGCTGTTATGTTGTCTCTGAGCAATTATCATTAGAACCACGATTATTAAAACGGCGTCGTCCGATGTTAAATGTGTTTTCTTTCCTCCTTTTCGAAATAAGCGAACGTGTCATGAATGTATTTTCCACACATCCCGTCTTTAAGATGTGGCCCGGCGCGCCTGTGTTTCGTTGTTTGTGGCTCCTGTGATGTCGAGATGATTTGCATACTACGGATGCTTATTTACAACCAACTGTAAATATCTGAGCGCCTCGAAGACACGTCCTCCCGAACAAGTTGTATCATTATTTAAAGCTGGCGGCATAAATACCAAAGAGAGAATAATTTTTTAAGCTGCGCTCTCGTTGTTGTTGTTGTGTAAAGACGTGTAGGATCGTTGCGGTGACTGTGGCCTGACTTCTGGTGTTTTCAAGTGCAAACTGTTTTTTTTTTATTTTGTTTTGTTTGTTTTTTTTAAATGTTTTTTCCTCCCGTCAGCTCAACAGGCACACAGTGTATCCTGCACACGTTTGCCTTCCTCGCAGACAAAAACAATGGAGCCCTGAGCGAAAGACTCACTGTCCACCTCCACGCTTTTGTTTCTATTTTATTTTATTTTCACCTTCTCTCCTTTTTTGCATTTGAACATGGGGGGAAAGTACACGTGTGATTAAATGCAAATCTATTGAAATGAATACAAAGATACTGTGCTTAATTATCTGTGCCAATAATAAAGGACCATTTTCTATCAGCCCTCAGTGCAGTTTATTTTGAAAGAGAAACGCTGCGACGTTGTGATGTTGACCTTCATGCACACAGAGTCTCCTCTGCTCTCCTCTGCTTATTTAAATCTGTTATTGGTGGCTTACAGACTCCTTATTTTAATGCCGACATCTTGCAGGAAATCTAGATGGCCTCACATCGAATAGTTTGGTGTTTTTTTTATTACAAAGACATAGCGGGGGGAAATATTCAACGCACAAAATAACACAAAACTCCAAAACCGTATGAAAAACTGACAAATAGTATATTTACAAATGTTCCCTTTATTTTATTTGTTTTTCCATTCTCAGTTCAAATTTTATTCCAGACCATAAAATGTAAAATACATGCAACTAAAATGCATTTGCAGAGGACTTGGGGTCATGTTAATGGGGTGATATGAATAAAAAAAAAACAAGATCAAATTCAGTGGAGGTGGTTATATTCTTACAAATAGTCTGCAGTTGTCGCCTATGCGCCATGTGTACACACACACACACACACACACACACACACACACACACACACACACACACACACACACACACACACACACTCCTCAGTCTCTCTCTTACACACAAAGAAACACCTTTATCCTTCAGAGCATTTAACGCAGTGAAAACACCCCAAAGAGCTTCGGTTGCTGAGCAGGTCACCTCCAAACGAAGCCCAACTATTTCCTCATGCCCCCCCACCCCCCTCTCTCTCTTCAACGGGATTGTTTCAGTTTGGGGTGTCTGTAAAGTCTTTGCCCTCCCCTCCCTCTTCCCCTTTAACCGAACCAATTTCAAGTCCGCGTCGTAGGTGTCGCTGTTGACCACGTCTGCCAGCGCGCGCAGGGGCGGGTGGGAGCGTGGAGGAGGAGGGAGGAGGGAGGGAAGGGGGGGTCTGGAGCGAGAGGGGAGGCTGCGTCTCAAGGCCATTTTCAAATCTCATTGGTGGGCTCGTCATGTGGTCAGGAGGCATCCTGACTTTACACGGAGATTGTTTTTGCTAGATATGTCAGCTTCCAAAGGACATCTCTCTCCTCCCAAAGAGCTTAACCCCCCAAAATGTCCTTCCCCAGTAGCTCTCCTGCGGCAAACACCTTTCTAGTGGACTCTCTAATTGGTGCCTGCAGGACGGACAGCTTTTACTCCAGCGGCAACATGTACATGCCGTCCGGCTCAGACATGGGAACTTACGGAATGCAAACCTGTGGACTCCTGCCGTCTTTCGGCAAGCGAGGGGAGGTCAACCACCAAAATATGGGCATGAACGTCCACTCGTACATACCTCAAATAGATAACTGGACTGATCCGAACAGACCCTGCAGAGTAGAGTCGTCCAGCCAGATGTCAAACTGCACATTTTCACAGAGCATAAAGGAAGAGAGTAACTGCTGCATGTACTCCGATAAGAGAGTGCACAAAGTCAGCTCGTCAGAGGTCCCCGCATATTCTAACGTCCTCCCCGAGTCCTGTCCGGTCGATGGCCCCGAGGTGCCGGTGCCGGGCTATTTCAGACTGAGCCAAACTTACGCCAACGGGAAGCAGCAGGAGAGCTACTGCCACGAGCCGCCGAGTCCGAACCCGACGCTGATGCAGCTCAGCCGGGTCACCCCGAAAGCGCAGTCCTCCACCTCCTCTTCCTCCTCCTCCTCCTCCACCTCCACCTCCACCTCGGCGCCCTCCGGCTTCGCGGAGGCGGAAAAGAAAAGCGGCGAGGACGTCCCGCAGAACCGCGAGAGCTCCAGGACGCCGGTGCCCTCAGAGAGCCCCGAGCCCAGGTCCGGCTCCGGGGAGAAGCAGTGCGCCATGGACGCGTCCGTGTCCAGCCCCGAGCTCCTCCAGCAGGAAGGCAAAGGTGGGTTTGGCTACAATGGGAGCTTTTATCTTGTGGCGCTGCGGTGCTGAGAAGGCTCCAGCACCATAAAACCAAGTATAAAACACAAACAACCCTAAAGTCGTAATGTTTAATGAGAGTCTTTCTCAGGTTGCAGTAATAGGCAGCAGAGAATGCGTTTACCGTGCAGCATGCGCCCTGTGCGCCCCACTCCTCACATGTTTAAATTCAAATGGCATGCTATTTTAGTGTACCTTTTCCAAGCCTGTTGCATTACGTTTTGCAGAAGGGGGATTTATTTTTTTAAAACACGAGCAGCAGTTGATTGCCTCATTCGTTGACTGTATGAATGCAAAATGTGATCAGTCCAGGAGCTCCAGAAATTGGTGCATTTGCAGCAGGGTAGTGTCTTTAACCTGCAACGTGACAAAATCACAGTTTGAAATTCAATTTGAAGTCCATCATTTGAACAGTTTAATCAAATCTTACACGCTAATGCATTTAAGCTCTCGTTAAATTAATAGATTTAAAATGTAAAAAAGAAGCTAATGTTTCAGGCTGTGTGTAGAGGTGTGTTCCTGTAGTGCGCCTTGATCAGTTGGGGGCATAATTTAATTTCTATTTTATTAGTGGTGGCATGTACGTGACTAATAACACCCCCCTGCATTTTATTTATTCTGGGACAACATTTATACTGTGTGTTATTTCCCAGAGGTGAAATCCAAAGCAGCAGGTGAGACTTTTTTTTTTTTACTCTGCAGCTCCAAAACACTGAACATGCCTCTTCTTTCTCCCCCACCCACCCCTGTCCCCCACCAACAGACTGCAAAGGTGACAGGCCGACGAGCAACTGGTTAACGGCGAAGAGTGGCAGGAAGAAGAGATGCCCCTACACAAAGCACCAGACCTTGGAGTTGGAGAAGGAGTTTCTGTTCAACATGTATCTGACCCGAGAGCGCCGCCTAGAGATCAGCAGGAGCGTCAACCTGACCGACAGGCAGGTCAAGATCTGGTTTCAGAACCGCAGGATGAAACTGAAGAAAATGAGCAGGGAAAACCGCATCCGTGAACTGACCTCAAATCTCACCTTTTCGTGAGCTCGCATGCGCCTGTGGCTCGCTGCTGCCTCTGTAATTTTTTTTTTTGTTTGTTCTCCTCTCACATGTTCAGTTTGATGCCTCTGTAGCATTGGACGTTTATCCTCAATTTCAACGAAACTGTGACTATAAATATATATAAATGTGCCAATTTTAGTACTTTTTTTGTGTGGCGTCATGTACTTGTTTTATCTTATCACAGGGTAACACTTTTTTTTTGTCTTAAATTATTGGAGAGGTGTTTGTCCTCCCTCCGCCAGTAGACGTGCATATTCATTTTTTTTCTTTAAAGAGTTGCTCCATTTCAGCCACGGAGGCGCATTTAATTGTCGTGTAGTGCAACATTTGTTTTTACAGTAAGTGCAAGCCATTTGCTCCAAAGTGAAACGTTTCTATGGGCCTTTTAAAGTGGCGAAAAAACCCGATGTTAATCTGTGAATTTATTGCATGTTTGTGGCATGTATCTTGCAATAAATTGTCAAATAATCTTGCCTGGTATTTGTTTGTGCCTCTGCCTCTGTGCTGCAATTATGTCTCAGCTATCAGTAATTTGCTGATGTGTCGGAATCTGCGGGACTGTTGGAACTGACGCAGGAACTATTTTTTCTCAAAGCGGTTGTGACGAGGGAGGAAAAAAAACAAGAAAAAAATAAATGATCCAAACGAGAAGTTCTGCAAAAAGAGAAACTGTGCTCCAGTAAGCTTCCTTATATGTGTTTCTAAATTCACTAAATGTCCAAAATGACGCCCAAACTTCATCTGACAGTAAAAGAAAACTGAGAAAAAGATTGTTCGTATGCTATCAGCAGTCACAACACATGCTGTTTTTACTTGTGGGGGTACGATAGTTCACCTCTTATCCATGAATTAAAAGATATTGAAGCTGCCTGTACACAAAGTGAAACCCCCACACTTTTATCTGAGCGCAGAAAACTACACCCAAACAAACAAACAAACAAACAAAACAATGCTCCATCTTCTCTTTCCCATCAGTGGTCTGTTAATGTGAGGAGCCCGTCAGAGAGGCGGAGGTCGTGTAATCCAATAAACACGGTGCATCTTTTTTTTTTAAATTCCCAGGCCTCTTTGTGAGTTAAACTATCGGTTATGTTCAAGCGCAAATTCACAGGCGAGCAGTTCTTCCTTCCTCCCGAGCGTCAGCAGGCCGCACGGAGCCACGTCTCCTCTCTCAGCGCGGAACAGCTTCATATCTGAGGATTATTTGGGGATTAACTGTGATTAGATGAGGTGAAGCTGCCAGTCAGACGGAGGCTGCAGATTTGACCAAAAATCACAAAATCTGTAAATCTAAAATCTAAAAGTCTTGTACAGAAGCCCCCAAAAACTCTCTTCAGTGGATGGATAAATAAAGTTAATTCCAACTCAACAAAAAGGCGCTTTGCATTTAAATTACAGCTCTCTGACAGCAACACACAGATGGACTTTACTTCTCCAAGTCTTTTTTTTTTTTTATTGACGGCATGTATAATCACACGCACCTCATAAAACATTTATTGATACATAAAGACATTATTGCCCTCCTTTGAATGAATACAATAATTTCACAACTGCCTTTTTCCGGCTCAGCTTTTAAAATTAAACCAACCCAGAAAATATGTTTCCTCGCCGAATATTAACAATGGATCCACCGCATTGTGAACGGAAATGGCGTCTGTTATTTTACAGCATGTTATTACATCTATTTTACGAGGACTCCGTAAGTCTATAAACCATTTTACTAGCAGTGAGGGTATCAGGACGATATTATAAGAGTTTTCTCTTACATTAAGATGCAGGGAATCCGTGCTGGTGGACCCCGAGTGTGAGTGTGTGTGTGTGAAAGTGCCTTATTCATTTTTGTCTGTATTGTTGCAGTGCTGCACACATCAGAAACAGAAACCCCCCCAAAAGCCTTTTGCGTTAATTTGAGCGCTTGTTTTCTCCCCCCTCGTCACATCTGAAGGGGCTTTTTATTATTTGTGAAATGAAAAGCTAAATTAAACCTGACGAAGAAAAAAAAAAGGGGAGAGCAAGGGCAGGATTGATTTACTCGCTGTATTGGTAAATATGACCACGTGATCCTTGTAACCAATCCCTGTAGATGCAGGCCAGCAAAAATACTATGATTGTTCATAGAGGGAAGCTTCCCGTAACAGTGCAACCCTTATTATATGAGTAGGAAGAGATCAAAAATGTCTTCCAGTGGCACTCTCAGTAACTGCTATGTGGACGCTATCATGGGCCAGGAGCCGGAGGATGTGTACGGCGCGCGCTTTATTCAGGCTCCACACATGGTGACCCCGAGGCCGTCAGGTGCTGGGGACAACGCGGACTTCTCCTCTTGCAATTTTGCACCAAAGTCGGCCGTTTTCTCGCCGTCGTGGTCCTCGGTTCACCCGCAGGGGATCTATCATCCGTACGTGCACCACCACCACCACCACCAGTCCCACCTCCCCGCGTCGGACGGCAGATATGTGGGCGTCCGCTCCTGGATGGACCCCATCTCCAACCACGTTTCGTTCGCCGGCTTCCACTCCGGCAGCGGTCGGCCGTACGGAGCCAAGCCGGAGGTCCCGCCGCCCAAAGCCGCCGAGTGCGACGCGCTGGACGCGGAGGCTCGGCCGCTCGCCGGAGAGTTCGCGTGCGGAGGAGCCGAGTGTCCGGAGAAGGCGAGCAAAGAGCACAGCGGGAGCGAGCTCTCGAGCCACAGCGAGCCGAAAGAGGAGAAACAACAACAACTTGACCCAAGTAAGTAAACGGAATAGCCGGATCCTGATTTACAGCCCCGAGAACCGTATGAGCTGGGTGTGTAAAACTGGAGGTTTTACTAACCTATAAAAGTGTCTCGTACCATACCGCGGCTCGGGAAGGGGAGAAACCCGCCCTGCCCGGGTTACTGCAGGGGGATCCTAAAGTTTCTCATGTCACAGGACACCCCAAAACAGACGCGCATTTCTGCGTGTTGGTGAGATTTAATCCGGGGTGGACTTTAAGGGATAGGCAGGCCTGGGGTTGGTGTCTGCTGTTTATCTCCACGATCACTAAAAACAGGAAAAATATCTAAATTATCGTTTTTTTTCGTGCACTGTGTGTGTCAAATAATAAAAAAAAACATTGTGATTCTGCCCCCCCCACACGCCCACAACCTCATATCTGATTTACTGAATTCACTGAAGTTTCAAATCAGAAACGCCGCATGTGTCTCACTCTCTTCACATGTATCTCTCCCCTTCCCTGTTTCTGTCTCTTTTTTTTTCTTTTCTTCAGACAACCCTGCAGCAAACTGGATCCACGCACGCTCCACGAGAAAGAAGCGGTGCCCGTACACCAAATATCAGACTTTAGAGCTGGAGAAGGAGTTCCTCTACAACATGTATCTGACAAGAGACCGACGCTATGAGGTGGCCCGCATACTCAGTTTAACCGAGAGACAAGTGAAGATCTGGTTCCAGAACAGGAGGATGAAAATGAAGAAGATGAACAGAGAGAGGAGCGGCAAGGAGCAGCTATGAGAGCCGCTGCTGCCATTTCACTTTTTTCGCACTTCATGTTTGTACCAAGGAAAGCCATCTGAACAATTACATTTATTTTGGTAGGAGCCTCCGTAGCCATTTCATATCTTCTTCTTCTTCTTTTTTAGAGAGCCTAGGTCCGTGTCATTGTCACATGTGCAGGATTTTTATTTTATTTTTATTTTTTTTTGCAAACGGGATCCGTCAAACGCTGTTGAATTGAAGTGTTTTTATTTTACGCACAAACACACGCACACACACACACACACTCACACACGGATGTTTCTCAGATGAGCTGAGCATCCCCCGGGAAGCTGCCCATGTGAAGTGCTTTTATAGCTGTAAAGAATTTGGAGTTGTGTATATATAAAAATTTTCACAGCTAAAACCGCTCGGACTGCTGTTTGTGACACACACACACACACACACACACACACACACACACACACACACACACACACACACACACACACGCATCAGTTAAAATCAATTTTGACTATTTACTTTCCGAGACTGACCAAAAAAAATCAGGTCTCTCTAAGCTCAAACATCAACATTAACATTCATGTGTAACGTTTAACAACTTCCTCTCGTGAATATCGTTTCCTGAGTATTATATTGGGTTATTTCATCAAAGTAGTTACCATCATAATTTTTTTTAATTAAAAAAATATACTCCACGAGGCCTTAAAAACAGAATCGTGCCACGCAAATGTAACACACAACAATCCGTGCTTAAGAATTCACTTTTCCTATTTTGCAGCCAGCACATGAACCAGCAGAGATTAAAGGGATTAAACTGGATCCTTAACCCCGAATAAGGTTACACACTCTATGTTAAATTACACCTTTATTATTTTTTTAAACTGAGGATTTGAAACCTAGAAGAACGAGTAATAAAGTGTTTACGATTGGGGAGAGGTGTTGCGGCGCATTTCCAATTTATTGTCCAACTTGTACGAATAATGACTTTAAAGCAGGAAGAAACGCGGCCCAATAAAGCTATAGAAATGGCTAGACGTCTGGCCTAAATGACTTTATGGGCCCGGCCAGTAATTACACTCTCCTTTGAAACCCCCACTTTTTCTTGGGCGTTTGCGTCTGTTGCTGACAAACAGAATGTGGACACTTTTCCACAGGGTGTCTGCTCGATGAATTGTTTCAGAGGAAATCACCCCCCACCTTAATGGTCACGTTTATTCATCAACTGCACTTCCCACCGATGGGAAAAAAAACTTAACTTTGAGTGGTGCACTCTGCATGTATTTCTGTCTAAATCTATTTGGTGTTAAAGCATTCAAAAGGCCAGTGTGTCCTGTTTTGTCTCGCACAGGCTCAATTGGAGGAACTTAAACAGGCTCTCCGTGAAATATGTGAATTTTCTTTCTACATAAACTCGTGCAAATAAATGAAGAATAACATTTTAAGCACATTAGTTGAGTCAAATGGAGAAACCCTGGGTTGTGCAGAACTAATTCCAGTCTGTTTACCCCTGCTGGAGCTGTGTTTGACAGGTCAGGGGAGCGCTAGAGGGCGCTGTTGCTCTTTTAGTCTCAGTTCCAGCAGTTCATTCACAGCTGGAACATGAAGGCAACACATGGAGCAGATCATACATGTACTCATGGGTTCGATGGTTTCTGAGAAAAGAAGAAACGTGTTTGCTGTTCTTTTAAGAGATAAAAATATACTGGTCATCTATAAATATCCGTCATAAAAATAGAGCTTTCCAAAATTAAAATTTCTCTAAAGCCCAAGGTAAAAGTGATAATGATGCAATTTTCTGTCCTGAATCGAAGCTTGTTTTTGAAAAAGTAAAAGGCGTTTTTAACTGTTTAGAGGTCCACATTCATGATGTTTAATCGACTATTTCAGTTGTCAACATGCACGTTTTCAAAATTATTTTCAGACACCTCTCAGGAAAAAAAAGTACAAATTTGCACAAAAGATCTGCCATTTTAAAACGCTGCAGAAAAGCGTTTCTGACTCAGCCCATAACCGAAGGAAACTACAGAAAGTCACCTCTCAGAGACGCATTCCTCTAAATTTCCCCTTCAAAGGTCACATCCTCCTCTAAACGCCCCAAACCTCTAAAACCATCCCTTATTCAAAGTCTGTAATCTATCCGCGTTGTAATGTCTTTGTAGTGTAACGAAATTGTGGGTCACTAACATTTAATAGAAACTCGGTTGTGGTTCAGTCACAAAACATAAACAGCGACACTTTCTCCCTCGTGAATTTTTTTCTCTCTCTCACCGAGCTCAGATTCATATTGAAGCCCTGGATGTTTTCATTTGTAGATTACTGAAAGCACCAAGGCCTTTTTTCAGGAAGCAGAGAGAATATGGATATATACACTGTTAAATTCGTATAACCGTTTATATTCTGTTTCCAAATGGTCTGTTCCGTTTAACAAAAGAAAAAAGTGATCAAAACAATCAGGTCACAGATTCCTTAAAAGTATTATTTAAAGAAATTTCAAAAGAATAATTCAAATAGTTCACAGCGGAGCCTTGTTGCCGAAAACTAAACTGAGCAAGTGAAACACACTTCAGGCTCCTGACTGGACCCATTTCCTTCATCTAATGCAAAACAGACCGCCAAGCCTCGGTGCTGAGGCGTCTAATAAACATTTACTGTTGCTAAATCGCAGTTGAAAACAGATTATAGGAGCTTTAAACGCCACTTTACTCCAGTTTGACACATTCGATAAAATAACCCCTCCAAATTCAGACTGCGGAGGAAGGAGAGTGTCTGCGTCCTGAGCAGTTAGTGCGAACATTACTCCATTAAAAAGTGATGATTGTCGTGAGGTTGCGCAGTTGTGTAAAAGCACCCAAAACACTGGCAACCCATGGCGACGCTCGGAGCGCGCAAGATGGATGCAACAACAACAACAACGCCCAAAAATGTTGAAGCCATCAGGGAAAATGCTGAACTGATTACAGGGCTGCGTGCGTGTGATGGAAAAGCCGTGAACTGGCGACTGGTCACGGATGAAAACTTGACCCCGGAGAGATGTTCAGAGGGTCCCTATATTTAGACCTGTGGGGCTTCATGGTCACACGCAGCTTACGCGCGCACAATAGCTGGACTGGACCTTTTTTCTTTGATGGTGACGCAGACGCGACGGGGGGATTTGCACGCCTGCTCTCCTCGCGGGCCATGAGCTCGGGGTCAGCTCTCCCTCTTCATTAGCTGCAGTCACGTTACAGCCGGAGATGCTGCGTCGGGCCGCCGCTGTTATCTGTGCGGAGGCCGTGACGCAGCCGGGGCGACGGCTCCGGCTGCTTGTTAGGGGCTCATTTCCAGTGGAGTGTTAAACAGATTGATCAGATACACTGACCAGAAGAGGCCCCATTGAGAGCACACCAATATAGCTTCTTGTGCATTTTTTAAATAGGTGCACCAATTTGAACAGGACTCATCACTGTGTATGAGAGTGTGAGTGGGCGACATATAGAAAGAGAGAGAGAGAGAGAGAGAGAGAGAGAGAGAATAAGGGGTGCTGAATTGAGATCATTTTTGGACGTCTTGCTTCATCCACTTGGATCTGCGTTCAATCCGCAGTATATAATATATCGTCTCTATAATCCAGCCCACTAACGCGTCAGTGTGAGATGATTGGTCTTTTAAGTCGTTTCCTCTCCAACGCGTCCGACTTGACGGCTCCATTAGTCTGCTTTTTCCTTTTGATTCGGAGCAACCACCTCAAAACAATTAAAAAAAGAAAAGACACAGTAACTGTGAAGCGGTTGAGGTCTGTGGCGCAAACTCGCAGGTATTCTGTGTTCTATGGTGGTGACGTCACGTCATGTGCAGAGAACCCGAACGTTCTGTCGGCGTGTCTCTGCGGGAGGGAGAACGCGGAGTGGAACGGGAACGAAACAGTGCGGCTGCGTGACAGTGAAAGGACCGCTCCGAATCACCCATGAAGTGTCGCTTTCAGGAGTGACACGAGCGTGAGGTGTAAACAACATGTTCATCAGCATGTATCAGTCATGTGACGTGACTCCAAATTCTGGATCCATGTGGGTGAGAAAATGGAGCACACACCCAGTAATGACATGGTCAGCGCAGTCAACGTGCTGTAGATACTAATAATAATATAATAATAAATAAAGATAGAAAGAAACCACAAAATAAATGTGACCTTTTTCGGGATAAAAAGGCACCAGGCCGCTCAGAGTTCAGTCAGATCTCTGTGACGAAAGTGAACCACATGATTTGCGCCCATGATGCCACATTACCATAACTTAGACCCCCCCCGCTCCCTCCTTTCTTTTGATGCGCGTGTCGAATTTCTTATCTCATTTAAATCCGCCCCGGTGACAACGATGATGTTTCTATTGGGAATCATGTCGAGGGGAGCAGTCGACTCCAAACAAAGCCCGGGGACGTGAAAATAAAAAAAAACAACAGCTCGTTTGTAGTGAACCGAACTGTTCACAGGGATGGTGTCAGCTGTCTTTACATTTACACCCCTGGTATGAAAGGAAGCTAAAATTTGTTTTTAGATTATTAAAAAGTAAAAAAAAAGTCCCTCAGATTCATGAATTAACATGGAAACACGCCGCCCCGCTGCACTGTGAGACGTGCGGCCCTGGTGGTGTCCACATTTTTATTGATGCTTTGTGTCTAGTCCTCCAGCCCCACCCATGTCTTTCGATATTTCTCTTTTTTTCTTTTCCTCAAAATCAATCAGGAATTTAAAACTAACTAAAGCAGATGAGGGTGAAGCTGGGAGAGTCTAGTTTCCAGTTCCCTATATCTCATAACATTAACGACATCTGTCTGACATAGTTTGATTTCTACGGCTCTTATCATGTGCTGTATCTCTATTATTATCTGTAACAGACACCATTTGTTTTCCAGAATCAAAAGAAACGGCTTCTGTCTGCTCGCTCGGTTCGTCTTTGGCTCTCCATCACTCATTCAAAGCGCACTGCTGCTGCGCCACATCGCACTGTGGAGCTGATACCGCTCAGTCCGGCGCAACGTGGCTACTCCCTCACCGTCCCTGACCCCCAAATAAGAGACGGTAACATCATTTCAGAGGAATGGGCGGACAGAGTCCCCTATCCCTGCACCGAAACTAAAGAGATGTCCAACCAATTTTTTTTCTTTGCACCAATAGAATGACTTTGTCCCAGTGGACTATAGAGTTACAGTCATGTCATAGTTGTGTAATGCAACAAATCCTGATCTCTTGCATTACGCGCGCACACACACACACACACACACACACACACACACACACACACACGCACGCACACACACATTCTCTCTCTCTCTCTCTCTCTCTCTCTCTCTCTCTCTCTCTCTCCCTCACACACACACACACACACACACACACACA
>JAOXYL010000052.1:11472500-11490582 GCA_028564955.1 Terapon puta
CACACACACACACACACACACACGATGAGGTTTTCAACCTCCAATTATCTCCGGGGAAATAACTTTTTATGAGGACGAGCATGTAAAAAGTGACATGCCTCTGATTTGATGCCCCTCCTCCATTCATCATACCTGCTCCCACCCTGGCAGCCAACCAAACATCAGCATCACCGGTTTGCACAGGAGAGGAGGGGAGGGGCAAAAAGGAAGGAGAAAAAAAAGAAAGAAAAAAAACCGCTCTGCACTCTGGGATTGGCCCCCGGAGGAATGAGTGACATCAGTCTCGTCGCGATGTCAGGTTCACTGAGGAGAAAAGAATGTCTTTGAGAACACAGGGCAGATCAGAGGTGCATGTTGCGTGTTTGTGTGCACACTTTGGAGGTCAAACAGCTTGAAATGACAGAATCAGGCAATAAGCAGCCACAGAAATCAAAATGATTGGGTTAAATGATTATTTATGTTTATTATTAGTAACCCAGCTGACTTTTCTTGCGTGTTAAATCTTTACATGAATAACCTTTCACAGTATGCATGCAACATGCAAATAAGAATAAGAAACAAAACCCCCAGTGCCAGTGCAAAATAAAGTTTTTTTTTAATAAAGTCCCGGAGTAGCCCTTTTCTTATTTCCATCATGACAGCCACGACCTCCCTGTAACCTCCCAGCTTCCTCGTTTCTCCGACTTCTCCACAGTGCACATCAGTGTAATCGGCGTTATTGAGTAAGTGCAACTTTGAGGGTTATTTATGGGCCTGCGCGCTGCCGTGAGTGGCTGCGAGGAAACACGTGACGCCATTAAAGTTTGTTTTATGGCCCGGGACTTGACAAGCCAAAATATAATTCTCATTGTGTATTAGTAAGACCGTCCAGATGGGTCGGAATAGGGCTTCAAATTGGCGGAGAGCTGCTCCGGGCCGACTCTCTCCTCCCGCACTGGACGCGTTTGCTCCGCCGGGCGCCATGTGCTGCGGGGTCTGCGGTAAGCTGCGTTTTTTTTTTTGTATCTTTAATGCTCGTGGTTATGGGCGTGTGTGATGTCACAGGCACCGAGCTCGGGCTGCACCGTTTCCTGCCTGTAACTGTGTTTAGGTCAGACATACAGAGAAGAGGAGAGAGAGAGGGAGAGGTGGATGATGCGCTGCTGTTTAATCTCATCACTGTGTTGAGCTTGTTTTTTTTTGTTTTGTTTTTTTTTTTTCTTACAACCTTTTACGTCCCAGTCGATGCTCTTCTGGTTGTTGCTGCTCTCTGCCACGTGATTTCAGTCGCTTCATAGCTCTTTGCTTGTTGTTTGCTTGGAGGCGGAGAAATCAACCTGTTGTCACCTGTTTGTTTGTTTCTTTTTTTTCTTTTTAGAAAATATTCCTGAGGATTTTTTTTTGAGGGGGTGAAATGTCTTCAAAGTTAAATCCAAACAAGTTTATGTGACATTTTGAATATGCAAAATTTACGATGATCAGTCATCGGTTAAAAACGATGATATCGCTTCGTTTGTTGAGCTTCACTTTGAACCACAGTGAATTAATAAATGAATGAATAAACGTCTAAAAGCAGCACCGAGGCTCCAACAATAAAAATCTGCTGCTTTATTCGCTGTAGGCCTGAAGCTTTTCTCCTGCAGGCCTTTAAAATCATCCATCTCGGCAGCCATTGTTAGAAATGTTAGTCTAATAATGGTCTAATGATATTTAACATAAAGGATTTTAAATGTATTTTCTTTTATCACAGGATTTTAAAAAATCCCAAACTTTTCTTACTTGGCCCGAGAATCTGATTAAACAGGCCTCATGTTTTATTTTGCTCTCAAACAGTAAACTGGAGCTTTTTTTGTGGCAAAAGCTTGAAATTGTGATAAAACAAACCAAAAAAGAGAGCAGCCGAAGCGCTTAGCCTTTGGTTTAACTCAAGCTGTCAGGAAACGCTGACTTTATCATTCTTTTGTTGGGATCCTCGGCTTTGACCCGTCTGAAGGACTGGCAGCAGGGTGAAAGGCAGGTCAGCCTGTCTAACTAATATTGAAATGTGAAGTGCAAGGACGATTTTTTTTTACAGATTCAATATTTTATCTTTTAATCGATGGAAACGAATATTTCATGTGTTTTTATACAATCTCAAATCAGATATACAATCTGCGTTGTGACGAAGATCTTTGCTTTTCTCATTCTGCTGCTTTATTTTGTGTTTTATTCTCACTTTTTTGAAGCCCTCTGTTACAACTTTCATCTTCAAGATGAAAACGTGACTGTTGCCAGAAAAGGTTCAATTAAACCAAAAGTTGTCCCATCCAGGAAATAATCAGTCAGTAAAACTGCTCCTTGTTGACTCTTTCTTGTCTTTTTAAACGAAAAAAATAAAACAAAACCAAACATAGCCTGAGTGTCTGGCTCAGTGTCACATTTGGCAGGAAGAGCTGCTACACAAATATTACATAAAGTCAAGGCTGAGATAATTTAATTCTTTAACTCTGACAGCTGAAAAACGCCCTGCAGGTGCCATAAGAATTGGTTTTTATTATAAAATCTCTCAGTCAGATTGACACACACATTTGGATGACTTTATAATATAATATTGATTTTGTGTGCTTGAATGAAATAATATTTCCCTGGTCATTTAGTTAAGGAAGAAAGAAAGAAAGAAAGAAAGAAAGAAAGAAAGAAAGAAAGAAAGAAAGAAAGCGAAAGAAACACCAGTGCCAAACCTCAAATCCTGACTTAAACTCATCTTTCAGGATGTCTCAGGATCCCATGGAGCTTTAGTTAATGGTCGACGAGGAACTGGTAAACTTTTGCACCCTTTGAGCTGTCAGCGGAGCCGAAAATAATTGAACTTTTTGATAAGTTTGTAAATGATTTAGTTTGACCTCGCTGGCCTCCGGCCTCCTCTCTCGGGCTGCGGTGATAAGCTGTCTTATATGAGCCAGCAGCTCTCTGCTCAGGGTTTAGAGTTTGCTTATCTTAGATTATGAAGTGGCAGCTCGCAAAGTGTGCAGCTATTTGCATTATCTAAAGAAGGTGTTATTTCTCTCTGATTGTGAACTTGGAGGAGGGAGAAGGACCTCCAGCACAGAGACCTGGGCTGACCTGAGAAGCTGGGCTGATATTTTCGTACAGTGTCTCTGGCAGGAACATCCGAGGTTACAGTGCAACTTTTTTTTTTTTTTTTTTTTACATTTCTTTTGAGAAACAGAAACCGAAGCGACTGTTTTGGATTTTTAGCTCAAACCAGCAAAGGAAAGCTCACACGAAAGCCTTTGAACTCCAGGAGACGCTTTCCCCAAAGAAATCCATTAGAGGGAAATACCAAAACGAAAGTAATGTAAAAAAAAAAAAAAAGGAAAATAGTTCTAAGTTGGAAGTGAACAAAATAAGACATTCTGATGTTGCTAAACCTTACAATAAGCCTTCTTTGGAGTGTGAGGAGATGCCCCTTGTTTCCTTCTGTGCCCCACTTCTTTCTGTTTTTAATCAGATTTAATTTGGCTTCCACAAATAAATCCCTGTGTTCACTGGGACTCAGGGCGTCTTGCCGTCGTCTATATATACCCTGTAGAACCGAATTTGTGTGATGAAGCCGAAGTCACAGATTCGATTCTAGGGGAGTATATGGTCGATGAAAAAACTTCGATTTATCGACTTATCGCCTTCTTATCTGCTCGTGTTGGTGCTGTCAGGTGACAGTGTGTCATCGTGTGTGTGAAGGGGACCAAATGTGACAAATACTTCACTACAAGAGCCGGCAGGGCGTGTTGAAACTCAAGAGGCTTCATGGGAAATCTGATGCAGGATGTTACTCGGGGAAATACACATAATCTGTGAGGGAGCGTGTGTTTCTGTTGGGCTCACGTGTTGGAATAAAACAGCAGAAATGGATTCATACCAGAGAGACAGACCCACAGCTGTAGTGTTTTTTTTTTCATTCCTCCTCCTGTGGGTCGTTTGTGTCTCTACATTATTGATTCCCAGAGGCTGCTGCTGCTGGCCAATAGGCTCCTGAGACAGACCCCCCCACCCTTCAAAGGGATGGGAGCAGATGAAGTGATGAGATTCGTGTAACTTTTGGATGACCCCTTCCTGACAAAGACAGTGTCCATCAATTGTCCCCAGTCATTCTTCGTGGCTTTTATGCCGAAGGGCTTTTTGTATCTTTTGTTGGTTTCTCTGTTGAACACCATGCCTTCAAGTTAGACTTTGGAAACTGGTATATTTTTATTTCTGCTTGGCCAAAAATATCCTTTGCACAACCAATGTGTCATGAGTTTGTTTTTCTTTATCATTTTTAATTAGACATCGAAGAGGAATATTAGTTTTTTTATTGTCCGATTTTCCCCAACATGTTTTTTTTATTATCCAAATGCGCACGCAGATGTTTCAAGTCAATATTTGTTTTTTTCCACCAGGGTCTAATTTTGGTGCATCTCAACTTAGATGAAATTGCTCTTAGTTGTATGTTTACCCGTTTATGGACCAGCATCACCTCCATTGGCCGATCTGGTCACATGGTTCGCTAACTTTATTCAGTTGACACCAAGTAGGAGGGCTTTATGGAGGGAGGAAAAAAAGACAACTCGAGAAAAATTAGTATTTTCTACCTTCAGAAATTAATGGCCATGAGTTCGTATATGGTGAACTCTAAGTATGTGGATCCTAAATTTCCTCCGTGCGAGGAATATTCACAAAATAACTATATACCTGAGCAGGGCTCGGACTACTACAGTCCATCGCAGGACACAGACTTTCAGCATCCAGGGATCTACCCACGATCAAACTACACGGAGCAGCCCTTCAGCTGCAACACTGTGCAGGACTCCACAGTGCAGCCACGGGGTCGTGTGCACGAGAGACCCGGCCACCCGAGCCCCTTTAGCGCACAGACTGAGCAGGGCCCCCCGGTCCAAGTGACCGGACCCCGGACTTGTGGACAGCAGCAAAACACAAAGAGCCAAAATGGGATACAAGCCAAGCAGCCTGCAGTAGTTTACCCCTGGATGAAGAAAGTCCACGTAACTACTGGTAAGATTTCCTCCTCTTCTTCCTCCCTTATGGACCAACTGAGACCTGTACTTTCGAAATCATTCAGTGTAATATTTATGGGAGTCTTTCAAAGGCCTTGCCAATTACACAAGTCATAAATTTTTATAGCTCAGGAAATAGGCCGCTAGGTGAGCGCCTGAAAGCTCCTGAAAACACATATTGACCGGCAGTAATGGCGCTTAAATCTGCTTGAATCCAGATCAGATCAGTCTTTATTTCCTGGTGTCGCTTCCTTGTGAATTCTCTTAAAGTTTCAGCGCCCCGGGTAGAGAGGCTCCTCTTGTTGTATTGTTTTTTCCCCCTGCAAGCTGCATTGGCCACATTTGCTGACTTTCTGTGTGTGTGTGTGTCTTTCTGTGTGTGTTTTGTTTTTCTTTCTCCAAGTAAACCCGGATTACACCGGATCGGAGCCCAAACGGTCCAGAACAGCTTACACCCGGCAGCAGGTTTTGGAGCTTGAAAAGGAGTTTCATTTTAACAGGTACCTGACCAGGCGGCGGCGGATCGAGATCGCCCACACTCTTTGTCTCTCCGAGAGGCAGATCAAAATTTGGTTTCAAAACAGGCGGATGAAATGGAAGAAAGATCACAAACTGCCCAACACCAAGGGCAGAGCTGCACCAGCCTCCAGCCATCTGCAGAGCCTGCAGAAGGACAACCAGACTGACATCACATCTTTATAAGAGAGGAAGGCGGCACACTTTTAGAAATGAACTGTACATAAAAAAGACAGAGGTTGCATCTGACTTTTGCATGGACTGATGTTGTTTTAGCCATTTTTTTCCTATTATTATTATTATTTAACAAAAATGACCCCAGCAGTGTTGACTCAAGACTGAGTCAGAAAATCAATCAGTCTTGAGGTTTGGAAAAGTTGAGCCTCTTGCTTGTTTTAAATTCCTCAAAGAGACTCAAAAACATCGAAACTTTTTTTTTTTTTTTTTTTTTTTTTTTTTTTACATTTAATTTTATTTTTAATTTTTTTTCGGACCTTACTCCACCTGAGGACATTTAATGAGCACCCTCGGCTGATTTCATGGATTTAAACAGAGGCGTTCAGCTCCTCTCACGTGGATCCACGCTGGTTTAAACATCGAATTGCTCTATTGAAAACAGGGAAGCCCTTCATTCAAATTACACACACACACACAAACACACGCACATGCACAAAGGTTATTTCAGTTTTCCTCCCATCGAAACTCCACATTAAACGCACAATATAGCTCTCTATATATACTTGAAACAAACATTATTTGCATAGAGCACGCCTAACAGGACCTACTTTCGTAAGTTGCAAAAAAAAAAAAAAAACCCGGTTGACTCTTCTTCAGTTCCGCCTTTCTCTTTCTGTGACTCGTATGTTTTAACTTATTTTGTACAATAAAGCTTTGGAAATTTCTTAGCCTAAATATTATTCCAAAAAAGCAAGACATTCCTGTGTGAATACTATTCAGAGTGCCCTTATAAATCTCTCCTGACACCTTTGTAAACAGTGTACATTTTCAGAGGCTCTCTCGTGCCATTTGAAACTCTTATATGAAATATCATTTGTTCCTGCATGGCATCGAATTGATATTGGATGTTTCTCCTCGGAAATGATCAAATCCGGAATATTTAGGAGTATAATTCTTTATTTTTCTTAATATGATTTTTACGTCTTTATTTATTTGTTTAAAAAAACGTGTACATTTTTTCGTATAGCACACATACAATTTTAATTAAAAGTATTCGTTCAACTTTAATTAATCTAAAATATGTTGGAACTCTTTGTGCATTATTAGCATGGCTTTATGCAAGGTTTTTAGTCTTAGTTAATGTGGGAAATCTCATAGTTTTTCATTTACACCGAGGGGGGCTTTCACGTCACGTTTCAAAGCAGATATTTCTTGTTTTACACCGTCATTGTCTTCGCACGAAATAAAAGAGCCCAGAAGCTCTCCCAGTCCGAGGAGGTCTTCTCTGTGAAGTCCTGGCGAGGAGAGGGGCTTGAAAAGGTATTTCAACCGAAGGTCGACAAAGCAGCAGTGGCAGGTTCATCCAGGGGACACATTTCAGCCGCAAGGACTGACCCCGACACCCCTGACCCGCCGGACAAGCAGCATTTTCTCTCCCAGGCGCTGCTCGCTTTGGTTTGGAGTTTTTTTTTCTTTCCACGCTTAAAAAGCTAAAGCAGCAGTCAGTGCGTAAATTCCGGAGTTTTACACGTGTTTGAACAGTATTTATATCAGGCGCAGCCCCCAAAAGGTTCTGATTTGTGCATTTGTCTCCTCATGTCAATATGCAATCTTTTTGGTTTTATTTTTGTACATGCTTTTTACCTTGTATTGTGCATTGAGATGCGAGAAGTATATTGGAAAAATAAAGATTTCTACTGATTATGCATTTAAATGAGTGCAAAGGGCGCTTATTTTTTCCTCCCCACAATATTTGAATTCCCGAGGAGACGCGTTTCCCGGCCCCTCTTGGATATATATCTATTTTTTTTATTATTTATTTCCCTGATTGCTCAAAACTTTATTTTATTTTCATTTGTCTGTGTTCTTATTTAGTGCCATTCGTTTTGCGCCATTTACAAAAGAGGCACTTTTGGTGGGATAACAGTTTTTCTTCAGTGGTAACGAGCATGTGGAGCCATATGGACCAACAGCCCCCTTTTCACAAAACATCCACAAATGCACCAAATGTACGCTGCCTGGGCAAAGTCAGCATCCTCCCCTGTCAGGCACCAAATTTACTCGCATTAATACATTACTGGTCCAAGAGAAGTGTAGCATATCTTTAAAAACATGATAAAGGACGAGTTTGACTCTGCATTGTCTTCATTTTCTTTCATGAGCTCTTCTCGAAAAGAGCGCATGGTTACGCAGAAACATCCTCATACGCTCTCAGTGGAGCTTTTTAAAGTGACTTTATGCAATAAAAACAAGCTTTTAGGTTGATAGAAGACTTTTTGGTTGGAGTCTTTATTACCAAATATTTGTTATGCCAGCCTTCTTTATAAAGTAGACTTAAATTTAAGACAACACGTCTACAAAATAACGCAGATGAAGTTAGTGGTCTGGTAGATTCAAACTGACACATACAAACTTCTTCAGAGGTGCTGGTCCTGCTCCAGAACCAGAATATGCCACATTAATCGTTAACTGTTTTACCATGTAGGCATAAACATGATGTACACACACATAATAGATTTGATCACAACTCCCCCTCGCCTTTATTGAATATGACCCACTGCAGCAGTGACACCCCCCCCTCCCCGCCCCCTCCCGACCCTCCTCACGACAGATTCACTTTTGATGCAAACCAAAATGTTCACAAACGGACATGTGGAAAGACAATCTTCAGTCTCTCAGCAGTGTTTTCATCCCCAGTGACCACTGCCTGGTCCCCACTGAGCGCACGCGGGCCTATATGGGAGAGCACGCGCGTTTCGGTGCTTGTCTGTGTGGGTGCGTGCGCGCGTAAAAACGCGCGCGTGTCATATAGATTCAGAGAAAAGCTGAGACAAAGTGATGCTACCAATCCACCATGCTGCCATAAATGATCTGCACATAGATGCTGAAGAGAAGATGAGGGAGAGGGGAGGGGGTGGTGGGGGTGAGGAGTGTGGGGGGGTGGGGGTGGCTTTATTGGCACAATTGAACAACTAACCTACCTGACAGACAATACCAGTCTTATAAGCTAACTATGATTTCTGTTTCATGTTTATCACTTTAAATCCCTCTAATATAAGCCCTGAGTTGTGAGAACTGTTGGTGCGAGAAAAAAAACGAGAATTGAAATGAAATATATCACAACACAGCGATTACCAGGTCAGAGCAGCCTACTACGACGTACAGTGTGTAGCCACACTGACCTACATGTCTGAGCAGCAATAAATGGGAGCCAAAGGCAGTGCCATTTTCAATGACACTGCACCCAGTGCAGGAATACAACGTCGTCGCTCTCCATCCGGCCATATTTGATTTCCAGCTGTTTTTTTTCGCAGAAGCCTCTCCGAGCCAGACAACCCCCCTAAGATATATTAAAGTGCGCCGTCTGCATTCAGAGATATAATCCAGAGACTATACCACTCCGCTCTCTATTCTCGACCACGTGATTGTCTAAATAATTAATGCAGCACGTCCCCCTAGAAACACGGCGTCGTCATTAATCGCAAGGACTCTATCAGACTTGAAAACTGAAGAGATCCCCCAAGAAAATAATATCCGATACCCGGCGCAACCGTATTGCCCCGCACTTTAGCGACAAATCCGAACCGATGGATGCTTGGGTAGGTAAATATTTCAGCATTTTTCATGTTGCCGGAGCTGCTGAATGACGATATCAAATGTCGTGATATTTGATGAATTGCTCTCTTTGATGTGTGCGCTCTGAGCAGGATTGTTTCGGCTGTGGTTGTTCGCTGTATGTCTTCTTTCTTGTTAAATGTGCTCTGGAAACGGCGGAATATTTTTTTTTTTTGGGAAGGGTTTTTTTTTGTGCCGTTTTACGCATGCATGCTGAAAGGGATTGATGGGATAAAAGGTGAAAAACCAAAGAGCACTGACATGTATTTATGGACGCTCGCTCTGAATAAATGCTCTTTCGGACACATTGAGCTCAATGTGGCCCCTCCGCTGGGCCCACTGACTCTTTTTTTCAGAGTCTAATTCACTTTCTTTTTCCCAATTTACTCCAAAAACCAAACAGGAACTAACTATTTTTTTTTCTAAGTCCAGAACTGAGATTAAAAATTGTTGTCTTGTTTGAATTCCATCAGTTTTCAACACAAGATAAACAGGCATTGCTTTTTGTTTGTGAGGGGAGTCAGTTTGTGTGGTTATTCTTTTTATTTTTATTTTTTCATTTTCACTGGGGGCAGATTGGATTTTGATTTCTAAGAAGTGGTGGAAGTTTTGGGGCAGGCTGACAGTTCTGCCTCCTTGTAAATCATTCTCGGTAATTCCTGAAAGGGTGCGAGGCTGTAGGGGGGCCGGGCGAAAACTGTAAATCTTTCACTTTTATTGCCCTCTGAACATATGCTGCGACGCTTCCACTCCCGCATCCCTTCTTCTCCTTCTTCTCCTTCTCCTTCACAGCGAAGATAGCCCACCGCTGAACCAGCCGACGCTCTCTGCGGCTCCAAATCTTCCTCCTCCAATCCGTCCTGGTCTTTTCCAATATATTTATTTACTGCTTATTAAACCGCGCCGATGTTTTTTATTTTTATTTTTAATTTTGCATTATTTCTTTCCCCCTGTGGTTCGTATCGTAGGAGATGCAGTCTAACTCTTTGTGTTGCAGCAGTGTGTGGAGACAGACACAACAAACAAAAGATGATAATGTGGTTTATTTGAATACAATCAAGTCCCAGCTGGAAGAGAGAGAGAGAGAGAGAGAGAAAGAGAGAGAGGGGGAGAAAAAAATCCCACATGTCCTTTATTTCATAAATCATTTTTTAAAAATGCACATCCCCACATCAGTGCAGTCATTGTGCGTCTAAACAGGACAGAAAGGAGTATATTGTTGTTTCTGCGATATAATCCAAACTGTGGGTCCAAGGCGCGTTTTATTGTGAAGGCTCTTTCTAAGAACAAGTAGGGAGGGTGATGTACAAATCGCTGCAAATTTCAGAGCTGCCGTGCCACATTAAATGCGCAGAAATCCGATACAACAACGTGCAGGAAAGATGCAGGAAAAGTGGCGCACTCGCAGAGCCCGGGAGCGTGCAAATGTGCATCATTAACACCTCGGCAGCAGCACATAATATAATACTCGCGTTTAAACACCGAGGTGCAGGGCGAGCTGCGGCGCTCGCAGATGAAAGGAAATAGGCAGTGGGACATTTTCACACAGTTCAGATGAGGAAATAAACGCCACCCTCTATCAAAATGGATTGGTGAGGTAAGGCTCGGTTGAAGAAGGGAACAATCACGTGAACAAACATGCTTGTATCTTAAGGCAGCGCCTTTTATTTGTCACCACAAAGCTTCCCGAAACACCAAAATAATCCTAATGTTAGCTCCAAATGCGCACAGGCCTACCCGGTTCTGAATTCCTGTATATTTCAGAGGGTGATTGATTGCCAGGGATTTTTTTTTCTGGAATAAGGATACCTTGTTCGCTTTTTATTGGTAGTTGAATGCGAGTCCTTCCATTCTTTCGGGAATACTGTCTCCACTGGTATATGGAAATGTCTGAAAAACAGCAAGATCAGGTTTAGGACAGCATTGTCTACAGACAAAGGGTGAAGGATTTATTCTAGAGGCTGCGTGGAGAGGAGCTGAGACTGAGAGGGGAAGCTGCTTTTTTTTATGATGAATTGATTCACAGGTAAGCAACTGCGCGGCGGAAAGCAACCTTTAACCACGGGTTAATATAATGCAAGGAAATATATATATGATTTATTCCACTCAAGGAGGTGATGCTCGTTAACGTCGCTCTCGCCGTGCGGATGTGGAGTCCTCAGCTACCTCCTCCGAAGCAGATTCATATATATATATATAAATATAAAACCATTTTTTATTTATTTTTGGAAAAGAAAAGCGCGTTCAAATATTATCGACAGATTGAGCCTGGGCTGCTCTCTCTCTCTCTCTCCCTCTCTCTCTCTCTCTCTCTCTCTCTCTGCGCTTTTCAGCTGATTTCACGTTTCGATGAAAGCCGGCTCGGAGGAGGAAGAAGTAGGAGAGGAACTTTTCTTTTTGACTCTTGGATCGTAAATCACATTAATTTGTTGTCTTATCGTCACACTGGCGTTTGCCGTGATTTATGTGGTTTCAGCTGTATGGCTTTGTTAACCTGCGCCGTTATATTATACATGAATTCATATTTGATGTTTTTAAAGGACTGCCGGGCCGGATAGTGGACAAGGACAGAGGCAAATACTTAGATTTATCTGCTATTTGGATGCGTTTTTAGCTCACTTGTATTGTGCTAATTGTAGCTCCTGGGAATATATTTGCGTTATTATTATTTTGTGCTGGGATAAAAAATAGGCCTGGGTTGCAAAGACAATAAAGGCTTATATTTGGGGTTGATTTTTGGCCATTTTGCTCAGTTTCTGGCTTCAGATTCTTCAGTGTTTTACAGTGAATTAAGGTCTTCATTTATGTGCATCACATCTTCACTGCGCCTTTGCAGATTTTTAGCTGAATTTCTACTATTTCTACTAAAAAAAGAACATTATAGCAAAAAAACTGCAGCTACAAGTGGTGGATTTTGATTGTAAGCGGCTCCTATTTTCTCCTGCAGGAACAGACGTTGTGTTTTGCAGGCGCTGTGATTAAACTATTAACAACTGCAGTTATTTCTTGGATGCAGCAAAGATTTTTTTTCTTCCAGCGATAAACAAAACGCCTCTCGGGGCTGGTTAACTTGAAACGCGAACAGGATTTGAAGGACTAACTGGGATAATAACCCTCCACATTGAGTCCGGCCCATTGTGTGAACCAAACTTACCGTAACAACGCGTAGGCGAAAAACACTGCTGCCTGAAAAGAGAACCATGTCTGCTACTAGCAGCCCAGTGTGCTCAGAAAACACTTCAGGCGCAGAGCATCGACCGGGTCTGAAAAATAGTCCACATCGAAAAGGAATCTTAAACCTCCACGATCATATTTGAGGTGATTTATCCACAAATACAAGCGGGGGAGCCGTGCTGCGTTCACGCTCATAGTAAAAAAAACAAACAAACAAACAAAAAAATTCACTGATATGATCTAATGTTTCATTTCTGCTCTCTCGCCGTCGGTCCGGCATCTTACTCCCCGGTTCAGTCTCCGCTGCTTTGGATTTAGTGCAGACTTGAGTCCACTTTAAGCCAAAGTGCAAGTTGTTCATTAAACTTTGACTTAATGCCGAATGACCCAAAGGTCACCTAAAAAAGCTTATGACTGCTAAATATTTGGGCTTCCTCTTTGTGTGAAAGTGCACGTGTAAGACTTTTCTCTCTCTCCCGGGAACTTCAAGACTTTTTTTTTCCTTTTAAAAATGAGTCATATGTGGTCATTGCAGGGGAAAGGCACAGTTCTCCAATTCAGCTCAATTAAACAGGGGAAAAATTACGTTTAAATAATAAAGAATAAGCTTAATTGTCCAGGTATCATTTGAATAAAAATCTGTTTTTAATTGATCTCATTTAATTAAATTACTATAATTTTATAGTATTTTATTTTGAAGTGGTGGAGTAGAATTTACCTGATCTTCATATTTATTTTTGTTTAAAAAATATAAAAAATAGTTTAGAAAAATAAATAATTTGGTGTATCCTGTGAATTTAAGGCCCATATTTCACTCAAAGAGAGAACAAAAAAAATCTAATGTGAAGAAACACTTCTTTTATTTCTCTTCCAGGTCGAGGTGGGAGCAGTGATGAATGCGTGAGGGATATAAAACCAGATTTGAGCAGATTTCGGTGAGTAACATTTCTTTAATGAAGGGAGTGAACAGAACAGCCAACTGCTAACAAGGTGAAAGGGTGATTTGTTATTAGGCTACATATTAACGCTCACAGTGTTTCACAGGAGGCTTAAATCACGGACACAGACATGAGGGATGACTCCAACTTAGCCTGTGCGCGTAATTATCCGCGCAGGCCGGAGTCCCTCTCCAGCGTGTCCACGTTTCCATCCGCAACAACGCCGCGCCGAGCCCAAAGAGCAAGAGCAGATTAATCCTGTTTTACACAAGAAAATAAAATAGAAAAAATGAATGAATCTAATTGGCATTCTCTTAAAAATCGAACTGGGAAAAACATGCACATTTTAAAGCGCAAAATCAGGGAAAAAAATGCACATCTTCATCCAACGATTTCCACATTTTGCAAGGTGCGTCCTCGCCTCTATTTCTTAAAAACCAGCGACATATCTCCAGTCTCTCACGCCGGCGTTTGGCTGCTCAGCCGGAATGGAGGCATCATTTATAAGGGGAGCCTCTGGACGGGAGAAGTCGCCGACTATGAAATTCTTTCCCTTGCCTTCCTCCTACGCGTAGTTTTACACTTCTGAGGGGCTGCGAGTCCCGAGGAGTGTTTTGCTTTTCATTCCTCTCTGAGCCCGTTTACAACCATAACATTTGCGGTCATAAATTTTGCCGCGGTCCACACTGACAGGTGCAATTGTTATGCACGGCGCAGACTGCACCTCCTCAAGCCACCAACATACAGTACAGGGCCCTTTGATATTTCTGTTTCAGCCTGTGCGTCTCTCTGTTTAAGTCTTCAAGCAAATGCAACGGCTATAAAAAAAATCCAACCAGATTATTTGACTTTTTTTCTCCCCTCTGAATCTTTTTCCCCTTTTGGGTACAATTAAAGGAGAATTTTACATGGGCATATCAGACACAGAAAACCAAGTGGAATATGTGGACCGAGGCTTGTGTAAAAGCTAATGAAATATATTTAATTCCCAACCCCACCCAACAAATCACCCCCCAACCTTCCTCTCTTACTGCTATCACCCACACTTGTTTGTGTTTTTTATTAACATCAACACCAGGCATTAAGGTAGACTAGAATTAGTATTAAGCCTCTTGTGCGCGTAAATGTGTGATCCAGGCTCATGCGCGCGGCCTTGGTGGGCTATATTTCTGCTACAGGGAACAATGCATGACGGGCTTTGTCAGGCCCAGTGATTAGTGAAAGGGGTTATTGTGTGTGCGTGTGTGTCAAATGCTGATTCAGCTTATTTCTGAGGGACTCCTAAAGCCTCCCAGAGGGCTCCCTTTTTTTAGCTCAAGTTAAACTTTAACTGTTTTGTGCCAGGCTTGAGTCAGACGGGCTCGGATCTGGGGCCGGGAGATGCATCACCGTTACAGACACTGTGGAGACACTTGCTAATGTCTAATTTAATAGATGCTGTAGCCTGTAGCAGCACAGGGCTCGGGCCAAGCAGAGAGATTCTCCTGCTTTATTCAAACCCTGAATCTCAAGCAGACTAATGTTGGGGGACAGTGCAGCTCTAATGAGCGCAGGCCTCATACAGTATGTGCGTGCGCGCCCAACCTGAGTCTGATATATTTCTCTTTGTAGGTCACAGACTGGAGCAACGGTGGGAGACACCAATCACGTGAATAAACAACACCCATGCCATTGGATAAAGTTGCACAGGCTTATTGGCTTTGAATCCGCAAAATGCAGAAGGCAACATACTACGATAACTCTGGACTTTTTGGAGGCTACACCTACCCAAAACCAGACTCTTACAACTATGGCCCCGCACATCAGTCCTACCCCGCTGCTAACATCGAGGGCGACTACCAGGGCCCGGTGTGCCCCATCCAGACCTCTGCTGTCCGGCCGCCGACCCTCAAAGACGGCGACCTGAACGGAGACTGCATGCGGCAAAGCGGCGGGCAGAGCAACAGCAGCAGCCAGGCCGCGAGCATCGGGGAGCAGCAGGCCCCCCCGCTGTCCGAGTCCTCTCCCAGCTCCAACAGCTCCGCGCCCCAGAAGAAGAAGTCTTCCCCCGGCGGCGGGTCCAACGCCGCCACGCCGACCCTGACCAAGCAGATCTTCCCCTGGATGAAGGAGACCCGGCAGAACTCGAAGCAGAAGAGCAACAGCTGCACCGCTGCAGGTACACACCGTGATGGAGACCTGCGTGTGTGTGTGTGTGTGTGTGTGGTGGGGGTGAATGGGCCTTGTTGTGCTTACACCTGATTGTTGGACTGTGGCATTAAAAGAAATGACACTGTGGTTCCTTTTTTAATAAAAAAACAGGTAGCGAGGTGAGTGATGAGAAGAGCCCCCCGGGACCGGCCTCCAAACGGGTCAGAACCGCCTACACCAGCGCGCAACTTGTGGAGCTGGAGAAGGAGTTTCACTTCAACCGCTACCTTTGTCGCCCCCGGAGAGTGGAGATGGCGAATCTGTTGAATCTCACCGAGCGCCAAATAAAGATCTGGTTTCAAAACAGGAGGATGAAATACAAAAAGGACCAGAAGTCTAAAGGGCTGGCGCACTCTCCCCTGGGACACTCCCCGGACAGGAGCCCGCCGCTGAGTGGCCCAAATCACATTGGATACTCTGGCCAGCTCCAAAACGGCCTCAGCTATGACGCGCCCTCGCCCCCGTCCTTCGCCAAGCCGCAGCAAAACATGTACGGTTTGGCGGCGTACACGGCACCCTTGGGTGGCTGCATCCCGCAGCAGAAGAGGTACCCGGGCTCCGAGTACGAACACCACGGCATGCAGAGCAACGGCAGCTTTGCCAACGCCAATTTGCAAGGCAGCCCCGTTTATGTGGGTGGGAATTTTGTTGATTCCATGCCAGCCTCGGGCCCCATGTTCAACCTCGGCCACCTTCCCCACCCCTCATCCACCAGTGTGGACTACAGCTGTGCCGCCCAGATCCCAGGAAACCACCACCATGGACCCTGTGATCCCCATCCCACATACACAGACCTCACCTCTCACCAAGCGTCTCAGGGAAGGATTCAGGAAGCGCCTAAACTCACGCATTTGTAATATGTGGTTCCTGTGTGTGTGCGTGTGTGTGCGCGTGCGTGCGTGTGTACGTGTGTGTGTGCCAAAATTATGTTGCGCTCTTTTTATTACCTCACTAGTCTAATAACTACACTCCAAGCGAGTCGTGTGTATTATTACAGTATTATTGATATTACTATTAATGCTATTGTGTAATTATTTTCTAAATAATACAGCTTTGTCCATTTCTCTTGAATATTTGGGGATGCGCAGAGGCAGACTGGTTGTCAGCTGTTCCTTTTTTGTTTTGTTTTTGTTTGTTTCTCAAGTGCAATGCGCGATTTTTTGACTGAATATTTCATGCCGTTACTTGAAGGTAAGTCTTGTAGATCACGAACGTAGAAGCTCATCTTTAGAGAGAAGGACTTTTTAGGGAATCTTTCGTCTGTTTGTCAGGATCTCATCCTCCTCGCGGGCATCCTATTTATTTATTTTTTGATTATCATTTTGCATAATCTTTTCGTACTAGCATATAGCCTATTTATTATTTAATAACTTTTGTATTGCACATTATTTATCGTTTCTATGCGAGTATTTATAAGTGTGGAGTCTTTTTTTTGTAAGATTGGACACATCAGTGCACTTGGAAGTGTTGGCAAAACAGGGTTTGGAAAAATGCTATGACTCGCAGTGTATTGTTGAAAAAAAAGAGCATTTCTAATTGTAAATCTGGGATAAATGGGGCATCTTATAGTGTATAAACACCACTATATGTCCATGGTTAATCTTGTGTCAAACCTTAAGCAAAACGTAGACTATCGAAGTATGAAATATTATACACACCAGCATGTCATTTCGTGTAGTCCATTGCTATTTTTTATTTGTCTTCCATTGTTATTCCATTCAGTTGGATATCCATAAATTTATGAAACCCTAATGATATCGAAATGTTATATTTTATTGTGTTTAACATTTTGTAAATAAAGTGCTCAAACTTGTATTTTATTGCATTTTTTTGTTGTTGTTGTTGGGTTTGTCTGCTCTGGTTCTGACTGTTTGGGCTCCTCATTGAGTGGCTGCTGCCGGTGAAACAGGTAACAGCACCGAGGAGGCTTATTGACTTCGCAGCTCTACTGTGCTGCCCAAACAGGGGGAGCCAATCAATAATTAGACACCAGGATATCTAAAACCCATCAGACGGCTCTCTGCCTCCAATGCAAAGTGCATTTCAGCGGAATAAAAAGCTCTGCAGATTATTGATGTTTTATTGGTGCGAGGGAAGTGAGACTGTGGGCTTATTGCATCTTCCACACATCATCTTTTTTTCTTTTCTTTTCTTTTTTTTTAAGACTCTGCCACATGATTACCTTCCTATGTGGGGGGAATAAGCTTCATTTTCCTGTAGACCAAAGCCTAATCAGTGGCTGTCTAATTGATTGGTGCGCACAGAGACTCGTCTTCCAAATCATTTTATTCCCCCATAAATTTGCCGTAGAGAAGTCTGGAAACGTGTCCATCCACTGGTGGGTAAAACAGAGCAGATTGGTGACAATAAAGAAAAGAAGAAGAAAAAACAAAACAAAACAAAAACACAGACTTTGACATTGGAAATGATGCAACGATGGATGTGCGTATATATATATAT
>JAOXYL010000052.1:11490682-11506817 GCA_028564955.1 Terapon puta
AAAAAACAAAACAAAACAAAAACACAGACTTTGACATTGGAAATGATGCAACGATGGATGTGCGTATATATATATATATGTGTGTGTGTGTGTGTGTGTGTGAGTGAGTGAGAGAAAGAGAGCAGTTCATCCTTTATTGCTCCTGGAGAGCCATTTCAAAGCTCATTAATCAAAAACTCGTCGCTTTCAGACTCCTCGCTGATCCCTCCTCCTCCTGAACAAAGCATTTGCATTCCAAATCCAAGTAACACATCTCAAACCGAGCAGCCCCAACCTCTAATGGTGGGGGGAGAGTTGCAAAAAAAAAAAGAGAGAGAGAGAGAGAAAAGAAAAGGAAAACCTCTACTGTGTTCACATTTTCTGAGATGATACATCCTCGGATTTGAGAGCGCAGCAGAGCAAATGAAACTCTTGTCACAGAAATCATCTGTGACTTTAAACCCGGGGAGCTTCTCGCAGCCACACTGGTCCCTGAAAGTTTCAGCCGGTGAGCTGAACGTGACTGATCATCCCAAATCCTTTAATGAAATAGCGTTTAAACTGATTTCATCTTATTTCGTTCATGGATTATGGCTGTGAGCTACCACAATGGGCTACAAATCACCTCAGTATTCAGTGGATGGCGGCCATTTTAACCCTGGGTGAGCTCTTTCTTTCATCCACCCCCCCCACCCCACTGCAGCTCTCTGCCACCACACAAGTCAGCTGCCGAGCTTTCAGAGGAACATTTGGAGACATGAGCACCAAAGGTTCATTTTGTTCAAATATTCTAATGTAATCAGGTTTACATTCTGTGATCTGCAGAGATTTGGATAAAAATGAGTTGATTCAAAGGAAAATCAATCTGCAATAAAACATTTCCTTGGTGTGAGATGACCTAAATTAAAATAGTGAATATAAGAAATAAATATTTTAGGAATTTAGATATTTTTTACATCAAAATGGTGAATTGTGAACCTGGTGAATCTAGCCTATGAAACTGTGCAATAAAACCAGTCAGTCCCACTGCTGTAGCACCAAATGGAGCAAATGGAGTTCCAGATTTTATCCTTGCCATCACGCCCCTGATTCAGTAATTAGACATGGGTGTAGCTGAGATCAAATTCAACAATCTGGCATGCAAAAAGGAAGTTTCACCCCAATTGGAAACAACAGCAGCAGAGCTCCTTTGATTAGAGCTGTTCTGCAAAAAAAAAAGTAATAAAAAAAGTCAGTCAAATAAAGTGGAGTCTGAAAAAAAAACTACAAAGAAACATTCATATTAACATGATTGCAAAATGTAAACAGAATAGGATCTGGCAGTGCAGTGGCTGATAATATACACTTCTTTAAGGCTGTGCTCAAATCTGCACCTCAGATCACCCATTAAACGGCATTAATAACAAGCAAATCACAGCCATAAATAAGGAGCTCGCACTTAAAGCGAGGGGAGCTTTGTTGGAGCAGACGGCGAAGCTCGTTTTGTCCCCCTGATTGGATGAAAGCAAAACAGACCACGCCCACCCAGAGGAGAGTAATATTTACATATGGGGAAGTAGCCCTACTGTAGTTATCCTACACCCTATTAATGAGAACGAGAGGTGCCATTGGCTCATCTCTCCTCAGGGCATCCCGACTGGAGACGACCAGGTCTGACTGAAAACACTCTGACAGGCTCTTTTTCTTTATATTTCCACTAATGCGCGTTTATTGTGTGAGATGATGGACAGAGAGCACGGACCACCGGGAGAGAGGCAGGATTTCCATTCAGCGTGTTTGAAGTAGAGTATAAGACATGCAAACCAGAGTTGCTTTTTAGATATATACATATATATATACATGTGTGTGTTTTTTTCCTTTCTAATAAGGCGCAGGAGGAGACATCCGGTGCACCAACACCAGACAGAGCTTTAATCAGCCCTCGAAGAAAGTTGGTGCGCGCCTCGGCTTCGGCAACAACATATCGCGATGACTCCTCTCGTTCAAGTGAGCAGCATTCATCTCATTCATTCCAAGAGGGCTTTTGATTTTTCAATTTTTTACCCCCCTTCTGGCTCCAGAGACGAGAGGGAGCAAGGGTTTGTGTGAGCGGTGCAGGAGAAATTAAGAGCAGTAAGAAAATGTCTCGCTCCTCTGTTCGTTTTTATTTTCATTAATTTATTCTTAAAAACGCTGCTTTCTTTTCCTCTTCTTTTTTTTAATCAAACGCGTTCATTTCCGTTTTAATGGCACCGAACGACGTCTTTGTGGATTAATCGTCGGATCAAGGCTGAATTTCACAGCAAATCAAACAAGGGAAGTGAAGGAAGAGGAGATTTTCATCTCGTCTAAAATAAAAAAAAAGCAGGAGGACTGACGGTGACTTCTTTCCAACACAATGAAAAGCTCTGACTGTGTTTGAGGAAACTTATTATAAAGTTCAGGATTTATTGCTGGTATTGACTTGTGACCTTAATGTTTATCCAGCTAATACACAGCAAATAACTTAAATTCTTCATGTCTCGGGATCCACTTTCAGGGACATTTGCTTTAAAATAATTTACCTCCCTCTGCATGATTATTGGAAAGTCCTTAGAGTCAAGGGGTGGTTTCTAGATTGCACTGCTGAGAACCTCTGTGACATTATATCTGTCTTTATATGAGCATTTATTCACATGAGTCTCTTTGAGTCAGAACAACAAAACAGTTTGAATATGAACTCAATGACTCATTTTGTTTTTTTAATTGCATTTTAAAATAAGGATAACAGGATGCTATGAAATGAACTGCCTACTGCAATTAAGCCATTATGTGTTGCAGACATTGTTAAGTGTAATTACAAGTGACCTCACTGAATCTTTAATGTATATTGATAAAAGGGAATGTATTGTATCTAATAGACAAATATATTCAAATAAAGAACTTAATTTGCCTTGAAATGGTGTGTTTCTTTTCGTCTGATGCTCATTCACTCACTTTTTTTTCTTTATATAAACTACTGATATAAAAGAGGAGCACAAATACCATTGTATTATATATAATGTGCCATCTTTCAATCATAGTCGTCCACACAAGAGTTTATAGAAAGAGTTTTTTTTATCCTAATTTATGTTTTGGCCCACAAAACTGACAGATTTAATTTCTTTCGTCATGCAGTGCCTCATTTGTGTTGATGTCCGGTAATCCTTTGGTATCAGACAAGAGGAGGAAGGGAAACCTGATCTGTATCACAGGCCCTGACCATCTGTAAACACTGACAGAGAATGTGAATGTTAGAGGACACCATTGTCAGAAGTCCTTCCTGTTCTCTGGCCTCTGCTGTCATTAAGGATTCGCTACACAGCGTGTAGGTGAATGAGCAGAGGAGGCAGACACCCTGTTCATGGAGGGTTGGGAGGGAGGGGGGGGGGGCATCTTTGTTGTTTGCCAGCTCATAAAGTCTACACTGCATTTTTCCATCTGAAGGAACAGACTACTGCAAGGTTACATCACATCTATGTAATTATTTGTTTGTGGGCTGCAGAGGTCTCCATTTGTCCCTCTGTTGGTATTGAAGAGGGCATACTTTGTTCACACGCACTGAGCTAAGCATTAAAATCATCACTAAATGGCCAAATTAATAGCTTGTTAAAGGTGAAATAAGAGTGTGGCACTAGACGCCATTCACTGTGGGGCAACTGACTGATGAAGGGCTGGTACACTTTTTGCACAATCTACATCTCAAGCACCTTAAATCACAAAAATAATTCTTTACCCTGTCAGCGTTTCCCCTCCTGCAAATGGCCTCTGCAGTTGACTGAAATGGATTTCCAGTGAAGTGTAGGTGGTCCTTTGTTTTGCATGCCCAGTGTGCCGTGACAGCAGCGTGATAGGTTAGTGTTTTCAATAAGAACATGCAAAATACCGGGAGGAACGATGAAGAAAGGGAAGAGTTGATTAGAGACAGATTATCTAGATCTGCTACTTCAATACATTGAGTTTCTTTGTTGAGCTGTTTCATGAGACACTTTCAAGTGTGAGAAACCTGCAACCAAACTGCGAAGAATAACTGTGGCTGAGGAACCTCCCTACATTGATCATGCATGTTGTCACAGAAACTGATGTGCGTGGATTTATCGCAGCTCTTATGTGTTAGTGATATTGATATAATTGTAACTATAATAAATGACTCACTCCTCCGGGTATGATTTAGAGGGCTTGGCCAAAAGGCTCTTCTTCTCCTTCCTCCTGTGAAAGATAGCTCACTGATGTGAGGAAACCTGAAGTAACTCATACATTACCCAAGCCTTGACTACAATGCTCTGCTGGTCTATATCAAAAAGTATTAGTGCCTCTACCCTTTTCTGATGCTCATATGGATTTCTTTCACGGCATTTTCTGTATGAAATTATGAGTGAATAAATTGCATCTTCATTTATCTTCGAAAAACCCTTCTGTGCTGACTGCGATACTCAGCTCTCAGCGCTTTACATAATTATATTAGTCTTCTGCTACACCACAAAATTGATTGCCCAGGAAAATGAACCTGGCTTTGCTATAAATTACACCTATGGATCATAAGAAATGTGTTATTTTGTTTAAAATAGTACCTAATATAATTAGAGCTCTAATTCATGGCAAGCTACAAGTGTGCCTATTACAGTAACAGGGTTTGGAATTTAATCTGTCCGCTGGATAAAGAATGATTCTGTGTGGTTTTCATTTGTAATCCCAGACACATTATTTCAGTAAAATAGTCTGTGACTTTTAGATATGAGAGATGGATTGTTGAATGAATAACTATATTCATAAGTTTCAGTATTAAAGTTAACAATTCATCCATGGGAGGAAGTTTCGACATCAATCCCACAGTCTCTCCTATGTAACTTTTCCCTCAACGTGGACGGCAGCATGGAAACTGGATCCTGCTTCGTTGGAGGTCTCTGTCTCGGCTGTATAATGTAGATCTCTATTGGCCGGACACACAGGATCTGTAAAGTGCAGTTTACTTTGGACAACAGAAATAATAACTTAACAAAGAAAAATGCACTGTAGAGACTAAAATATTAGGACTTGGATGGTGTGACATTAAAATCAATAAAAAGGCACCTTTCAAAGGATAAGGCCAATAAGTCACAAATCATAAGAGTCTAAAACCAACACTGTGTTAGTTTGTCTCCCATAACTTTCTGTAGTATTTAAAAAAAGCCGAATTGGTTTCCTGAAACAGTTGGATACAATAGTCTTTAGCAAATGTTATTCAGGCAACGGTAGACAGCAGATTAGTTTGGGACTGCGTTTAGAGGCGGATTAATAAACACTGTGTGTGGCAACTATTTATAGCAACAGGATGACGTGTGCAGGACTCAGTCAAAATAAACTACAGTGCCCATGTTCATGGTAATGACAAAATGTGTCAAGCAGCAACAGTGCAGCGCTGATGTGTTCTCAATTTGGACAACAACAGAGGTCGGTGACACAAAGGGAATAACGTACGTAAGGCATAAAGCCAGTAATTGTTATGAGGTTCAAATATCTGATGGCTTTTGTCTTTTAATGGGATGTCTTGACAAAAATACAGAATTTCACTCAGCTAATCCTTTAACCGTAAAATCAGAAGATGAAAAGGGAAGAATCTGGCTTTGTTCTGGGTTACTTAAACTCAAGACATGTTGAACACACATTACAGATTACCGTACGATGTTCAGCGTGATACAGTATGTAACCAAATCTTAAAAGGTAACCTAGTACCACAATTCATCTTTGGCTATGGGCTTTTTCAACAGGCTGACTATTACATCTAACTCAAGTTTGACATTTTTTGTGTAGTTTTACATTATACAAACATGAAGTCAGTATATATTTCCTTTTCCTCTCAAACCACACAGTCTTCGGTTCAGTTTTAAATTTCATGTAGTACACCGTTGAGTAGGATATAGAGAAAGTAGAGATTATTCCTTTAAAGCAGTGTTGTTTTCGTCAATGTAGACAATGCCGAAATTATTTTGTTGACGCCCCTTTTTTTCATGATGATAACGAGACAGTGACAAGATAAACATGGCTCTCTGATGATGAAAACATGACGAGACGTGTATAAGTTTTCGTTGATGAGACGAGACTGGACAAAAATGTCAGCGGGTGACACGATCGATCATATGGGCAATCTGGGCATGAGCCCTCAGCCATGAGAAAAAATAATTATCCAATCAATTGAGTGAAAGAGCAGTGATTGGCATTAAGCGAGTGGCAATGCTCTGCTCTGATTGGCTAATGGTCAGAGTGGGCGGGCCTAGAGAACAGGTGGTTCATATGGCACAGATCCTGTATTAGTTTTTCTTCAGTAAAGTCAAGGTTAAAAACTGTGGGATTCATTTGTACCTGACCTCCTGTCAGTTAGCTTGTGAGAAATATACGGAAAAAAGCGAGTGGAAAAAAAGAGCGATAATAAGCGGAAAATGACCAAAAGCTCCACAGGGCTGCCACAAGAAAGAAAAAAGGGAAAATAACGAAGCAGGTACAATAAAAAACCCACCGCCAATAAGAAAAAAATGAAGCTGAATGAAGAAGAGACGGAGGACGTTGTGCTGGCTAATGTTAGCATAGCCTCAGCTAGCATGTCAGGCTAACACCAGTTAGCATCAAGCTAGCTGCCTCGGCTCGGTGAACAAAATTAGGAAAATGACAACACAGAGGGAGAAAGAAAGATTGAATAGAACTTCTAAAGGTAAGCATCATTTGATAATCCTGTCTTTGTCTGAGCAGTATTAACTCCTGTGAATAAAAGCTTAATACTTTATTTTCTTTTTTTAAATACTAAAACTAGACTAAAACTTTTTTTTGCATTTTTGTCGACTGAAACTGGACTAAAACTATGACATGTAGAAATGACTAAAATGTGAGTAAAACTAAAAAACATTTTCATCCAAGGACTAAAATTAAGACTAAATCTAAAATGGCTGCCAAAAACATCACTGCTTTGGAATAGAATAAAATAGAATTGCATATGTTCTATATAACGATTAAAACTTGAAATAGAACAATGTTTTTGTTTTTTTTATTAAGTGCATCCTTTCAGGTCTTTTATTCTACCTATTTACCTATTCACCCAGGTTAATGTGACTAATGTTAATATGTAACTTCAACAAGATTAACTGTTCCGTTATGTTAAAATAACAAAGAGAAACAGTTTCTCCTTTCTGCTATCCTCCTAACAATCATCATTCTTTGCGTTAAATCTCAGTATTATAGAAAAATACAATGTGAATCTTTTGCTTTAAACCTACCCAAATGCTTTCCCTACCTCTATTGTTCTCCTTACATACAGGATTCTGCATTACAGTCTACAATCCAAGAGCACACTGGCAGCGTGCAGGGTTAAGTAATTCTGCACCATTGAGAAAGACATTTGATTTCATTTGTAGCGTGTCTTGCAGCGGGCGGAGGTGAGCCCACCTTTAGCTGCGGGAGGAGTGAAGCGGCACACATATCTAGTGTTGGGAGACACAAAATTGACAATGCATTTATCTTTGAATAATGTAAATGTCCTGAGAATACGGTGGCAGTGGTCCTGGTGTGTCCACCGAGGGCGCGGGGCTGTCAGGCACCGAGCTCTCTGGCCCTGCTGCAGCATAATGTGGCCTCCGGCTCCCCCAGAGCATCCCGCTGCTCTGCTCTGCTCTGCCTCAGGCCCACATTCCTGCTTCGGCACACTGCACTATAGCTCCCCTCTTAATTTGCACTCTGGTAGGAGAGGGACTTAATGCAGAAAAGCCTGCCAAGAAGAATCTTATCTGCTCTCCCTCTCTAAAGGTGAGTTAGTTTGAGCACAATGTATCCAGTAGAAGTGTGGAGGATGATATATTTTTCCAGCACAACCCTGTCTGCTCATTTGATCTCCAGTAATATTTTTAGATCTAAATTCATTAAGGACAAAATGGAATCTTTGTGATGAGAGCACTCATTTCCAGCACCTATTATTTTAAATACTTGGCTTAACCCGAACGGTTCTATGAATACTATGGGTTATTGTGTCCAAGAAATGTGCAGCTTGGTGACTAAAACATGTATTGTTTAAAATGGATGGTTCCTGGCAGGCTGACAGTGCTGTTCAGTGAGGCAAAGTGCCAGTAAATTGTTTGTCTTCTGCAGTGCTGCCCTATAATTCTTCTGGGAACCAGTGGCATTGTGTTTGCCAAAGAGAATAATGATAGATGGGATAAAATCAAACCAGAGGATTTTGGGATGTACTCTGACCACCAAGCATAATCTGAATACATTTGTGTCCCTAGGAACGATGCTGGCAATTGTTTGTGCCTGTGTTGTACCTACCTCTTGTCTGTCCCAGGTAGCATAACTGATTTATATAGATAACTTTGAGTCTGTATGCTTTGTAAGTAATGAACGTCATCACATTTCTGACATCCCCATTTAAATCTTGATTTGTTTAATGTCAAAACTGAATTAGTAAACCTGTACATCAAAGCACAGACAGTTATGTTCATCTGCTGCCCTGGAATATGTATGTTGGATGCAACCATGCATGTTACTCCGCATGAGGCACTGGCTCATAATGTCTCCAGTTCTGAGGCGTAAATGTAAATGTGCAATCTGCCTGTTCAAGTGTCCTGTTGGCCCAACAACAGGAGCACGTCCCCATCTGTTCTCTCTCTGGAGTGCCCAGACAATACATTTCCCCCGCCAGACCTTCCCATTTGCTGGAGCAGAGGTTTCCCAGCCATTTCTAAGGTTACAAGCGGGCTAAATGCCTCTGCCGTGTGCTCACAGTTCTCTGATCGGAACTAGTTGGTCCTTGTTTGCAAAAGGAGCTTGGTTGTATTGTTGATGCTGAGTAATATTTAAATGTGCTGCCCTTGGCTTCCAGGCTGTTTTGTTGCTGTTGCTGCAGTTCCACAGGATGTTTGCAGCGAAAGACGAGCATGGCTGTCAGTGGAGTGTGATTTGTTGCAAGCCCAGCCTTGCCAACTGTGAGGCACTGAGGTGTGACCAGAGATGCCTAACATCTCCAGTTGCCTCAGGGCCAGCCAGTCAATTACACAATACTGTCTACCCCGAGCAATGACATGTGCTCAACAATGGACCAAAGGCAAAGAGGAAACGCATCTCAGGGCCATTTCTACAACTGGCCAAACCATTATTAGAATATATTTGGTCAGTATGTTGGTGTGAACAACTGTTTGTAGCAGTAACCCTGTTCACCAGAAATTACATCACCACATTTGAACCTTTAATTGCCTATGTTTAGGCCCAAGCAGTGGTTGGTTGAGATTAAAGAAAGATCATTTTGAGGAGATAAGAGTCTGCAGTGACTCGAGACACAACATGATTATTAAGATTTAGGTGCCTTTGATGCTTAAATCCGGACCACGATGCAAACCCTGGTTCCTTGAATCAAAATCCTTTGTGCACCCACCATCCACCCACTACCATATCCCTGCGACGCCAGAATGGTATATAAATGTAGTGCACATTTTTGCACCCAATCCAGGAAGCGATAATGTTTGTCAGCACTATGTAAATGGGAAAATAAGTTAGTAGAATATAAATGTAATTTCTGAGAGACAGGGTTGGCAGAAGAGTGAGATTTTATATCAACAATGTAATACCCGGATAACATAATTTTTCTAAAGTCGTGGTTTCATATATTTTCAGCAGCTGTTCACATAAGCGTAACATTTCAGTTGCTTCTGGACCTCGACTGTTTATGAGGACCATGTGTGGGAAACTCCAACAGGATCCTCGTTCAAAGGAACCTGCCTTTCCTTTGTGAAGCATTTTATCGTGTGGATGCAGATGTGCTTTTTGTTGGAACCTTGCACCTCATCCATTACCCCCGGCCTGCCAGAGAGATAGTGGAGAGTGAATGCATTCAAAAGGACCATGACAGAGGCTGCTGCTCAACTGAACTTTCCGTGAACTAGGCTCAACAGCAGGATCCATGCATCAAAAAAATAAGTAATTTCTCTTCGCTGCTCTGGCCTGTGTTTCATACAGATTGCTACTATCAACACGTCCAGCATCCTCATGTATCAATCTGTCAATCTGATATTCGTTTGAGCACTGTATCTGTCTCCAAAGATTCAATCGAGTGGAGACTAAGAATGAGCTGGGAATTCTGGGACTATCTTGTGTGGTTGAATCAAGATTTTACGGCACCGTCAGTGAAGATACATTCAGAAACTGTACATACAATGGTAGACTGTCGTATTGGTGATGTGGGTAAGATTGTAAAAACAGCTTCTGAATAAAATTAATCTTTTTTTCTCATGAGAAGATTTGCTGCTGGTCAAGATCATAGAGCATATCAGATGAAAAAAAAAGTGTTAGGATGAACAGCTATAATAGAGTTGGATGCAGTGTTATCATTGGATATTTTAAGGGAACAATTTGATGTTTTTGGAAATGCACTTGCATTGCAGAAATAGATCCTCCAAAATCCACGTAAAAGCTCCTGCAAAGAACAGTAATACACTAATTTTGTGCAAATAAACAAACAAGATATAATTTCTTGTTACCCTGAGAAATATGCAGCACAGCTGTTTCTGGTCTAAGATGACTGCTGGCTGGTATTAATCCTCTCATCTGGCTCTCAGAAAGATTAAAAAAAAACTTTTGGTGTATTGAACAAAATACCAAAACAACAACAACAACAACAAAAAAGAATCAAGGAACAAAGATTTTGCTCCTGACGGACTATGTATCTTTACATTTGCAGGCATAAATCTTTCATGGAAGAGAGATACTACCCTCTGCACCAGTCATCACATTGTTAGACAACCTTACAGTGCGGTCAACAGAACTGTCCTCACTTGTCTTATTTATATGGCAATGCTCATTACAAGTTTTCACTCGTGGTTGATCCTGTGACACTTGTGGTTACTGCCGCTGTAGGTACATCTTAATAAGAAACATATCAAAGTAAGTAACTCTGAGTAAGTTACCATCAGGGTTAAAAACGTGCCTTGAGGAGCTAATGCAACAAAAGATTAAAAACTTTAGTCTCTTCACACTGAGAGGATTTACTGTGTCTTATTGTATCAATCAACAGTGTTATGTAACGCATCAACACTCAACAGGAGTGTTACATTCCTGCAATATGTGAATATGTGTATATCAGTTTTGTCTTTAAAAAATAAAATTAGCTTGTTGCATGTTGATTTAGATCAGTAGCACATTAGTTAGCTTAGTATCTAGACCTAGCTACTACTACATAGGCTAACTAACATATATTGTTATAAGTAAACAAAAACGTTCAAATAGGCTGACAGGCTGTGTTTTGCAGAAAAAGGCAGGTAACAGCATGAAAAAAAATCCCAATCATGGCTGAACTGAAAGCTGCATATTTTTCATGAATGATAATATGTTTTGATTTTTACTTTCTAGTATTTCATTTTTCTCAACATTGTACTAGAAATGCATGACATGGTGTATTTTTTTAAATCACAATTATGTTCACTTAATAAACATGCTGATGATCTGAACATAAATATTACAAAGTGCTGCCAAACCAGCAGAAAATGCAACACATACACAGGCAGCTACTGATGTCGACACGGAGATTGTAAAGTTGATTGTCCTTCACAGCAGAAATGGTGACGTTTTTGCTTTTTTAGAAATTGCTCATGTGAGGGAGAGAGATAAAGGTTGGCATTTGGAGCACAAACAAAAAGTGTTTTTTTCCTGCTTAGCAACGGTACAGGAACTCTGCTGGTATTGACATAGACCTTGGGTTGCTATATGAAAAGTCTGTGGACCCAATTTAATTTCTGTTAGCGGTCAGGCTCCACAGCCACAATGGATTTCTTTTATGCCCTAGCCTCTGACTCTCACCGAGCATCTGTGTGAGCTGGAAACACAACCCCTTTCTGCCCAACCCCTTCATCTCCTCCACCCACTGCCTCTGCCCTTAAGCTGCATTTCATCCACATAGAAAATGAAGTTATATCTGAACTTCGACCAATAGTCTCGATAGCCCAGGGGAAGGCACTGTAAGGAGCTCGCCTTAGTATGACCAGGCAGCACAGACCGCACAGGGCTGCATGAATCCATCAATCTCCCTCTGTTCAGCAGTGCCTCTAATGACTGCATACATCACATAACCATCTTCCCCATTTTAAAAGTTTTACTGATGTGAAATGTTTCTTTTTCTTCTTTAAAAAAAAACCTGCTATGTTGAAAATGTTTAAATTTTGTACATGGTTGTTTTATTTATAGCTGTAAATGCGTCTAACTCTTCTTCCAGCTATGATATCTTGTACAAACCATAAGGAACCCACATGGTGTTATCACCTCAGACCTCTTGTACCAAAGCAACACATTGAGGGCTGGATTATGTCCAAAAGGCTGTACTCATGAAAAATGTGTTGCTGACAACCTGGGTGCAGTAATTCTTGAAAATGTGACTGTTTCCGATCCTAATGGTATGTAGCAGAACAGTGTGTTCATGGCTCTTTTGCTTATGGTGACTGACAGCACTCTAGTCAGGTCTGACTGACAGTAAAATAAATGATGCGATTTTCTTCTTGGGTAGTGCTGACATTAGGACTTCTTTAGTCAAGTGTTGGGGGAATGTGATTTTCTACTAATGTGACTCGTGTTCGGAGCTGCTTCCTCGCAGTGAATCTGTGCACAGAGCAACGCCACATGATATTTTGTCTCATTGAGCATAACTATATCACGCCCCATGTATTCACAATCTGACCTGCCTTAAACTCCCAGAGTGGCCAACCAAGTGTGTCTCTGACTTCTTGTTGATGAAATCAGTAAAAAAAAGCCACATCAGCAAAAACGAATGCAGAAAAGATTATCAACACTTTCATTAGTGTCTCCTACTTAAGGCTACTATAATTAATATCTTTATAGGAACAATGGATCAAATGACCATTATTACTTGACTCTACACTTCCCCTGAGCACTACTGAGCCTTTAAACGTTGTTCAGCACGTTGTTTTGGTGTAACAGTGTTGATTCACTCACTTAAAAGGTCAAATAACTGTATGCTACCCTCCTGACAGTGAGCAGATATATATGTCAGGCAGCCAGAAACATGACTAAAAAAGAATGACAATATGACTCCTTAACTTTTAGGTGGGTAAAATAAGCAACTCATTGTTTACAACGGTTTACAATTGTCAGTGGACTACAATACACGGTGAGAAGAAGTGAAGGATGCAGGTCTTGGCTGACTCCCTGCGTTTGGCCTGCTGCAACATGCACCGAGTTCGGCATTGGTTTAATATCATTTGGGAAAACAAGAAAAAGACAAAACCCAAATACCTCAGGAATGAGAGCTATCACTCTTTGTCAGTCACAGACTCAAAAAAGTTTCTCCTCGCTATCCTGATGTGTCCATATCTCTACTCTCCTCCTGGCACCTGCCCTCTGACAGGCTCATATTAGATAAGACCCGCCCTGTCGAAGATTGGCAACTAATCAAAAATGACAAATGACGACCTGTGACTTGATGATATCAGCTTAAAAAGCAGTAATATCATAGTGTTGTGTTTCAACTTGTTTCTGCAGGCTCAAAGCGGCCAGAAAATCAGCCATTGCACATTTTAATATAGATGATGAATCTGGGCAGAAATTGCACCTGCACATACACACAACATCTTGGAAAAAGTCACAGTTACATTCACATTATTCAAGCCACTGATGGTCAGTATAAAGACATGACTACAGTATCTACGCTGCACAAAAATGTAGGTTGCCTCTCTACTGTGGCACTGGGAAATCTCATTAATGACATGTTGCTAACCTTTTCTCATAACAGTCTTCCCATCATAAATCACACCACCTGCCAGGGGGATGTTGCCTCACATAAAAACAACCACCCCTGTTTCAGTTTAAGCTGTATATATATGTGTAACTCACAACAAATTTATTGTCATCCATTAGCTGGTTGCCATCATTTCCTTCCTTCTCTCAGAGTCTCCTCTCTTTGTCCTCGGCGGTTGAGTCCAGCTGGTTGTCATGTGACGTGGGAGCGCCACCTAAGAGATGGTGTGCCCTCTTAGATCATTTGTCTTAATAAAAATTTAATGAAATGTGGCTCTCTTTACTATTGTGTCTTGCAGCTCATAAATGAAACATTGTACTTTGTAGCATTACTCACACAGAGCTCTATACATTGTTTATTTAAGCCCACTGCAACAAATAGTAAATCCAGTACAGTGGTATAAGTGCTTTGAAAATACTGCTGGAAGCATTTAATGAAGTTTTAGGTTTTTAGGAGTGGTGCATTGTGGCTGTAATGAATTATGTATTCCAGGAAATAGTGTATGTGACTTCAAACAACCATTCTTGTTGTCTCAAATGTGCAGTTATGGGTGCAACTGTAAGATATAATTTATGTGGGAAGTAGTCTGGAACTTCATCGCCTGCTGTTTAATAGTGAGCCAAAGCTCTGACCTGATCTCCAGGTGAGCCACTGTATTACCAGTTTGCAATAGATTAGACAATAGATTGTGAATTATTCATTCATTCATTTTCTATACCTGCTTGTCCTGAACACAGGGTCACAGGTGCTGCAACCTGTCTCAGCTATCTTGGGCAAGAGGTGTGACACACCTGTGTCAACTGAGGGCTGAACCCACAACGTTCTTGCTGTGAGATGTTAGAGACCACTGTGCTGCTATTTCCATGTATTATAAGAAAACTGCACGAATATTTTACTGTAAGTAATTAACTTGATCTAATTGAAGTCCTTGGTTATCATACGATTGCATTTTCTTGTGTTTCAGTTGTTTAAAAAATGCTGCAAAAGTTTATCAGGCTTTGGTGCCTCAGTTTGACATAAGATTTTTAGTTGCTTGGTGTGACTTGTTGACAGGTGATAGAGGTGGCAGATTAATTACTTACTTTACATGGAAAATGACATTGTTACGCCTGTGACTTTTTACAGAAAAATTAGGTGTGTCTCATGATGATGCATGTGTGATAAATGAAATGTTTTTTGACGCACTTTATGAGTGAACACATTGCAGTTTCTCTCTATAAATATATATCTACACACACACACACACACGCTATGTTTTCAAATAGCCTCGTGAGCTATTTCACATGTTTGTTACACTACACATACACTTTCTCTCTCATTCCTTCTATATTTTTAAATTCATTGATGTAACCCAAGAAGATGAAATCTTGGATGGAAGAACTTTTATGAGGTGCAAATTACAGGTGAGGGTCATTAGAGATGATTAAGGGTGATCTAATGAGTTTAATCCCCACCTTTGTCTAATATTGGGCTATTACCTTACTCCCAACTAGCCATTTAATGTTCCTGCCTTACAGCCTTTTACACAAATTAGCTAAACTTACCCTGACCTCAATATCTCTGTGTGCTTGCTTTAATTTGCAGGGGGCAGACCTTCAATGAATAGCTGTCCATGTTAGCTGCTTATATACAGCACCTTTGTGTGCCTATAACATGTGCCTCTGTATTATATCTTTGTAGTGGTTAAACCTTTCCATCCATATTTAATATTATCCTGATTCTTAATTATAGTTTGTTTGTATTTTTGTCATTTAAAGTTCAGCTGTACTATGAGACTGTATTACGAGAGGGGTGTTAATACTGAACCCTTTAAAAGCACTGGTGGTTAATATGAGTAAATTCAAATGTATAAAATTGTGTAATGCTAAATAGCCTCCATGTTGAAGTATAATTTCATATTCACATTTTAATGAGTGGAAATATATATACAATGAAAATATGCATTTACAGCATTACAGCACTGTCACTTGTTACTGATATGACATGTTGCAAGGTTATATTTTTGACAGTGATGGTTGTACTACACATTGTCCATTTTTGTGACTTCTAAGTAGTTAGATATTAGAGTTCAGGGTGGTGACAGCTTTTGGGAAGGAACTGTTCTTCAGTTTGTTTGTCTGTGCCTTGATGCACCTGTAGCGCCTGCCATCCTGGCACCCAGCAGGTCAAACTGCTGGGTGCCAGGATGTGAGTTGTCCTTGGTGATGCTTTGAGCTCTACTGAGACACCGGGTGGTGTATATGCCCTTCAGGGAGGGGAGAGGGCAAAGTACACTAAGCTTCATATATGCAAATAAGACGCATCACTGTGGCTTTGGTAATGTCTTTGATGTGGTGCAATCATGGCGGTTGGATGACAACTGTAAATTATGAACAATAACTGGATGTGCTGCATGATGTGGCC
>JAOXYL010000052.1:11506917-11528131 GCA_028564955.1 Terapon puta
GTGGCCAGCTCAGGGAAATACTTGCAGAGGGCTTTGAGGTTTTCACCTTTCCCAATATTCTGTGCCAGGCTAAAACCCTTCATAAGAAACTAGTACTGTATATGAGAATGTTGCCATATTGTTTGGGACAATGACACGAAGAAGTTGGAACCAGAAGACACTTTTCACGCCCGTCCTGTTAGTGTTTCCTGCCACACGATGAACTGGGAGGAGACTCTCCTCTTTGAAGTGCATCACTTGTGTCTCAGCACACTTTGTTATGCACAGTGGCTACAGGGAGGGCCTCAGGAGTCGACCCCCGGTTCCTACATTTCATTTACGTTCCAGAGGGGTGAAGGGTAAAGCCACTGGAATGATGAAACACGGTTAGCCAGCTCTCATTGTTTTTAAGGAGTGCCTGTATGTGTTCACGTTTCTCTTTAACTCAGAGCGCAGGGGGAAATTATAATTAATCTGTTAATGACAGTCGGGGCTGTCATAAGCTCGGGGAGTGTATAATAAATTGCTGTAATAAAAATTAAGATTGCATGCATCATTGAGGCCTTCAGAGGGTTTGTTTAATGTAGTTACAAAAATGGTAGCAGCTGATGTGGCGTCCACTGCTCTACCAGGAGAACGCTAATTTCTGAGTGACACTTAACCTGCTGTAGCTCAACCACAGCTGAGGGAGGTGAGGGGAAACCTAATGAGTTTTTTCTGCGTCCCATTTTGAGAACCACTGAACTGGATGGCCTGGTTTGTATCCGAAAGGCAAAGCAAAAAAAAAAAAAAAGAAAAACGAAGAAAAAAAAAGAATTGCATTGTTCATAGGAAATTAATTAGATCCTCTGAAAATGCACCAGATTCCAAATTCAAGTAAAATAATTCATTCTGGTGTGCTGCTCTGGTCATTCGTTTCAGAAACTTTAGACAAATCGCCGTGTGCTCCGAGAAGTCATGTGAGGGTTAAAGGTTGGGTTGTTCACTTATTCCTCTTCCTGTTAACTGGAACATGAAAGATGCTGCAACGTCTGTAACGTGCACTCTGAGGAGCACGACGTCGTTGCAGCAGTGTTCGACTTCCTCTTCTTTGATGAGAGACAAAGCTTCCTCTGTGGCGCGCGGTCCCATTAGTGGAGAGCCCTCCACCTCTGCCCCAGAGGAATGAGCGAACAAATCTGAGGCACATCAGATGATCATTTTAGATGATGCGACACCTAAAATGGATAACCCGTCAAGTGCCCCACCTTGCATCCACGGTCATGCATGCTCTCCAGTTCAACTGTGACATACCAAACAGAGGTTGGCTGACTGGTTTCCTGTCTAGTCACCATGGCTGTGTCACCTCTTCTGGCCCCTTCAACCAGAAATATTTGTCAAGGAGCAGGCTTGGAACCTTATCTTTGGATGTGTTGTTTGGGACACAAGGGGCCTCGTTCAGGGTTTAGCCTGCGGGCAAGCTGGTATATCGCACTTGTAGCCTGACACCAGTTGACACAGCATAGTTGCCCTGGTCACCCTACAAAAACATCGCTCTCTCTCTGGATGAAGCCACCGAACAATGGAGATATTTTTGTTGACAGACAGCCCGTGGTGCTCTAATTGAGACTAAGCTCACTTGTCTCACAGACTAAAATTTCGCAGTGAACTTTAAAGCAATAACATCCCTTCTTGTCCCGCTGTTCAACTTAGCAAGAGACTTGTTCTGTTAGAGGGTGTGTCAGGTCACACAGTTTCATGTCTAAAACTCAGTTGTTCCGTATTTGAGGAATAAATTGAGAAAATGCAAATCAACAATAGAATGATAAATTCTCAATCTTTCTTTACCAGGGCTGGGCTGGGTTGGGGTTAAAATTCAAAAGCACGGGTTTATTTTGAAATAGCTGTTTAAGTTGAAGCCCGGGCTTTCAAAGCTGTAATCACAGGTCTGTGGCTGAAACATAAAGCTTGTGAGCCGAGTCTAATGGGGCCTCAGTGGAAGGTAGACTGCAGCAGCAGATCCTCCGCTGTGATTCATCTCTATTGTTTCGCTGGTTTGTTACCTTTCTCTCAAAGAGCCTATTGCTCCCGTGGCTCCCACAACAATTATCACCTGCTTGTCTCTCAGCTTGTCTGATGGCACCTAGTTGTTGTCTCAGCTTCTTTTCTCATCCTCCATCTTTCTATTTACCTTTGTGCCGTACATATATATCTATATATATAAACCTGTTTTGCGTAACCCACCGGAAATATAATTATAGACCAAGAGGAGCAATGGGCTTAATTTTATAAATTAAGTGAAATTTAATTCTTGCCAAAATCCTGGCAGTGATTAATGGCTGCGAGTGGGGAAAATGTTATGTAGATACAGGTCAACTACTCATGGTAGATAAAAAAAGCACTGTATTTCTGAACAATAATGGATTTAAAGGAAACCACCAATACACTGAAGAAAAATATAATGGGAGAAGGAAATAATACAGATATATATGATTAAATCTGTTGTAATTCCAGTGGTTCTTAAAAGTTTCCATGAAAGAATATAAACAAATAGATGGTGTATGTTATATATGAGACCAAAGCAGCTAGCACCATCCCAATGGACCATCCACTTTTTCATATATTTAGGGAAAATATAATCATTCTTTTTAATTACTGCACCTAGGCACTCTATTAAAATTCTAATTCACCTCATCCACCTCGATTGATCTGTTCACAGTGGGTGGCTGTGGTGAAATGCACTGTATAATATTCATGCTGGTACGCCTTGGTTGTGCTGTGTGTCAGAAGCCATCTTGCAGCGAATCCCTCACCCACCTTGGAGCGCAGCCTGTGGAACTGATGAGGTGAAGAGCATTGCTCTGCAGCTCCATGCTAGTAATCACGGGACTGAAGAAACACATACATCATCTGCCACACAGGTTGGCATGGCGAGTGAAAAGCCTTCACATCACGTAAGATGTTGGACAAATGATGGCCATACGTGTGTTTGTCTCCTCACAGATGGCTGTGCATCTTCAGTCTGGAAAAAGCTGAGCCTGGCACTTATTCCCCTCCCCCAATCCACTCCTCTTGCTCCCTCTTCCTCTCTCCCTCCATCAGTCTTTTGTAGCATGTCCCTGTTTTTTTCTGCCTCTCCTCTGCAGGAGGTTTGATATTGGCAACACAGTTAGTGCCCTCCACGGAAATAACAGTGGAAAAGATGACATAAATTATTTGCCAATTGTTTGACACATGCAGGGCATTGTCCTTGCTATAATCATCAGCACTCTGTCACCTGAAGGTATGAACGGTGCCACTGCTGCTTTGTGTCTCTCTGCTAAACCTCTTGGGCTGTTCAGGGCTCCTGCTCTCCTCAGTAAAACGATGCACCTTTCCGCCAAGCAGTAAGGAGGAAAGAGTCAAAATCATGCTTTTAAATAGTTGAGTCTCAGCTTTGGTTTTGCATACATGCAGAAAAACAGTCTAGCAATTAAGCAATAATGATGACTACACTGCAGCGGCACCTTATTAGCGGACTTACACAAGTTCTGCCCATCGACAGCCAAGTCTCACTGTTTTAAGGAACACCGACGAAATGCCACCCTCTCACTGTTGTTGAAGTACTGCTAAATATTTAATCTCATGAACTCACGAGAAGCAGCAGGGACAGATAGCCACTGGGCCTGAGGTGATATTAAAATAACCCTGTTTTAATGGCACCATAGAGGACAAGGAGTCTTCTCTTTCACAGCTTTTCCAAAGCCTCTGAAGTCCAGGTTCATATTGGTTGCAGACTTTCTATGCATTAATTTAGTCTTTTCTTAGAATCTTTTCCTAACCCGACATGAATTTGTATTTTTGTTTTGCACAAACCTAGTTATGGGTTTGACTCTCTAGATCTGACTTCTCATTTTGTCAATTTAACAAAGTATTGAGCTTACTCCAAGGAACTCCAAGGAATCCAACAATATAATACAATACAAAATGGCCTTTAAGTGCCTTTAGAAAGGACAAATCTTTAGTTCAAATTTCTTAAAATAGTATTGTTAAACAGTTCTATAGAGGATATAAAATATAAATGAATAAATACTAAATTGATTTGGTTTGACTGCTTTCTGTGCCTTTTTCATTTAAAGTCAATGCATGCCAGTAAATGATTGTAAATATCAGTGATTACAACATTTCTTTCCAAAAATAATACGGTCTACAGACATAAATAAGATACTGTATGAAACTCCCAAAGTAGCAGTTCTAACTGGTTTTCTCAGCTTCCCACTGCATGATATGTAAATAAAGTTAAGTTACTATTAATAAAACATGCTCAGCAGACTCATCACAGACGGACTCCAGAGTTTTAAATACTAACATACTTCTGTTAGGATCAAGTAAGTGTGAGAAAAAACTTTGCGGCTCGTTGGTACTGCATCAGACTCTGTATATTTTGATCACTGTGGAATTATTAAGGATTAGACAGATAATGCCAGCATGTTCCGAACAATTTGGCAAATTCCCCTAAACAGTTCAAAAGCCATATATAGACAAAAGCTAAAAGCCCAGCTGACACTGCTGAATCTGTACAGGCCTGCTCAGCAGTTCGCAATCAGCAATGAATGGCATCAAACATATAAACAGAGTTCTCCAGTCTTATTTCCCCAGGCAAGGAAATTATACTCAGCAGTTTGTGCAGTTCCATTAACAGCAGTGGCTCCATGCATGTGAGACAGAGAAAGAGGCAGAGAGAGAAAACAATGTTAGTTTATGTGTGTAAGTGTTTGGTTTATTTTCAAAGAAGTCGCCGACGTCAGTATGAAACACATTTTAGTTAGCCCACATACAGGCCACTGTGATTAAACTATACATGGTGATGCATTGCAGCTCCTATGTGGTATCCACAGTAGACCTCCAAGTGGCTTGATTTCAGTAAGGCTCGGGCACATTGCATGCACAGTACACCCGCACATTATAGTGCATGGATATGAGATATAGTGCTGGATCAATACATGATTCAGCTAGATGAAGAATGATGTGCAGCTCAGTGCGGGAAAATACAACAAGAGACGAAAACCGCCCCTCCTCATGAAAAATGCTCATTATCAATGGGGGAGGTGTTTTGTCTAGATGTAATGAGATACTGTCATGCTGTGGTACAGTGCAGAACAAGCAGAGCCACCCCTATGCAGCCTGTACCATTCCATAATGTCCTTGCCCTTGATCAGTTCCCGCTGCCTTCAATTGCTCTGAAACCCATTATAAATTAATCACCTCATCTTGCAATTTGCATAAAACACACACAGCACCATTTCCATTCACCTCTATCTATGAACTGGATTAGGAGAAACTGCATTAAATGGCACATTAAAGAAGAGGAAGCCGATCTCTAGCGAAAGGCAGTAATTCTGCGACAATGGCAGCGGAGCAATTCCTGTAAGCGGTATAATTAATGTATGTCTTGCAACCATACATGGGGAACGGCCCGGTGCATTTGGGAACAAAAAGAAAGAAATTTCTCCCGTGAGTCCTTCAGTTCCCTCTTGCTTTCTGTCATTTCTCGAGCACACCACAGTGCTGTGATTATATGTTATCTCTTAACAAATCTCTGCACACCGATTTATATTTAGATTCCAATGATTTTACACATCCTATCTTCTGTGTTTATTTTGGCTGCACAAGGCAGAGGGATGTGTACCTGCTTGCTCAAATTATAACAGATTCACCCCAGCGTGATGAGGTAATCAGCTATTCGAAAATGCCTAGCTATTACTCAGACAACGAGGAGCCAGTCAGGACAATAAACTTAGCTGAAAGACTGAAGATTGATCGCAGAGTTCTTATTTGGACAAACACGACTTTGAGAAAAAGGCAATTCATCTGATCTGTCCTGATGTATTTTCCCTATGAATCAGCAAAAACAGAGAGGCCATCCCTGACTTAGATTAGAAAAAAAGAGCATAAATCACGTAATTACATTGTCAAAACACCATCTGATCTTTGTGCACACGCACACACACACACACACACACACACACACACACACACACACACACTTTACCTATAAAAAATTCTTTCGTTTCTATGCTCTGCTTAGATGTTCCTAATTAATCTGTTTTGCTTTGTTTTGTTTTTTTTTTAACTCACCACTTGCTCTGCAAATTTTAAGCAGAGTGAGAATCCAAAACATCCTAAACAAATAATGTGTTCGCAGATGGTAAATACGGTTTTGATGGGAGATTTGATGGAATTACAGTCTGATACCCAAAATCCGCACAGTGTCGCATTCATATTTTGTCTATTTTAATACAACAACAACACATATACAGTGCAGTGGCATATGATTCTTCAACTGGGGATTCGTCAGTCATTAAACTGTTAACATGTTGGAGGACAGCGGGCTGGAAAAAAAAGTGAGCGTGCAGTATAATTATGAAATGATCCGGCTGTGTAATGGACATCAGGCTTGTAAAGCTGCCTGCCCAACAATCTAGTTTGGCAGTGAGGAGCTCATATTAACAACACAACAGTAGTTATTCTCACAGTGCTTCCCTAAATGTCACAGTTTGCATTTGTCAGATTGCAATGTATCACTTAGAGGGGGGTGATGGGAAACCCTCCAAGAGTAACCTTGAATGGCAGCCAATCGGCACGGGACCAATGGCCTCCCATTCCTCTGCTTCGCTGCACTGCACTGGCGCTGCACTCTACAGTATATTTAAACACATGCCGACACCCAAGAGGAGGAGAAATAGCACCTGACCCCTTGAAACTGATATCCTCGCAAGCAAGGGAGAGGGGAAATTGTTTAATGAAGATGGATCACGGTGATGGCTTTACATTTCATTTCTTAACAGCGGGCATACGGCTTTATTACAGCCAGTCCTCACCTTTGTCCTCTCTCTCTCAGACGAGGCACTCAGGAGGCTCTGTGTACTCACTTTAGTTTTGGTTTTAGTGCCTTTTTTTGGGAGGCGTGTGTGTACGTGTGTGTGTGCGCGCGCGGTGTCTGTTGCCTCCTGAATGTAAAAATCTGCCTGCATTGTAGAACTTGCTTAGCTGGCTAGTCAACAGGGAAATGTTGACAATTCAGCCCAGTTCCATCTGGCCACATTCTTCCTGGTCTAGCTGCTCTGTGAGGTCTCCTGTGAAATGATGTCCTCTATCAGCAGTGAATGTCACAAGCCGTACACCATTATTGCAGAATAGGATCCCCGCAGAGTGGATGGGGGGAAAAAAAGGGATTCAACATCTCTTCTGTACCTTATTTTTGACTTGTTCCCTTTTCCTGTATGATAGAAGTAAAAACAATCGATGCACGAGAATAATTTCGATTGCCACAAGATGGATGTATAGTTGTATCTTAAACATCAGCAAGCTATCTGTTTATAAGGTCAGAATGCAGAGCGCTACTAATGAGTGAAGCAGTGGTGAGGTGATAATCGTGTCGTCACCAAGTGGGGAGATTTGCGATAGTCATTTGAATATGGGGATGTATCACTGTGTGGGAAATTCCTGTTATAATCAGACTTTTATGATAATCTGTCTTATGTATCCATCAAGAAACTGGAATTTTTTAGTTGCTGGGAAAACATAACACAAGAAAAGCCGAACCTCAGCTCCCCACATACGTGTGTTCTGAATAACAATGCGCATCCTGTGAGAAATCACATGCCTCGTCCAACCACATGGTTTATGTGTGGGGTCGATGTTAACGTGTAGACACAGATCTGCTATTGTTCTGACCATGGACATGTTAGTAAATACCAAGCTATGTAAAGAAATTATATGCAAAAACCTGCAGGATACGTGTACATCCTAGTTCATCAAGATTTATAATGTATGTCAGTTCAAAACAGTTTGAGAACTGACTTCCTTTCCTCATTCTTACCACATTCAGCACCTGGCCAACTGTGTAGACGTCAGCATCATTATCGTACTGTTTGATCATTTGACAAACTCTTCATCTAGAGTTTCCTGAAACCTTTGGATGTGTAGTTTCTCTTGAAATGTTCTATTTCAAATGCAAAGCAAAAATTAACAACAAAATCATTATTACAAACATTTGTTCCACAATGAAATATTTAGCTTTTATTCAGAGCCACTCCACTCCAAGAAAAGCTCTCTCTATATATTTGTATAAAAACAAGAAATAATTATAACAACAGTAACATGGAGACACTAAGCCAATAAGAGAATCAGCTAAATGAAATGTACTTAAAGTGTCAAGAGTAAAAGAGTACTAAGTACTAAGTACTCTTTTACTTAAAGCGGATTAATATTACTGCTGCATTAATGTATTAAGGAACACCAGACTGGGAGATCTATAACCCACCTGGACAAAAAAGATATGAAAAAATGTGATCCCAAAGGTAACTGAACATGTGAGACAAATTTAGTGGAGAAAAAATATAATATTGGTCACAGACATGTAGTGATTTATTAATATGTTTTACATAAAATGGAAAGTAAGTACAACTACCTCCACCTTAAGTATGGTATTTGATCACATGTATTTAGTTAAATTTGACAAAAACAAGAAAAAAACAAACAAAACACATTGACCAGGAGTACCATTATCCTACGTTGTTACATGCCCAAATCCATCACTTGGTTCCACATTCAGTGTTTGACCTACATAGGCAAACTGGTCCTGAAACACACCACCTGGGTACATTGCATCAGATCCTGATGTAACATTACCGCCTACAGAGAACCAAAAGACTCAAGAAAAAAGGTCTTCTGTTCAGTCAGCCTGTAGGACTTTAAATTAGTTGTTTTCTTAATCGAGAAAATACATTTCATCTTAGGTGGCAGTGTGTTCAATTAAGTTGCTTGCATTCTAATCTTCTCATTGGTCTTGTCAAACATGGGCTGAAGCTTGCCAAGTTCAGCTACTACTAAAAAAAAGCTGATGTAGAAAGAGCAGCTGTATTGTTCTATAAATAACATGAGCTTTGCAGTGACTGCTATGTGACCAGGACTCATCCCAAACATATGCTGACTGAAATTTTAATACGATAAAGAAACAGCTTCAAACTATACTATAATGTTGGATTTAAAAAGGATCTATAGTAATCTACTGGCTGCCATTCTAATTAATGTGTCAGTATCACAGGCAGTTAACTCTTACAGTGAAGTGATCAGCTCATTTGCATACAGAGCAATGCTGTGGATGTCTAAGAGGGACCAGAGTCTACACCTCTGAACCCCAGACCAAAGGCCAAGGGTTCAAATGGACAACAGGGCCCTCGGGGAGAAAATCTGAACCCTTCTCACCTCAGATGACAAACCAAAAGTGCATCGGCAGTGCAGCGTTTCCGTGAAACTGAGCAACCCACAAGTTGTATTGAATATTTTTGCATCATGGGGAGGTTTTAATCCACTTATGGCACCAAACATTCTGAGGATTTGAGGCTGTGCTGCAACAAATTCAATTTAGCACTGCGGGTAATTCATTTTTGTCCGGCACATCGAGATATAGATGGACATGGAGGTATGGTAGCTCCTCATATTTTAAATAAAAGTTAATGGAAGTTTCAGTCATCAAAAAACTCTGAACTTGCTCTGGTCATGAACCAAAGGGAGCATTTGTCTGGTATAACAAAGATATATGAGTCTTGCAGCACACAGCTCCCTAGTCTTAATTAGGTAGCCACCATCAAATGGGAATTGTATCATCACATTGGTAAGTGTACCACAACATGCTCGCCCCTAACCTTATACATTTATGAATTTCAATATTAACGGGGGCATAGAATACTTAGAGGAATAATTAATGCAGGGCTAAATTGAGTTTGAAAAGCCTGTGGTTTACCGTGTCATTGGTGCACACTGTCAGCCAATTGCAGAGGCTGAGAGATTGGGAGGGTCAGTGTGTAATGTCCATGCGATGAGTAGTGCTGCTTTACGACTTCCATTTGCTCTGGTGCGGGCAGCCTTCCCACTGGTCCTCACTAATGACGCCTCTCTAATGCTGCATGGAAGAGCAGAGGAGGGTAATGTAAGTGGAGATAGGGGAGCCACTTGGGTAGGAATTAAAACACGATAATTGATAATATTTCAATGTAGCTTAACGGAATTGCTCCATATCATATTCAAGAAGATTATCAATGAATAATTGATAAAACATGCACGCTTTTTCACAATTGAAAAATATGGGCATGTTGGTCCACGGAGTGTGGAAGTACTGACCAAAGCACTGGACTTAACTAATGCTGACCATGAAAGTAATGCTTGAATTATGAGCACTTTAAACGCACGGCACGCTCACGTTATTCTTTTGACAGATTGGGTTTGTTTTATTTGCTGCTTTTATTAATCAAATGCATTGGTGTTGTGAATTGGTTAAGATGTCAAAACCTTCCCACAAGCCTGTCTGTTTCTTCACATCTTTTTACCACAACGGTAGTGCAATTACAAGCCTCTCATCTTGTTAACATAATCAGCCACAGTTCCTGAGTGCTCACTGTAGCACCAACTGGGCTTCTCATACCTACCTAATGTCCCACTATATGTCTTTCAACGTGTCGGAAACATGCCCTATTTAACCTCTGCTCTATTAACAGCATACTTTATTCTGCAAAGGTATGCTGTTTTATAGGTGCACTGTAGTGAAGGTAATGGGTTAATAGTCTTCCAGGCTCAGCTATAGGCGAACTGGAAGAGCCATTAGAGTCAACCCCACAGTGTCATGGTGCTATAGGCTCCCGAGGTGTTGTGCTTCGGAAGTAGAATAATTGCAGGAAGCGAGCGACCCAGCTAAATCATGCCAGTCTGGGGGAGAGAGGGCAGAAGACAGGAGCTGGACTATTCGGCCTTGATGCCTATAAGTGCGTTTCCTCCGCCGTGCCCCCACTGATCCAGCTGTCCCTTATATCAGAGATGCTCTGTTTATGTTTGGAAATCAATTGATATTGTGCATGATGGATGAGCTGTTGGCAGACCTGCCCTCTCTTTGGAGCGGAGTCAGAGGTGGCCCGATTTAATGGATAGCTTGTCGGCTTCGCAACAAAACGTGCAACTATACTGAAACATAAGATACACGGCTGGTGGAAGGTGGTGTTAGCGTACTGATATTTCATGTCTGCAGTGAATATGAATATGATACGGTAGGACACAGTCCCTTCTTCAATTCAAACTACCCTCAGATGGGATATATTTCATTTCATGTCTCCAAAATCTCCAGATATTAGATTTAAATGTGAAAACAGACAGTGGTAAACATTTTTGCGAACGCACTGTGACTTGTAATACAGAGAAGCCTTATTTTCCACACATTATAATTGCTGTCAAAAACATGACGCTTCACAAACATTGCCTGTTTAGACAGTCCTGTTTAAGGCATGTAATAGGTGGATTATTAGGCGCTGGAGTGCTTTTTAATGGACCCGCTAGTGCTTCTGCTTTCAGATAGTCTGGGAAGTATAAGACAGATAGGTGGTCTAGATTAGATAAAGCTGTGTGTGTGTCTTCCCAGTCTTATACAAATAGGGAGAGCCCAGCAATAGCCTTCGTCTGAACGTGCACTTTCATCCTGGTGCTTTTTCTTGCCTCCGGCGATGGGAGCGGATGACCTTTTACTGTCAACTTCTAACATGACAAATTACAGAGGCTGGATGACCGTGTTTTTTAGGAATGCAAGAGTTCACTGCCTGGTCAGGCCGCTAGCAGGGCAGTGGACCCCTACAGTGGAGACAGATGTATTAATTGATAGATAATAGTCATAGATATATTGACTGGGGGGCGCTGTATTTTGAGGACAGAAATGTGATAGCCAAGGAAGCCTTTAAAGGTTTTTTGCTATTCCCTCCCCACTGGGGCCGCCCGAGTAGTGCAGACCTGCAAAGAAACTAGATCATGTACCCAACATCAGAGCATAAGACTCCTGGGACGCACCTCCGCTGTGCTTCCAGTGGCTTTTGTCTGAATATAACAACAAAATTAGGTGCAACCATTCCTTCTATACTGCTTGTGTGTGTGTGTGTGTGTGCGTGTGTGTGTATTTTGCCTTCATGGGCTTGTGGTGAAAGCTAAGAGGGTGTCTGTGACATGTCTTGGCTGGTGATGCCGAGGTGGCTCGCATGGTCTGCTCCGTTGTGTGATGTCAATGCCCTGTTTAATTGGAGATCAGCTGGGCCAAATGCAGCGAGAGCATTGCTTTCTGACCTCATTGGGCCGATCTGTGCCATCCATTCAGCCCACTCTCTTGCAACCACATCAGTCACAGGCCTGTCAGTTTGCACAAACAGCCAGTAAGTATTTATTGCACTGATTACGTGTGCTGTGCTGACTTGCCAAGGACCGGCCGCTCAAGATGCACACCTGATGCTTACCTAATTTACAGCACTTCCTGCCAATAGACGTAGTGAGGTCATTGATACATTTAGTGCTGACCAGGCCGACGACTGTGTGATCAGGGTCATTCATAAGACACAGTGAGGGCTTTTGTTCCTCTTGTCAGATGTGCAGCCATGTGGAAATCATTACATATTTACTCGCAGTGTTCATTCCGTCCCGCACAGATTGGATCATTACATATTCCTCATTTGTTCAACGACACTACTGTATTATGCAAATGCTTATTGTAATGGATTTAGTCCCATAGACCAAATATTACCAGCGTAGTTATCACATATTGCAGTGTAGCCAACAGTTAGTGAGCTGAGAAAATGAAACAGAAATTGCCCAACATCCCATCCACTTTTATGGAACCGAGCATTCTCCATTGTGGTGAAAATGATTATTTTATCCCCGGGGTTTTGAAACACTCATAAACAATCACACAGCTTTCCATGCGGGCAGAAATTCATGTTGGCTGCGATATTAACTCAGGTTCTGTTGGGCTTCAGTACAGTTATTCCACAAGAATTAATACATACACTCTGGAGATACAGTGAGTGTTTGCTGCATGGAGCATAACTGCACATTTTATTTGACTCATTTCTTCATCATAAGTAGCTTTGCAACAAACGCAGCAAAACGAGAGGGCTGTTTTTATTTTTTGGTTAGAACAGTAAAATCTCGCACTTTACTGTAAATAAGACAGACCAATATTCCAGTAACACACTGATGTGAAGGGAAGACTAAAGTGAGCACACATCTGTTTGCTATTTTCACCATTGAACTGGAAAGACATAGTCCTGGGCGCTTTTAGTACAGAGAAACAAATGTTTGGCCAATAAAATCTCTCATGCAGACTGAGGGGCTCAACCACACTGTGGCAATATCACTGAAGGCTACCTAGATTCATGACTAGTCCTCCAATAAAATAAACAGCCAATAAAACATTAGGCTGGGACTCCCCTGACAGCACTTTAACATCATTACACTTTCAACAAGCTTTCATTGAAAACTTGAATATATATTTGACTGTTTCCTATTACTTGTACTCGACCACATGGGTCCAGACAAGGTTTTATGGCAGCCTACTTAATATCACATATCTCAATGCTCTGTGCAAAGTGCTGCGAGCTCAGTGAGTGTGAGCATCTTGTGGGGAGATCTGGGGCCGATTTGCGCTCACCATTGCTTACATAAACTCCACTTCCACCTAATCACTCTGCCTTGACATCAGTAGCCAGAGAGCATATGGAGCATATACATTTTCCATCCGCAGAGGAATCCACATGGACGTTTACCATCGCACAGGGAATTATATCACTGGAGTTAAAAAATAATAATTCTTATAATAATATGATTACTCAATGATACTAGATTATGGGAGAAAAACGTGCCCATTAAACAAAAAATAAACATTAAAATGTAATTATGCAAATTAGCTCAATAAACAGTATCAGTATCTGCATTTTGTTTTGTTTTTATCGTGAAACGCTTCATTCTTTTTCCATTAAAAGAAAAAACAAAATTTAAAATAATACCAGTTTATCTGTAAGAAATTTACCTTTGGGGCAAATACTATGACAGAGGAAATTTGTATGTAATAACACCACTGCAATGTTATTATATGGTCAGCATCGATGATTGTTAAAAGACATAAAAGTTTACATGCAAGAATCACCTTTGAATTAGCTGTACTTTTTTGGGGGAACACCATCATATCAGTTTCTGTGAGGTTAATACTTCTGACCTTTGGTGTTGCTACAGTCTTTGACCTGGTGTGTATACAAAGGATTTTCAAGAGGATTACAGAGGTGCTTAATAGGGGATTAGCTAAATCCTCATGCTGTCTGTCCCAAATTCTATTACACCCAGGGATCAGACTATCAACAATAGCTGAAGGCTGCTAGGTTAAGAGGGTGATGTTAAAGACATGTTACTCTCCTCCTTCTAATTGGACTTAAATGGCTTGTAAGCTTCCCAACACTGTATAGAAATGAAGTGTTATGTGCTGCTTTCCACTTAAATCAGTGAACAGTGGGGAGGTGTGAAAGACATCATGGCAGCAGAAACCGAATAACTTTTTTTCCCCATCTTTTCTTTTAATGATGGTAAGATTTTGTGTGTTAAAGCCTGTAATTACAAGCTGATGACAGGACTGCACATTCCATAGTGTGTGGTCCTTTGTGTGTGAGTGTGTGTGTGTGTGTGCCTTCCTGATATACAGAGGTGATGCCAGACTCCCCCTATAGGACACCACCAGTACTTCAAACTTCAGTATGGGGTGGAAACCATCCCCTTCCTTGAGAGAGCATATGAAGGAGGACAAATCCATGATTTTTTTTTTTATTTGTTGGTGACAGCCTTTCTGTCTAGTCAATTTGTAGCAAACCTTTGGCATATTAAAAAAGGATGTTTTGGGGCAGTAATGTTTAGCATAATTTACATTTAACAGCAAGTGGGAGCAAGACAGTTGCAAGTTTATTTAGAGCACATGAATAAAAGTAATACAGTCCATACAACTGTCCTGCAATTCATTTTCTAGTCACAAAAGTTGAACTGAATAGCTTTTAAAAGGTGAGATGTGTGCGATATTTTCATTCATATTGATAAGGGTAAATGTAAGGCAGATATTTTTAATACTTCTTAAAACTTAATTCAATAAATTACTTAATACATTGGCCTGCTCATGTAATCTGAGAAAAAATACTATGAAAAATGCAAAATTCAGATATATTGAATTTTTAAAATTGCATTTTAGCTCAAATGTAGCACCTCCATGCGTAAATGAGAGTGATATTTATAAAATCACCCAAGAGAGCATATGCAGAGTTATCACATGTATCGCCACGCTGGAAGAGCCAACCGACCCCCAGCACCATCACCTCCTCACCCTCAGCGAGACACTGAGCGTCCACTTTACGTCACTCTCTTAGCTCAGGCTGTACTTGCTGTGTGTGTGAGTGTGTTTCACCACCAGGCCAGAGGTGTAACCAAAGGGCCAACACGCTCCTCTCTCCAGATCATGTTCTTCACTGTTTACTCCTCGAGAAAACACAAATAACTCAATTTGTTTGCGACTTGCGTTTTAAGGCATCCCGCTTGTCAACTGATATTCATGGAATTTCGGCGAGGGCTTCACAGTGAGCCTGAGCAGAGACGCAGGGAGGCTGACAGCGCTAATGGCTATAAAGATAAGTGGAAGAATGTTGACGCTTGAGAAAGCCACAGGCAATGGAAGAGGATGAAAGAGAGAGTTCACCACTTAGACCGCTCCCTCACAATGGGGGGACACAACTAGTATTTATCAGCTCCCACACTTCAAATTACTCCCTTTAAACGCTGCTTACAAGAGTGAATAAATAAAGCTGACTCACACAAACCCACAAACCAACACTGTGTTTGATGCCATTATATCACATTATATCTGTAAATGTTTTTTGGCCACTTGCCTGCAGTTTGAATGTGGATTTGCAGCAACGTCAAGACATAAATAAGCGCGGCGAAGACACTGATCGTTGCTCGCTGAGAAATGAGATGTTGAGATTGGTGCTGTCTGACTGCTCCGCTCTTCCTCCCGCCTTTTATCTGTCTTTCTCTGCCCTCATCTCTCTCCCTCTCTCTCTCTCTCTCTCTCTCCCCCTCATCCTCCATCTGCTTCTCTCTGAGGTGCGGCCAAAGTAAACACCATGTTCAGCGCTCTCAATCACAGGATCTCTCAGAGGAAGAGGGGGCACTGCCCTGGCACAGTGCTGGTGGCCAGGCCTGGGGAGAGGGAGAGGAAGTAGGCCACTGCCTCAGAAACGTTCTATCATTCCAGCGCCAACAGGGAATTCACATCTATCAGTGCATGTGCTCGCATACTCAAGTGCTCCTACTTGACATAAATATTTGCATGACACGAGCTGACATGGGAGATCCTATCATAAGTCATACAAACTCATCATAGCCCATTACAGGCAGCACTCACGGTGACCACCAAGACAGACAGTGGCTAAGTAGAGAATAATGGCTGACTCCTGGCCAGGCAGCAGCTACAGTTACAGAGACATGGGATCATTCTGTCATCACGTTTTTAAACAAAATGTCATCCCTGCTATTAGATTGTCATTTTTAGCTGCTCTGTCACAGCCCTGCAAAAAGTCCACTGACTGATAGTTCTCCTGCCGAATGCCTCTCGGCAGTTATGTGCCTGTGCGTTTTCCCACGTACTTCAACCTTTGCCTGGCTGCGACACAGATCACTCTCAATTGTGCTTTGTGTAGCAGCACGAGGAAGAGCCTCTCTGTTATTTTTGGTGCATGAATGTGTCCGCGAGGTGTTGCGTGTTTGAGACAAGCCTATTCATTTTACTTTTGTCTATCATCGCCTACTGTATTTGAGAGGAAGCCCATGCTCTCATGCAGCGCGGGGACCAGTTTGTGTCCATGTGAGCATTTCCTTCATTTAGTACAAAAGAAATGCATGCTTCTGTGGCGATATCACTGCCTTGTTTTCCCTGCTCAGCCCGTTTCTCTGATTCAAAGTGTGTGTTACAGATAGCTTTGGCTGAGAACCAGCACAGTTTGCCAAGCAGGTTATCCCGCTGTGCTCTTAAACATAAATCTACTGCTAAATAGTAACTCCTCGACATGCAGACAAGTTGGTCTAAGTAGCCTGAATAAAAAAAAAACACTTATGGGATGTTGGATTGGTGTTAGGTTAACCATGAGGGACTAAATGGATGAGCAGAACAGGTTGAAAATGTTTCTACCATGCAAGTAAATCTGAAATGTGTCTTAATCCCAGTGTGAGCCTCTTTACTCTCCCTGTCACATGTAGTGAAGGATTATTTTAGATTCACATGTAAAGTCTGCAAGTCCTTAAATCTTAGACGCCGATTTAGAGGACTGTTAGACGTAATAAAATAATAGTGCGGTCAGTTCACATGACTGTGATCAAGAGGATTATTTGCATGCATTCATGCTGCGACACTGTAGGGAATGATCACTGTCATCCTGAAACAATGGAGCTGATTTATGAAATATGACAATACTGAGACATTCATGATTATTGATTGGTATTGTTAGCAGCTTTAAAAGAGCCATATGTCTTCATCTTCTGCAATGACACACGTATAACAAATAAGTTTACCACACTGTGTGAGCCGAAAACCCAAAGGGGACATTTTAGGGTTCTGATACACATCACAGGGTTACTTCATTACATCTCGTGTCATTATAGTGAGATTCTCGCATGAATTAGCAAAATAAATGAATATAAACCTTTTTCTTGACAAGCACATCCATAAAAAAACAGGAGGGAAAAGTTTGTTATTGAAATACAAATGAGTTTCTTATTAGACAGGTGTGCACTTATTGTACTGTAATAAATACAATATCACAATACACTTATAACTTTTACAGTGCAGCTCAGTTAGAGAAACACGGCGTGCGGTTTCAGGGTCCATGCATCTTAGTCAAGTGAGATTCCTCTTGGAAATGTGTTTATGAAAATACTCTATTCTCTATTTGTTTTGGATTGTCACAGACAGGGGGATGTTGCTTCCTCTCAAGGTTAGCGAAGTTGCTCGGATGAATGGGTGTTTGAGACTGCGCTCGTATGTCAATGTTTACCCCATTAGTGACAGCTCCGAGGCAGTAGGCCACTTAATATTGTCTGTGTAGCCCCGACTGTCCCCACACGGTGGTTCAAAAGTTCAGCCACGTCCTCAAGGGTCTCATCACATTCTCGCCACATCTTGATTTTCAAAGCAACGCGGAGAGACTCCACCTGTCAGGAGAGATACCACGGAAAGAAGCGTGATGGAACACAGGTTTGGAGCCAGGGCCCGTCAGGCCAACAAAGCTGCCTCCTGGCTCCCTGGTTAGGAGGCCTGGACGATGGAGCTCATATTAAAGGCTGTGTAGTGGTCCAGGGTACGGCTGCCTGCATCAAGCTAGAGGAGGAATTGATTGTTCTGGAAACAGATGAAGCTCGAGCACAATTAGATTGCAAGGCAGCGCTGTGAGGTGAGAGAGCACCCTGCCTGCCTCACTGTTGATTGATGGTAAAATAATAACCGCTGCGTATTAACTATAGAGTTCACCACCAGGTTAAGGTGGGCCAAAAAATTGCTGCTCTTATTAGATTCCGATATGACTTGCGATGTAAAAAGATTATTCTAATTGTGGACAGTGGGCAGTCATTTTGCATGCAGTGAGGCGGCTTCCTACAGTATGTTGCCGTCAAACGCCAACATGAGAGTTTTGAGTCAGGGGGGCACTGGGTCAGTAGTCACACCAGGACATTAGCGAATGTTATTCTGACATTCCAGCCTCCAAAAACAGATGTGAAGCTTATTCAAATACAATCACTCACGCCGAAGGTCACATAGGGTCCCTTTATGTTTCACTGTTTCCTCATATCTGCCGCACTGCATCAATGTCCGCTCAAAAATGTGGCTCCTAAAAAGCCCGGGGAGCATCAGTTCATCATATTACTGGACTTCAAGATGAATATCCTCTTTCATACTTACATGTCACGGAGCCAAACCAGTGAGTGCACAACTATATTATAATATATGAGTAAAGAAACGCGCTGCTCATTGATGGGGGGAGTTTCACTGAGCAATCTATCCACGGTTTAGATAAGGATTAGGAAGGCCAAACAGTCAAATAGCGAGTGTTTTTTTTTCTTGAAGAGTGTTCTCTCAATGTGTGGTTACAAAACAATTTCCCCTCCTGCTCAAAGTGTGTAATCCTGCTGGTCATTTGTTAGATGGTGCTTCTCCCATGTGGAGGAGAGGCCGCTGGCAGAGTGTTGGGGTATACAGGAGGTGAAAGCTTATAGTAGCATATCAGAGCTCTGGGATTCATGCTCATTTATCTCCATTTCTCGCACACCGTGTCTAGTAATAAAGGCTCAAGTGAAAATGGTGTTTATCATTGGAATGACAACATCTCCCAGATGCTGCAGAAGAAATCTAGAGAATAGATAACGCATTACAATAACAAGTCCTTACTCTGCAGAGAATCCAATTAGGAGAGCCTTACATCATGATAATCTAGCGGAGGTGGACTGGTTCATTTAGACCGGTGGATAACAGAGCAGAGGGAGGTCTGGTCCGGGGGATCAGGGTTAGTTGCAGTTAGACCTCCTGCACACATCAGCAGCCATCTAATGTGGGGAGCTTTACCCCCTAGTGGTTTAGCGGAGGAATACAAGCCTGAGCTGCTTTTAATACACATTATGGAAAATGTGTTTAAATGCTGATTACTGCAATAGAGTGAAAACACAAACACAAATAACTGGGAGCATCTTAGTGGGTTTTATTTTTCAGAAGAGTTCATTTACAGCTAAATTAATATGAATTGTGGGGTTTATACTGCAGCAACCAGCCGGGGAGTTTCCATGTGCTTATGCGTGCAGATGTTCATATGTGCATATGTCAGGAACGGCTGTGATGGTGGGATATGTTGTTGTGTTGTTGTGGAGTGGGTGCACCGCTGGGCCTCTCTGTTCTGGTGCACTGGTTTCCTGCTGCTCAGCATTTCGCGGGGCCTCAGGGGGACACAGGGGGGACATATGACTGGGCCATGCAAAGCTGAGCTAGTCGCTCCTATCGTTCCGCAACAGACACATCCCTTTGGCGTCCTTCTGTCTCTTCATTGTCAGCCCACTCTTCAGCAAGGCAGCAGACGTGGTGACGAGCCTGATGTTCCTTTTCCCGGTTAGAGGCTTCAGATCCCTCACATTTCAGAGCTGGCGAATGCAGAGCAGGTGCACATGTTGCCACAAGGGCAAAATGGACATTTCTGCACTCCTTTCTCAGCAAAGCTCTGTGCTGACATAACAATTTACCACCCACCAGCACATACTATGTTTGGATCGCTCTTTAACATTTACATGACCATGCAGGGATTTATTGGTGCTATGATACTTCTTGATACAGGGATGCAACACATGCTCTAATGAGTAAAAGATGGAGATCACCTACATGTTAGATACCTGCCTCCTCAAAGAGCTACCAATATGTTTTTTCTGCAACCATGTATGTGCACACAAGCTAGATTTAAGGTTGGCAAAGTTAGCTGATTTAACTGAACAACTCAAAGCCCTCGTAGTAGTTCAACGTGTTCTCAAGCAATTAATAAACATCCAATTCTCCACTCCATTCAGGTTAAATCAGTGAATCATTTTTTCCCAAAGAGAAGATTTACACTCTACAGCAGCACATACACAAAGCTTGTGAAGAATTCTTGAAAATTCTATAAAAACAGTTTAATAAAATCAGAGATTAATTAGATAAATAAATGTATTATAGTCATTACGTGAAGCCACTTCAATACAGTAGATATTATAGCTGCATTCTTTTGTGCTCTATATTTTGTATGTGGCTTTGTTTATTTTGAACATATCACATTTACCACACCCTTCCTTCCATAACTACCCCAACTTTATTGTTCATTCTGAACATGTGTTGTGTATATATACAGTGTATATGCTGGTACTTACTGTGTGCAGTGACAATAAAGTTGAATCTAATCTAATCAAATATACATGACTTGTGCATTGTGCTAATACATACAGACAGAACAGGGAGTCTAGTGGTGTAACTCTGCAGGCCTTATTGAGGTAGCTGTGAGTCAAATTCATTTATTGTTCTGTTATACTAAAATTGTAATAGTTAACTGTAATGTATGCTCTATGCATAATGTAAGTGTAGTTACTGAGGTGTTTATTTTTACATTCATGAGTACTACATGCACTATATAACACCAACTTCAGAATAAACTGTAATTAGTTCAAATCCATGAATACTCAAAAGAGGAAAACAAAAAGGAAATATCATAAAAGCTTGTTTTGCGTAATTACATTCTGGCTCATATGAGAAGCCTGTCTTGTCTCTGTGCTGTGGGCAAAGCAGTGCATTGTTTGTGGTGAGCATGAATGCCGACCTTTGGCC
>JAOXYL010000052.1:11528231-11565474 GCA_028564955.1 Terapon puta
GAGAAGCCTGTCTTGTCTCTGTGCTGTGGGCAAAGCAGTGCATTGTTTGTGGTGAGCATGAATGCCGACCTTTGGCCTCTCCAGTGGCCTCTGCAACCCCCCTGAAAGTTCACCCGAGGGTCAGAGAGTCCTTGTGCCTCCACAGACAGTGTGTTGATGGAAACTCCACCCTCCCTCCCCCATGTCATCCACCCCCCTCTGTAAGGCTGTCTGTCTCAGTCAGACACAAACACACAAACCAAAAAAAAAAACAAAACCTGGTCACGACGTGAGCACAAGGTTGAAAAAATATTTCAGTGTTTGGTCATGTGTTTATTTGGAGATACTGAGCTCGAAATATTGGGTCAACATGTAGAAAACACACACTGAGCATCGATTAAATTAACTTGTATTTATGTTACATATTGTCAAATGAATAAAATCTGAATTTATCTGCATACATTTTTAAAAAATGAGGCCCTTTTCATTTTTACACAGTGATCAATGATATCTGCTTATTGTGAGTGTCACGGTGTGGCTTCCAGGACCTCAGCTGCTGGGGCAGATTCATGCATTTTCCTATGCCGCATGGCTCCAGGCACGACCACTGGCAAATGGGGTTGATGCTCATCACATGAGATATCACATGCTGCTAGGCAGAACATCTACCATGTCCTGTACGTGAGATATGCTGCTGTAACATGGAGATCATTTTCGTTTGGGGAAGCCATTAATACTGAAGATCTCACAGTCCCACTGATTTCGGTATGTAAATTATTTTCCGTGAGCCCAGAGCATGGCAGAGTGCTCAGAGTTTGCTGTGATAGGTTGTTTAGGGATCAGATTAGGCCTCGTGTCATTTCATGCTAGAGATGATAATAATGGCTGCCACTGCCGAGATGACTGTTGACATCATTACTCATGTGTTCTGCCACACGCATCAATCTTCACATGCTGTACAGACGCTCCTGAGGTGAATGAATTTTTCACTTTGGAGTTCAGAGCTAGGTCACATAGCCACATACCCTCACATATGAGAGGAGCACAGCAGGTAAACCAAAAGACTTAGGCCGCTCATTTTTCTTTTCCTTCTCTTTTTTTCCCCACAATATCACATTTCTTTGGCTTTGTTTAATTCTTCTACTCGGCAAACTGATATCGCACTGTACATGATCTGGAAGGTCTCAGGTTTTCTGATGTAGATGCAGATGTATGATGCCATCAAGTTCAATGATATGCTAAGCAGCACATGTGCCATATTTTACACGCAAAGATTCTCGCTGCTTTGAAGTTTTGGTACTGTTTGACTTAGTATTTTTTACCAAAAGGTCCTGTGTTTCACAGGATTGTAGAGGCAATACAGGAGTAATACTATCTGTGACCGTGCAGTGTTAATGCCGTGGTCTACCCACTGGGCTTTACAAGATAAGCAGGGCTAATCCCCAATGAAAGATCAGACCTCCTCATCACTGCAGATCACTTTGTAAAACGCTTTTTTCATTCCCCTTTGGGATCTCAGGAATCTTGGAGGACAATACAGATATAAATGTGATGGTGTATCAAGTTTTAACAGAGGTATTCTCCACTGACAGGTGGAGTGAAGGTGTAAGAAAGGCAGGATTTACCCTCCTAAACTGTGCGCTGTCATCTTTACAAAGTATGTTCAGAGGGTGTGAAAGGGATCATTAGTTGTGTGGCAGCGGAAGCAGCCGTGTTGTCAGCTACCTGCTATTTACTTCCCCTCATTACTGTACGCTGGCTGGCGCTGGTGGGAGTGTCAACATCATTAACATGACTGTCATTAGTCCTGTCCCACACTGCATGGAGAAGTTAGTCCTGGGGTGAAAAATGAAGCATCTCTCACCACCAACCCCTCCGTTGCTGCAGCTCCTGCGCTGTGAACACTGCCATTCAGTTGGACTTGATGGTGAATAGGCTGCACTAGAAGAAGAAGCAGGAGCTCTCCACAGTGAATTGAAAGGACTCCTCGTGAGACGCATCATCCATGCAGTTTATGCCATCTGAGAGACAAATTCATAATTTAGAATAACATAAAAATACAGCTTAACTGGGGAGATGCTCACTTTACTGAACATAAAATTTGATGCACATGCAACAGCTGAAATGATAGCAGCAATATTTTTTTTGCATCTTCACAGTTGCTGCAGATGTGCATCTGTGCAAAACATAAAACATGCTCATTTTACCACAAATCCTACAGAATAACAATGAAGACCCCTGATTTTGAATGAAACCTTTTGCCACAACATAACTCATCCTTGGACACTTAATACATGAATGAATATGATAAATCTACTATTGTCTCCAAACCACTACCTCTATCAAAAATACACTGGATTGCACCTTTGTTGTTGTATTTACTTGCAGTGTCTCACTTGTGAATTGGCACCTACAGCAGGATTAAAACAAACAAGCTCCCTCACACCTTGTCATCTGCCTGACTTGGCTGGATGTTATTGTAGCCAACTTCAAGGCCTCAGCAGCAGCTGCAATCACTTATGGCAGTCTGCCTCAGTGCTCAGCCCCTCCGTGCCCCCAACTAGTTTCCCATCAGCCTTGAGGGGGTAGAGCTCCTCGCACTCAGTTTCAACCCTCCTGCTCTCTGTCTTGCCTCGCTGAGACCTCCTCAACCTCTGCAGAGGTGACTGGAGAAGTGGAACAACCAAGAGCGTAGCAGTGCAGAACATGTCCCCATGCAACCGGACTGTGAGTGGATCCACATACTATGTTTCCACATGCCTTTTGTATGGGTCTTGAGTTCAGAGTGGGCTGGGCTTTCAGTGAAGAAGTGGCGTCCAATGGCAGCGCTGGGATCGCTGTGTGGCTCGTCTGATTTACGGTACATCATTAAGTCAGCGCATTCCTTTTCCCTGTGGCCCAGGTGGCTGTGGGGCCTGAGGCCCAGACTCACAGGAGCAGAGCGGGACTCTCTGTGGAGCACTGCACAGCCAAAGGGAGCAGCTGCAGACCAGTGGATCTAGCTCCATACCATAGCCATGCCACATCCCTCTATGACAGGAAGCACTTAGTACAATACATCTCAGCACCTTCTGTATCTATGAAGGATATATGTTGTCTTATTTATAGGTCCACAATACTGTTTTCATTCAACTTCAACGGTGCTACGTCGGCAACAAAGATTAATAACTAAAAAGCAAGAGGGTACACTGACCTGCGACCTATACAACAGCTGGATGTGTTAAAACAGGCAGTCATATATAATTTTAAATGAAAAGAGATTATTCCTTCCCAAAAATGAACCATCAGGCTAGTTTGATGTAAAGGCCCCATTGAGGAAAATGCATTGGCTTGTTCCTGTAACAAACATTCATCTTGTTGAGGATTTATGTGTTATATATTACATGTTGTAATTAGCAATTTACACCCTAGTGAATGAATGATCTGCCAAACACACTATTTTTTCATCTCCAATATCTCAGCAGTCACAAACAAATGAGTGTGGCATGAGTCTTGAGAGATTTTTGGAGCTGCTTTGCCCTCTAGTGGTAACTGGTTGTGTCAGAGTCCACACCGACGTGGGACCCCCGCCTCCTCGATCACACCACCAGCCAGCCAGCGCGTGAACCACAGCCTACAGTTAAACGCTTTGAACATGTAATAAGATGACTTGTCAATCTGCGCAGGATTTCACATCAACAGCTTTGTAATTTTTTGCAGACTGACAGTAAAAGAAATTAGCTGTTAGAGATTTCAGCACTTTATGAAACTTTACAAGCAGACTTTGATATTTACAAGGCTGCTAAAAACTCTGGCAGGCCCTTCAGCTCTGACCTACACACATAGTGACATAGTGTGGTTTATGTTGGGGAAAGAGGCAGCTTACAGAAACTGGCTGGGCAACTGCTTGATTTATCAGTTTTATGGTTTGTTATATAACTTATGTATACATGTGCAAGTGAAGAAGAGACTTCAGGGCAGACACGACGCCAGGCTGTCAACAACATCAGAGTAAAACAACCTCTATTTCATGGTGTAATGTTTTCATACAGCAATTAATTTGTTTCTGTGTGTGTGTGTGTGTGTGTGTGTGTGTAGGGTTAAGACAGAGAGGCACATCGAGAGAGAGAGATATTTTATTCACTATCAACGATGAGTTCATTCACAAGGGGAAAATCTTGTGGTCGTTCCAGCTTCTGGCTGCTGCTCTGGGAAATAGAAACAGTGTGGTGATGAGGTACTTCCTGCATGCTGTTCCTGCCTCTCTCTCTGTGTGTGTGTTTGTGTGCGTGTGTGTGTGTGTGTTTGTGTGCGTGTGTGTGCGAGTGTGGAGCCCCATAGAAATTGGCGTTGGTGTTGGTGAAAAGCTCCTCTGCCCCCTCGCTGACAGTAGTAACGTGAGACAGACAGTGTGCCATTTGCTGTGTGTCTGACTCAGATGTCTTGACCTGGCCAACTGGACAGGCCTGACTTCCAGCTCTGGCTTATCTCTCTGGCACAGCATTGGTCACTTCACACCCAGCCGCTTGATCGGCCACGTTTGCATGGGATCACTGAGACAGAAGCAGGTCAGTCTGGTCTGCAGCGTTTTACAATGATGTGGGTGTTACAGTCGAACATAAACTTTGAGGGATTTTCCTTTTCCTTCAGGGGCTTTAAAGCCAAATTGAAAAGTCCACTGACTCTGCATATTCTTTCTTTGAATTCCTGTAACGCACACTTGTTGCTGACATAATGGGTGTGTGTGATGTACTACTTTGTGCAACTTTTTATTACTCTGCTCTGTGGTCATTGTAACATTGGACACGAATATCGTGGTGCAGCAGATTACTATTTGGCTGTTGAGCTCGTGATTTCGTTGTCACACCATTACTTCTATTCTGCTTCAGAGACATATGACTGATCACTTGGCAAGAAAATATAATCTTCAAGATCAGCTGTTTGAAGCACATTTTCATTTTCTAGGTTACTTACTGTGAAAGTAACATAAAAAAACTCCTACATGATTGATTCAGGGGCTCACTGAATACAATGAATGTGAAGCATGTGTGTCTTTTATGTCATGTAGGGACGTAATAGCGCTCAAGCTTCCACTTCACAGGTTTGCAATGAACAACCATTAAAACTTCTAGCAAGAAAAATACCTTCAACACCTACACACAAAGTCCAATCCTGTTTGCTGACACAGGCTGCCTACACCCGTCACACAAAATAAATGTTCCACCCAATAGGAAAGCAATTTTGCAATGCATCACTTTAAGTGAGTGGACCTCTGTGCCGCTACCAGTGTCTCTTAACCTTTCCTTAATTTGTCTTGTCTCGTTATGAGCTCTCAGGAACAACTATGTCCTTTCGCTATCAACTTGCGTGCTCAGCCTGCACAGACCTGCACCATATAAGACACAGTACGATGCAAGAGGATGATTACATGAGTCGAAAGGCACTGGAAAAGTCAGATTTTGTTGCTTTGCTCCCTGCTAGAGTCGATGCAGCTGTTTCCTCTCTCATTTGGTCTTTGAAGACGCACAGAAATACTGCATCACAACATGAATGTGACTCTCTGGTCTGTGCTCTGCTTCCTGTTGTCAGGGCACCATCATTAGTGTGTTCAAATGCGGGGTTAATAAAGAATAAGTTACTGCAACTTTCTCTGCACTCTTGATTTACTGCCACCGCCTCTCTACAGCACACAAACATCAAACGTTTCATTTCAACGGAGAGCTGATAAGGAAATGTTATCTCAGTGTGAAGGAGGCAGTGACCTCCCCTCTGGCTTGTAACAGGCTGAATGAAAATATTTGCAGCATTGTCCAGCAGCCTCTGAGAGCCAAGTATAACAATTAATGCCGGTTTACTACAGCCATTGTGTGTGAGGTGAAAATACGCGCATGGAGAGCACTGAGTGGTTTCAATCAACCCGGTGCTGAGAGCAGAATCACAGAATAATGATTTGGTTTCATTTTGGTTTTGGAAAAAGAAAAAAAAAGTGCTTTGTCTCAGGAGCGCAACTTTTCCACTTGTACAGGACATCATCACTCTTGTTCAACAACCTGACACATATTTTGGTAGGATTGTCGCCACAAGAAGGAAGTTGTAAACCAGAGAGGCTCCCAGGGCAGGAAGCCTCCTTTCATTGTGGATAATGTCACCTTGAAAACACGGTGATCCTCAGTAGACCCTACGCAGAGCTCGCTCTAAGGAAAGGAACAATACCTACCAGGATACTCTGCAGGCCAGAAGATAACTCATTGTTTCTAATGATATATACTGATTCCACAGTTCAAGTAAAAATAATCTGAATCCACCTAGTCTGAAACGGTCGCAAGCAACATGTTTCAGATTGGCAAGTTTAATTTTTAGGACTTGTTTATGTTGTGTTTATTCCCTCTCGTTCCCTGGACACTTTGGTAACTCCAACCCTTCATTAAGCCTTATTACGCACACCACTCACTCAACATCTGGCTTGGGGCTCCCAGAATGGCTCATTTGCCATGCTTTTTATTGCAGTCATATAGTTGGAGTTGTAAATGGCTGTGTGGCTGTGCATTGTTTTCTGTTGTGGGGAGCGCACAGTATTCTCACCAGCGACGTGGGGCATTAATGTGCACAAGTCACAGTTGCAATGCAATCCCCAATGCAATCAGAGTCTTGTTTAAGCTTTCATCTGCGGATTTGTCTGTAGTGAAGCTTTTCGGAATCAAAAACATTGCTGTCATTCTTGAATTATGGCTTTATTAGGAAAAAATGCCATAAGCTGCGGCAGTATTTAGACTTTAGTGGAAAAGGGTTGTTCAATTTAGCCCCTGGCCTGTGATTGGACAAATGTCAGTTGAGTAAGTGGCACATTGTGGAGGGATTGGCAGCTCTATAACTCCCTCAGACAGGTTTGTCATCTGTGTCAATGACCCACCAGGGAGCCAGCCCTAATATCAAACCCAATGCTGATGGATGACCACAGTTCCAGCTGTTAAGGCACTGTCACAAGCAGGTTCCTCCATAGCCTGTCACTGCACATGTTTGTGTGTGTGTGTGTATGTGTGTGTGTGTGTGTGTTATAAGTGGGATGTAAAGCCATGGTCAACCTTGATTTTTTTTTCAGTCTGTGACCACCAGAGTTGCTGCTGTCATCATTAAGTTACAGGGCCAAGTCTGTAACAATGATGTTTTCTCAGGCAGTTTTCTGTGGCTTTAAAAGCAACATTCATATCAAATTACTGTTTTTATAAACCTTTGTGCTGCATTTTCATTATTTTCAATTTCTCGTGTCGACAGTTTCTTTCTTAACAAAACTTTTTAAATTGCTCACATGACAATATTTCTATATCTTCTCATTGGTTTCATGTATAGCCATGTGACAGGTTGACCTTCATGTCGAAAGATTAGAGTCAGATTAGAGAGCCAGAACAAGAAGGAACTGATATAATAAATGTCTTTCTTTTACTTATTTGTTTTATGGAGCTTTTTATTTGGACTGAGGCCTCGGATGAGGCAGAAAATCAATGCATGTGGTATCAAATCTGTATTTTTATATTGCGCCTTCAAGTTTGAGAAATTAAAAAAAGCCCAGGAAATGACATAAATATCACATGGATACCTCACAGAAGGTTGTAAGATTTTGAATTAATGCACACAGAGTGAAAGAGATTGATACTGAGAAACATCATGAAGGTGTTACAAACCACACATCACGTGTTACCAACTGCTCTGCACTGGCACCTCTCCCTACAGAACACGGTCTCATTGTTTCATTGTTCTGCCTCCCTTCTTTCAGCAAACGTGGTTCATAGTGGCTCAAGTGTAAACTACAGTACATCGCAGGAAGGAAGAGGGACCTGGTGGTGGGGGTTGGGAGCAGGATCCCAGACCATAAAACCTGGCAGCCGCCCTCCTGCATTGTTCACCACCACCATTCGAACCCAGTTTCACTGTTTTCTCCCTGTTCTCGGTGTATCCTGTTCTTTTAGAGGCGGTTAATGTTGTTGTTTTTCGTCAGACAATCATGAATCTAGACCTAGCTGCTCGTCTGCCTTTGTTCTTACAGTGAAGACTCTTGATGGCAGGAAGAAGGTTGAAAAGCAAATAAATAACCTGGTAGTAAAGTTTAATACAGGCATCATATGGATCCAATCAGAGACATATCAGATTGCGTGCAGTATGCATTACACAGTATAGAGAGCACAACAAATACATAAATACAGCTCAAGCCTTTCACATGGATATTAAGACTTCCAAATCTCCTCTTATAGCACCACCTTGTGGCTGGCCATCTCTGCATCTTTGAAAGCATTGACTGCTGCAGTGTCATATATCACCAGAAAGAGACAGTAATTCAGTGTGGATGCACACAAAAAATACACACATTTCATGAATTGTCTTTGGTCTTTTTACTTTTTATTTATTAAGGTACATTTTCATTTGCATAATTTTTTTTTACAATATACTTAGAAAATAACATAATAGAAAAAGTGATCCCATGACGATTTTCACAACATGTACAGGTTTTTCCTGCCAATTCACAATCACAGACTACTTACTTACTTAAATAATACTGCCACAGACTGCGTGCAATGAACTGTGCAAAAACTGTTCGCTTAACTTTCCATCATAAATGATTTTCCTGTTCTTGTGCGTGCCATGAAACATTCAACATGTCCACAGCAGGAGTGTACAACTTTTGTGGAATGCACATGCCTCTTTCTCTCTCTCTCTCTTTCTCTCTCTCTCCCAGTCTATTTATGTGATTTAAGGCTGTCAAGGAAGCCAAGCAGCAGGGCCCAGACAGGAGGCTGGACATGACAATGAAGCTGAAGTCCTGCAGAAACTGCTCCCCCTGCTGGCCGGGCACAGAGAAATCAGAAAATACTGAAGGACACCACAGAAAGGAATGTGATCACTGAAACTGTGGGCCTTTGCAGCTGTGTTTATATTTTGGGACTGTTAAGATGGTATTGGCTGAACATTAAAGGTCTCCTCTGATTTGGACACAAAAAAATCAAGAAAGAACAGAAAATGCTGGGTATACACTATGATCTGTGAAACGTTTTTCTAAAAAGAAAAAAAACAGTCTTTATTTTCAGTGATACTGGATCAGATGTCATATTTTCCTCGCACAATTCAATAATTTGAATCATAATGACAAATTAAAGGACTGAATTCCTCACATATGATGCCCCACAAACACATATTTATTCTCAGTTCGTCTGATGACCACAACCTTTCCTATTAATCCTGCTCCCCTCTCTCTTCTTGGCAGCACCAGATCTGTAAACACTGGGCAGAAAACGCCTCTGTGATCCTGGCTGCAAATAGAAATCTGGAGACACAGGAGCATTTTTTTTTAAAACCGCTGTACTCTCCACACTAAATGCAGCCTTTCTCTGAGATCAGAAGGACTGATGAAGCCTGTCATAATCATTTCTATGCTACATTAACAGAAGCAACACTGTAGTTTGCCTTGGCGTGGGTAAGTGTTGCTGCACAGCCTCAAGCATTTATAAACTCCAACCTCCACTCCTGCTGAAGTGAAGGGTCAATGTCTGTCTGAGTTTAAGAAGTTTCACATCAGAGGCACTTAAAGCTGCTTTTTATAAACTCTTTATGTGTGTTTTTGTTCAGTAGAAAAAGCAAATACTCATACTATACTGTAATGTGAGTTGTTTTTTCCTGTCAAATTCAGTGTTTATGCAGAAATCATACTTGCCCTCCAGCCTGCAGTCTATACTTCATATCAAAGATGTTTTGTTATTTGGGATAGCTACATTTTGTAGTCCTTTATCAGATCAGAGAGCTCCTGGGAAACACCCAACAGTTTCAAGCCACATGGACTGTATTTTCAAAATCAATTTCTGTCTCACAGTTGGTTGCAGTGCCACTGAAGTCATCAGGGTCACGCACCTCCCTCCATAGTCGTTTGCCAGCCGCTTCCAGCTGAAAAATGGAGCTTTCTAGACTAGAGGGGTATATGAACAGAGATAGCTTGACACAACCATTTGTTTGGCTCAGGTGAATACGGCCAGACAGCGACACAGTCCCTGCTCTGCAGCGGGGCTTGCACTATGGCCAGAACCTACTGGACACTCATTCCTCAAAGAAGCTCTGAAGCTCGGCTCAGATACACTACTACTGTACTGTACTGTATGTGAGAGGACACAGCTGGTCTTTTTTTTTTTACTACATACATTTTGAATTGGCAGTCAAGGGGTTGGCTCAGAATTAAAGGAGAACAAATTCAAAGAGTTTTTCATACATTAGAATCAAGCTGGCTGTTTTACTGACATCTTGCATACAACTGCTAGTGGGTTGATATATTTTTATTTCATTTTTCAAATCCACAAATAGAAATGTCTCCAAGAAAAAAAAAATACTGGCACAAGAAAATAAACAAGTTTGCTGTGTTTCTTTATGTGGTTCTACAGGTGTCTAAAACATCAGTGATATAAGAAGTCTTTGAATTCTATAATGTAAAAATATTCCACTACAAATAGAAGTCCTACATTCAAAATCTTACTGATATGAAAATACAGTATTAGTATGAGTAAAATGTACCTAGCTAGAAAGACTAATATTTGAGCTACATTATATATTGTTTATTTAAGTTTAAATTGTAACAGTGAATGTTGAACTTGTTTTGTTTGTAAAATCTTAATCTACAAAGTATGTTCTCTTGTCAAATAAATGTGGTGAAGTATGAAGTACAAATATTTACAGATGAAAATAGTGAAAAATGCTAGTACTGGAACAATGATACTTTTTATTTGTCTCACTGGGATCTCACTTCATTGCGTTCATTTGTGATTTTAAAAGTTGTGCCCATCCCCATCATTCGGGTTCACCTCAATATGAGAGGCTCTACTGTCAGAGTAAAAAAATGTTTCACACATATGTGAATTTCAGAGACAGAAAAATTTCATGGCAATAAATATGATCAGCTGTAAATAAGAACGCCGAAGCTAGACCCTGTTGACAGCGATGCTTTCTTGCTCCCACTCATTTCCCTGCTCTTTATTGACTGTGTCCTGTGCCTTCATATAAAGAGTTCCGCTGTAACTCTTGTGTCGACTGTCACACCCTCTCGGACTGCTGCAATATTCATGGCTGCATACGGGTATGAACAGAAGCAGCCCGGCACCTTGAGTGTAATGAATTTGAATCTGTGGCTGATTCAGTATTAGTCTGGTTTACTGCTCGGCCCTGCAGGAAATGAATTGCCCTTTATTTAACATTACAAATTACAGGTGACCCACGGTGAGGAGAGCTGTGAGTTTGAAAGGTGCGACAAATAGATTTAGAGGGGCAATGATTCCCTCCCAGATTCCTGTTGTGCAAACGCAAGAGATTAAATGACAGAGGATATTAGGAAATAATTTGTGATTCCCACTGTGATAAACGTAATGCAGTTAGGAGGCAATGAATATGTCTGTTTTCGTCACAATTAAATCAAATTAAGTATTAGATTACATTACATTGATTTGTTGTGTTGCAAATTGTCATGTAGACGGTCCTAGCAGAAGGCAAATGAGGATATAAGGTTAGCATGGCTGCAGGGGTGGATTTGTTGGAGGTTGCAATGTGCTGGTGTAAGTGCTTAAGGTCTGGACCGAACAACACCCTCATTAGACATGCTGGACCCTGTGGTAAGGATTAAATCCTCACTTTTCAGTCAGTGCAGTCTCTTTTCAAATCGTGGGTGCTAGTGAGTAATAACCGAGCTAAATGCTGTACTGTGAATTTGTCAGCATGGTGGCCGAGTCATACCACGGTCACTCTAAGCTTTGTTCTCTCTCAGATTATTCAGCCGCAGTTAACCCACGTCGGCCAAATGTTAAGATTGCATTACCTCAGAGATAAATCCATCAGTCCCCTCATGGATGTATTGAGGAAAATGTGTTCAAGCCACGCTTTACACCATTTTGGACTCCCTCTCCAGCCAGTGACTTGGCCTGTTGAGTAATGAAGTGTTGGAGTTCAGTAATGAGACTGTTTACAGGGCGTGCTTGTTTCACATGAATCAAGCCCAGTGTGTGGTTAGATAAATACCAGCTTGGCCCTGCACGAAGCCAGTCAAACCTTCTCCTCTGCTCAGGAAATGGCAGCCAAATTCCTGTGGAATGAATGAAGAGGAAATCTGCGAGTGGCAGCCTACCACGAGATCGCTCTGAAAAGGAGAGGGTGGAAAAGCTGTGGCCCTTCCTCTGGTGTGGACCCGGTCCAGGGCTCACTAGGTGAGACTGATGGAATAATAATACACATCCTGAGTGTTCTTTTCATTAGCAGCACGGTTTCATGTTTTTCATCATCCTGCTGAGAGAAATGGAGAGACCCTTATTTCTGAGCTGGACAAATTACCCTTTCCCCTCTGGGAGATGCAGCTGCATTCAATATTGTGTACGTGTATGTGTGTGTGTGTGTGTTTCTGTGTCAGTGCATTTTAGGTGGGGGTCGTGGCTGGATGCAGGGATTTCCTGTGGAAATAATAATTAACCACAACATGCACACAGGGCCAGCGATTAACGCTTGGCCCTCTCACTAAATATTGTCTTTTACAAGAAACCAGGTAAGTGGATTCATCTCATTTCCTACATGAGATTTAGATGTGAAGCAAACTTCCATTAGGATATAAGGAGTATTAGTTTAAAGCCATGACCTCAATCTGTCAGTTGTGTAAACCTATCAGTCCAGGCTGTTTGAACTGAAGTGACAGCATGGCCGTCTGTATTTGGAAGACATTATCGGTGATTCATATTAGCCCTTAACCAAAGCAATCCCTCCATTAACTCCACCTGCAAACACCTCATGTCCCAGGTGACCTATTTTCTCAATTACCAGTGCCATTACTCTGCACTTCTCGTCCACACCAGCCATCACTAGACGTCCAGATTAGAGCAGATTTCATAGAAACTCCTCTGACGGCTACATTAGTGTACATTTTTCTGCACCCTTATTACAGAGCACGGAGAGGAAGAGTTACAGCGCTGCTCAAATGAAACAGGCTTGAGTGATAAATCTCTTGCGCTAATGCACATGCTTAAGAGTTTTTGACTGTAAATAAAGTCATGGGAGACATGCTGTACTTACATGGGGAAGGTCCTGAGGAAATGGCTTCCCCCCCTTGGAAGAACATATGGGTGTGTATGTCTCCAACCAATCAGGGTGCAAGTTGAAAATGCCTTTTCTCTTGGAGCCCTCACCAAGGCCTCTTTGCACTTTTAGCACTCTTGTTTGTGGAGTAATGGAACTCAATATCTTGCAAATTATGAGCTAAGCACAGCTGACTCATATTGATGAAGATAATCACTTGTTTCATATGATGTTTACTTCTGTTTCTCACTGAAAAAAAAACAAAACAAAACAAAACAAAAAAAACCCCACCACATAACCATCCTTTCAATAATAAAACAGGCGGAGCAAACAGCCGTGTGAATATTAGTCAGATAACTGGGATGACAGTTCATTCCGGGTCAATCTATAGCTTTTCATCTCGATCATCAAAGCGTCATCCATCTCTCTGCGCAAACACTGGTGACACCTTAATTGCCTTTGATAATACATTCATCCTGTCAGAACGAGGTGATAATCAAGTCGTTTCCTCGGCAGCCATCGATGTCTTCGCTAAATCAGTGTTCAGCAACTGTTTAAAAAAAAGATGTTACAGGAAGACACGTCTGAGGACAGTCGGGGCACAGTTACCTCATCTGGTGCAACATGCTCATTCATGAATTCATTATTTTTTCACCATAAAATATGAGGTGTAGTCTGTGACAGCATAATAACACACGTGATGAAGGGAAGTGCTCCACGCGATAGATGATCTGCTCTGCCAATACTTTACCTTTAATGAGGCATTTGACACAGGCATTGAAGTTTTAAGGCCGATACTGGCATCAATATTTCTGAGTTTAAAAATATGATAAGGACACGGTATGATATATATAATTCTTTAGAATAGAAAAATCAACTTGTCAGTGTGTTCTCTGTTGGACAAACTATATGTTAGTGATTTCTTTTGTGAATCACCTCTGAATGATCTTTTTTGAATGACCTAATATTCACAACCTAGTTTTGAAGATTCTGTATTGTTATTTATTTGGTAAAATACACATCGATTTGTTCTAAGTTGTTGTGTGCCCCGTGCACACATCAAAATACACACATATACAACAATAGTGAAGTTATTTTGTCCAGATACATTTTCATAAAGGATAGGTTCATAATTTTTCAAGGCAGGCTTAAACCAATTGTCATCTTCATACTGGCTGTGAAAAGATCCCTTAACAGTGAAACTACAATATCATTGGCTCTAAACATACCTAAATAAATGTGTATGACCCTTGACCTGGTAAGCAGTCCATTGGTTCCTTTGAATCAACCTTATTTTTGATGTGCCCCACACATCCACACAGTAACAAAAATATTGTACAATAAGTGATAAGTATGTATATATAGTGATAAGTATGTATATATAAACTGTCTAAATGATCTATTGTTGCATTATTTACAAAGTTTACAGAATAAACAACTAACAATACAACATATTAAACACATGCAGCCAAGAGTTTCACTTTGAATTTCCTGGCACTTAAACTCAAAGATCTGCTGGCTGGCGACATATTGACTATTTAGATTAGCTTCCACTGGAGTGGAAACCACCTTCACGCAGACCATCAAGCGCTAATTGGTTTGGAATGGAGCAAAGGTATCAAGGAACAGATTCCAGATGACACACCAGTGATGGAAACATCCTTTAAGTAAATGTAGCAGTCGGCTCCAGCATACCGCACCATGCTTCATCTGCTCGGGACGTCTGATTACGCAAGAAGTGGCTGCCAGCTGAAGCACAGGGCTCCTCTGTAGTGTACTCTTTGCTTTAATGAAGTGCACTGCTGCAGTTGCAGTTCTGCTCTGCGTCTGTGTGAAAGTTATCTGCTCGGCCCGTATGCGGGAAAGTATCGGAGGCGGCGACGTCCCAGTGGGATACAGTACAGATGGAGCAATTAAAGGCGAGCCACAACAATTGTCTTTTTTGAGCCAGACATATTGGAGAATGAGTAGGAACAATGCGTGCCGTTTAGAATATTTTACTGAAGTCCACAGAAAACAATATAACTAGCCACAAGAGGACGGAAAATGTGAGGCTGCAACTGAAATAGCCAGCAAGTCTGTGTTGTTCAGGGATTTCTATGTTAAGTGCATCATGAAAGTGAAACCATGTGTTTATACACAGTGTGTCTCCCCGCTGTTAAAACGAGTCATAATCAGCATATTTTACTGTTATCCTCTGTCAGAATTGAAACTTTCTACCCCTCAGTGGTTCCCAGTTCAACAAAAGCCAAAATCCTGCACTGGTTGTGCCCTAATGAGAGGATCTATGCACCGCGTGTGGCAAAAGAAGACGTCCTTGCTCTCATGTCTATCAGAGATAGAGACCAGCCTGAGCAGACCAGGCTGTCGTGGCACATCGCCCTCTAATAGGCCGTCTCCTCAGCTCAGTGGGAAAGGGGCAGCAGCAGGGGGGAGTTGTTGGGAATTGTATTTTCTCTCTCATCATGGGGTCTTCTCCCAGCCCGCCGTGCTCTGGAGGTGTCAGGACGCTGCGATGAGGTTGATGATATCAGGTTGTAATTAATATAGAAATCAAATTCCACTCGCTTTGCATCCCCCCTGATTTAATTATTTTCGTGATGATTAACTTTGTATAGCACCATAGTCTTCTCCATATGAAATATTTTCAGGTGTTTGCTCTTTTCGCCCGCTAAAAACGCACACATTAGTTTGTTTGCAGTCTTAAATCCTCTCTAAATGACACTTGCACCCTTGTAAGAGCTTAGCCTATGGTTTTAAAGACCTTTTATAAAGACAGTTTTCCATTTTTCCAGTGTTCTTCTCAAATGTATATTCATGACTCTGTTTTTGTGATAAACATGCTCTCAGCTAGCTAATAGTTATTACTTTTTACAGTGGTGCGTGAGTTACCCTTGTGATGTTTTGTACTGGAGGCATGTTGCCCCAGCAGGTACACAGATGGCTCACACACTAGACACTCAGCACATCATTCCATTATTGCAATTAAAAAAAAAGACCTGGAGTGCAGAAATGGAGAGTAACCTGCTTGGCTATACAGTATGGCCGAGAGCCATTTAGTCAGCACGTCCTAATCAAGGACTCAAAGTTGTAACTCAACTAGCCCTCTGTGTTTTCATGTGTTGGGAGGAATATTTTGAAAAGCAGCAAGGCCTCATTTGTGAGTCGGTTCTGCACGTGTTACTCTATAATTTTCTCATAGTCATTTCAGTTCTTACAGGAAGAATCTAAATGTTTTGGGATTTTTTAACCTGTTAAGCAGCTGTGAATGTGTTCTCAACGGTATATTCATGATCCCACAGATGTATTCTGTTTGTGCAAAAAGAAGGGACTTAAGAGAATAGTTTGACATTTTGAAAAATATATTTAGGCTCAGGTTTGATGAGAAGATTGAATCCAAGTTCATCTGCCAGTTAGCTCCTCACATTACATCTTTTTTTTTCTTTTAACAAATAAACTGTTTGCATCAGCAATGGTCCTCTAATCTAACTGTCAGAGAATGATATAAGCACGTTTCTTAAATTGTTAAACATCCTTTATTGTTTCAGCAAAAAAGAGAAGAGACCTGAAGCCATGCAGATGGAAAGTAGACACTTTGCTACTCACGTTTGCTTATAAAAAGCTATGTGTCCCAGTCAAACCGTCACATGCAATAAGAGACGTTGAGCTTACAGATGTGTCACTAAATTAGATGCATGTGAAACTTTCACACGCACTCGTTTGCATGCTTTTATTCACATCATTCCCTTCATACCAAGTGCTTTACGCTTGCCAATGCTGTGTACAGATCCTGATTGAATTATAAAGAATGCTGACTGTTTCTTGAACCATAAATGTACTGCAGCAAACTAAACAGTTTACACTATATGTACAACATGGACAGGCTCTTTCATTAGACAGTGGCATACCTCTTTTTACTGCAGTTTATTAATGGCAAAGTACTAACAGACACACTGTAATCATCAATCTGCATAATAATGATAATAATAATAAGAGAAAGTAGAAGAAGTTACTTGTTGCCTCTCAGCTATGGTTCAAACTGTAATGAGTGCCGCAGCCGATGATACAAAGGCTCATTTAATGAGCGGAAGTGTGTCTTTAGAAAGATGCAGACAAAGAGCATAACGCAAAAAAGTTCTGAAACAATGAGTCCCAGTCGCAACAGACACACAATCGGAGCTGTAGTGAAGATATAGATCAAGTGACAAATGATTATGATGATTTTGATATTTCCCGCAGACAATTCTACTTTTTCATTTCCTGGCAAATTGTCTCAGCTCCAGTCCTGTCCTGGTGGGCTTCCCTCCGTGTCCCGCCTTCGCTCTGCGGTTTTATTAAAGCTAACATTTGTCAGCAGGAAGATGGTTGATATGCAAAATGTGGAGCGGCTCACACCTCACGCTTTAGTTATTCTGGCTGTTTTAGAAATGAGATATGAGGGATGCCCTGCTTCGACACAACAGATAAGAGACATGAGTAATGTTCGGAAGATTTTGGTGTTATTACTCTTTTATTATATATTTTTTATTTGTACCTGAGTATTTTGAAGAATGATGTCACTCTGATCTGGAAAGTATTTCATTAACAATTTAAGACAAACAAACAAAGATTTAATTTAATTGAATGGAATATGCATTGAGATTTTTTAAAATGTATTTAATGCCCTACTGTGTGGCCATATAGAAGTGGTAATCTAAAAGTGTATTAAAAAAGTACCAAAAATGAAAAAAAATAAATAAGGGCTTTGACTTGAAGTAGATACTGTTTAGTGCATTGCTCACTGGAGTGTGTATTCATTTGCAGCATTCAGCCACCATATTAATGAACAATTATTTATCACAAATCTGCACCATTCGTACTTTCGCTGCCTTGCAATGTAATTGCAGCCCAAATGTCAATATATTCTAGGTGTCACATGATCCCACAGAAATTAAATTAATCTAACGCCTTCATGCACAGGACGAGATGAATTCCGCAGGACTCATTGTTTCTAAATTTCAAAAGCTATTACTTTCCAATTTTATGTTTAACTTGTGCAATAGGATAATTAAAACCTGCAGGCTTTTGCAGTGTGATGTTGATGAAACCAGAGCGCATCTTTGGTCAAGGAATTCAAATAAAACTGCTTGGATTTTTCATAAACGCATATTAAATTGTGACTGAGACACAGTGCATAATGTGAGTCTGTAGTAACAGTCTGCCCAGTGAATTGTTATTTATCACAGAATTCATCAACTCAAAGGGACAGATCTTTTTTTCCTCCCCTGATTTTGTTGTCAGACTAGATGTTATTGTGATACAATAAGGCACAGAGCAGTATAGTTTGAAAGCCAGGCAATTTCTCTGAATATAATTTCTGCTGGCAAGATGAAGCGAAAGGACCATGCTGTGTGAGGAAATTGTTCTGCTAAGTGACTCTTCCCCTCACATTGCCAAGCAGCATCTCTCCATATAAATGGCGGTCCAGGCTATTTGTCAGGAACACACATCAATCTTGGTGCGTATCGCCACAGAGCCAGGAGGCGAGTCGGCGTAGGCTGCTGTTACCAGTCAGAAATGTGTTGAGCTTGTCTCCTCAGGCCATCCGCGCTCTGTACAGGAGAGGAACAAAGCTGCAGCCACCGTTCTGAAGACTGGTCACTTTCATTAGAGAAGTCATTAAAGGAATTACAGGAACCCAGCCATAGATTTTTCTTGGATTATTGTGCTCGGATTTAGCTCGATTCATCAAGCATATAACTGAAATGCTGCAGCAATTGTTGCAAAAATGTTTGCCTGTGTGTGAAAAAAAAGGAAAAGAGAGAGAAAACTCAGTTCTTCTTATATGTGTGTACGTGTGATTCTTATTTTTCTGTTGCTCCTCTGCGCATCTGTGACTCGCTGATTTCCTTGTGGCCTCCCTAATTACACCAAAAAGAAATCTGAGGCCAGAATGCTAATCCACTGAAGAGATGAATGAGTAAACAGGAAGTGGAGAGAGATTTATAATCAGTCTGTAATTACTTAGATGTTTCTTTTTTCTGCTTTCAGAAGAGACCTAACTCTTCAAAAAAAACATTGTCAGTGATTGTCAGAAATCTCACTCCTTAAAATATATCAGGAAAAAAATCTATATCATTCTTGATATCAATAAATAGAGTGAAAACACCAAACCGACAATGATTTGATCTTACTAACAGGTACTGTCTGTGTCGTCATAACCCAATATATCTTATTCCTCTACTATTCAAACACACCAATGTGCCACACTGTTGCACTGGGTGACATGTTTCTTCATTATGATGACCTTGAACACTATCTTTTATTATGAGTCAGTCTCAAATAAACCATCTTGTTGGTGTAAGTACTCAGTGGCTTTAAAATGTATATGAATATGTAGCTGGAAATAGTCGTCAGTAAATGAACTATTCGCTTCCGTTTTCGTCATATTTTCTTAAAGAACGGTGTCCAGCTGTTTTTATCTATTAGGCTTTTTTTCTTTTAAACGAAGCAATACATGTGTGACCTTCAGTAGGAATTGGCTTGGGGCTGAGCGCCACAGATTGTGAAAGGAGGGGGGTAGTGCCCATGGATATCAAAAGGTTAAACATGGGGAGTTATTGACAAAATAACCTCACAGCAAGGTCCATTCAGCATCTGCAACTGTCTTCAAAGTATCACACAGTCCCCCTCAGTGTATGGAGTCAACCAGCTGTCATGAAACTCAGTGCTGAGTGGTCCTTGGCGATAAGGTGTAGTTTTGACAATTTTAGGAAGTCAGTGATCAGAAACATAATTTACAATGGAGTGTTTAGAGTACGTTTAAATGTAAGATGTAAAATGAGAATTAAATGTTTCAGTAAGGTCAGACTCGTCAAAACAGAGAAATCTAATCTAGGAAGATCTAGCCTGAAGTAGCTGAGGAAGTACAATATTTCTCAAAAAATCCTTGATATTTGGGACGATTCTTCATCATTAGACAAATGCTTTTTAAATGAGAAAAACACCCAAAAAAGCTGTTTGAAATAAAATCTTGCACATTTCTCAACAACACTTTTACTGGACACACTTGAAACAAAGAAACATTTACATCTTTATTTTAGAGCAGTTATTTTCTGAAGGTTTGTCTGATAATAATCAGTTATCATAAGAGCAGCATATCTATATGTGGATTTCCACCACTTTCCCCTCTTCTGCTCATTTTTCATGCTTATATTGTCATGACCTAGAAGAGTGTGTATTCAGGGGGATGTTTCTGATCTCGTCTCCTGAGCTGTGGAATAATGTAAGAGCACTGGTGTGTTGCTGCTGCGGCTGGGGGAGCGTGTTGCCATAAAATATTAACGACTTGGAAGCCCAGCCACATGACAAGATGAATGTAATTGGCCCTCGCAGCTCTATCTGTGCATGTTAATGAGATGGGATGGTATTTAAATCAGTCGCGCCCCAGACACTGTGGCTGCAGTGTAGAAAACCACAAACAACGACGCAGCGAGAGAGCACGGATGCAGTGAGGTAGATACAGAAAATGTCACTTATTATTCAGTTTTGGGGACCTACTGCGAGCATCTCTTTGTGTTATTATTGGTTTTTGTCTGTTTAAGCAGAACAATATTTGTGGCCGAGCCTTTGACTGACTTTTGATTAAAATAATGGGAACTAACACAGAGAACACTTTGTTTTTCAGAACATTTGGTGTGTGGGGCAAACGGCAAGGAGACGCTGGTGGTTGGGAAAAGTTGTGGACAAAAGCCAGATATACAGCTGAGGTAAAGGTGTGCACCTGCACACCACCTGTCCTGTCGAGGCGCCGGGGTCGAGCCCTGCCTGTCACCAGTGGTCTGGAACAAAGCTGTAGACTCTAAAACAAAATGTGACCACCTCAGGAGAAAACACGGGGCTGGGGTAACTGCAAAACAACAGCTTGAGGCTGCTCTCCCAGGGGGCAGGACTCGGGAAATTGTAGCAGGTAGCAATAATACAACCTAAATCTTAAAGGGAAAGAAGGCCAGTGTGTGTTTGACAATGAGTTTAAGAAGTACGAGAGACTGTGCGCGACTGTGGGTGGGTGGGGATAAAGGCTCTCAGAATTCTGGAGAAGTGAATGAATAAAAAAAAGGTCAGCAGATGGGAAACTGTGTCACTTTACTTTCATTACTCTGACAACTTTTACCTTTTATGTGACAGCGCCGTGGTCATCCTCACTAGCACCTCATAAAACCACACTCATGTCCTCTGCTGCAGTCATGTGATGCTGGCTGGACGAAGGTGTGATGTATCAAAGCCTTGGTGTCTCAGACAAAAATCTTGGCATGCTGTGTTTGTATCTGCGAGTGTGTGTGTGCTTTGTGCAGACTGGGAGAGACCTGACGCCAAAGGGTGGGGGAGGTGCAGGCAGGAGGACAGATGGTCTCCCTCATGGTGGCTGAAATAAAAGAGGGAATTAGAGGACTCCAAGGTGTATGCTCTGACGGCAATTACAGCAAATAGATTGGAAGTGGACCTCCAGGCACCCAGGGAGGCAGCTCCGTGGGGGAGAGCTCCACCTCACCGCATCTGGTTTGTACACCCCCAAACAAGTCAAAATAAAAACCACACACCCTGTTTCTCCTTTAGCTCAGGCAGACCCCACTGACCATTATCATACTACTGTATATCAGAATAAGTGTCAGAACATAAAAAAAGAAGCGAAAATAAACTTCATGTGCACTGCAGAGTTTGAAATGGATTTCTATATTACCATTTTTCTTGGTTTGGATATGTGGCTGAAGGATTTGCAAAACCAATTTCAGACATCCCTGGGAGCTGTTTTGGTTAGTTATTCAGCTGCCTGCAGGAGTTTGAAAACAGTCAATTATTTTTGTCTTGCTTGCTTCCGCTCATTGATTCTCAAACGATTTTCACTGCCCCTCCAAGTAAGGATATGCAGCAATTGAATTAAATAAGCCCGCCCAATCAATATAAAATACGTAACACGTCCACGCTTCCTTTTCATAGCCCGTGGAAACTGAGAATTCATTGCAGATGAAAATGCAAACAAACTGAAAGATACTTTTATAGATCTATGAAAGCTGTTATGAAGTTTATAGATGGCCATCAAATATTTTGAATATAAAATATTTAATGCATTACTTCTGGCAATATTTGTGCACAGAATTTTCCAACAGAATTTGGGCGTCTGTCTCTCGTTTTCTTAAGACATTTAGAGCAGTAGGGATCAGCAGATTCCATTAGCCTTGCCCTGTGGCTGAATGAGTGAAATGCCATTTAGAGGATGTGTCTCTAACCCCAAAACCTTGTGTTCCCATCAATGCATAAATGATAAAGACACAGTCTAATGAAACAAAAGGCTCCCTGCCAAAATCGGCCATAAAAATAACATTTGTGTGAGAGAGACCTTAAGCTTATCCATTAACCTCAGAAAAGTGTCTTTACTGTTGCTCCCACACTGTACACTCTGCTCTGAGGACAGCAATAAAAGTACGAAGTGATCCAACAGCTTCACTTTATACTTCAGTGAGTTATTTTGTATTTCATGTTGGAGACCCAGTGGTCAGACTCAAACCATGTTGTTGCAAGTTTTATGGAAAAATCACATGATGATCATGAATTAAACTGACATTTGATCCTCACTACAACAAATATGCATCACAAATGCCTTAACAGAGAGCTGAAAATAGATATTGTAAATGTTGCTTGCTGGCCGGTACAGGGTGAAGTTGCTATTACCAGCCTCATGTATTCCCATGAAGATTTACACACCAGGCTTGAAACAAAATGAGAAATCAGGTTTGTATTGTATACAATGTAAATAAGGCCGACTTTTGGCCTATGAGTTATGGCCTCCAGAACTGGCTGCTTTCCCTTATTGCATAAATGCATGAACAGTAAATCACTGGCTTCTGAAAAAACAAAAGACAAAAAAAGGAAAAAAAGAAACCAATACATAAAAGATAATTAGGCAGTGAACATATGTAACCAATCAAAAAGTTTGCATGAGCTTAGTTATTTTTACCCACATTACAAGAAGATGCTGAGGCAAAAACTCAAATAGAAACATGTTTCGTATTTTAAAAAGTCCTAGCTTAACTAAATTAAAATGTTCTATTGTTGCTTGGATGAATAGAAGCACATAATTAAAAGCCGAAAGAATGTAAGAATTCCTTTAATACAACATGCAGATGTGCAGCATCTTTCCAGCTTCCTGCTTGTTGTATGACCCTTGAAATTAGCGAAACAGACGAAAGGGAGAGAAGTGACGTGACCTCATTGGCAGTGGACAGAATAATATCTTGCAGACTCAAGACCCAGAAAGAGCTTTTCATAAAATTTAGTTAGTTTGATGTGGAAGAATCAGGAACTGTGATATGCAAGAAATCACAAGGCAAGAGCAATAAAAGTAACAAAAAAACATGAAAGAGATGTCCGTCATGTAGTCATTTGGGGATATCGGATCCAGACTTTTAACTCTGTGACCAAGATTCAAGAGTCTGCGCTCCAGGAAATGTTAGGCAAATTAGTATCACTTCTATTGATGAGCCTCATGTGTTAACTGATGCTAATGCTACGAGTACCTAGTGTCTTACCCATATATGTAATATAATTAAGGACAAGTGCAACATGCAGATCTGCATGTTTAAGTGATCATCATCATTGATTTTTGTGATGCTCACTGTGTTCTTCTAAACCACCAATGTAAATGACCATTTAAAAGTAGGCTTTATTTGCTATCTAACACATGGCAGTTTATAGCATACACAATGTGCTTTTGAAATTTCAGCGGTCTTGGGAGAATTTGCAGTGGCTTTTTAACATGGCGAGAATGAAAACATCTGACCTTCACTGTGCAGGACTGCTGTGTTTGTGTTGGATTTGGAGGTCTGAGAATCAAGCCTGTTGAACTCATGTGTGGTCATAAATCATGGACAATATTTCTCCAGATAAGCAGATCTGTGGAAATGACATTCATTGCAACAAAAACACACAAAACTGTAAAGGCACAAAACCTTATTTCTGTTTTTCAGTCATAGATAGTATTCTATATTTATTCTACCATTGCATAAGTCAAAAAGTCTAAGTTAATCTTAGTACTACTGTAACAAGACCAAGTAATTCACTGATAACTTTGTTTTCCTATTGACCTGCTGAATATAACCTAAATTAAGGTATTTTACAAAGAAAACAACAACACCAATTCAGTACAATTCGAGAAAGGACATTAGATATACCCTCATCATGCCGCACAGTCAGTGTAATGGTTTCAGTGTGTTTGGTCTGCACACTGAACCTTTTCCTCTCCCGGAGATTTGTCTGTCTGTAGTGTCTGCAGGTCAACTTGGATCCCTCTGCTGCTGTGGACACACAGCAGCTGCAGGAAACTCCCTGCCTGACAGAGCAAACATGCTCTGGTAATTAGGATACTGAAACAAAAACATACTTTTGCAATGACCCAAACATCCCCATCTATTTCATTTCATGGTATTCCATAAATATAACCAAACACAACTTTTTCTCAACTGAAGGTAATTATTTTAGTTATATTAGACTTGATGAGAAAAGCAAAGGATGCCCAATTATATGTTGGGTCTCATGCGTTTGTCATCAAAACATTTGAATGTGTATAATACAGTATGATGACAATACATCCCCTGAAATGATTATTTGCCTACAGTGTAGACAGAGGATGGTGTTTGTGTATAAATACCACATGATCCCAGAGAAAGATTTATGTTTTCCCACAAACAAGCACATAAGATGCCAAACTAATAACTAAATCCTGCTGCAATAAGCAAGTCTGTGCTTTTGTCTTAAATATAATCATCATAAACACATTTAATCAAATCAAATAAATTTTATCAGATATTTGAAGTCTTTAAAGAACTATTCAATATCCTCCATGAGTGATTTTAATAGAGTGAGTCATATTTCAGGTGGCCTGCTTTTCAGATTGTATCACTGCTCAACATTTGTCACCTGTCAAATTATTTTTCCCCCGCATGTCATGTTCATTTGTCAAAACAGCGTTGTTCAAAGTTGCCTACTGCTTCACGTCCAACTAAATCAGATTTGGGGGGAATTTTTATTTGGATGTCATATTCATGGTAATGTTAGGATAATAAAATTGTGTAAAATTCTAAATGCCATTTATCTAAGTCTCAGTGTATTTAAGCAAATATTAGGACCAATGACTGCACCATAAAGTGAGAATGAGCAGTTGAATTTTTCAGAGAGAACATATTTAATCAGTCCCCAGAATATAAACAGTAATTCTGCAGAAACAGCTGCTGCAGATATCAACCAAACATGAGTCACTTGCCAAAGGGAAACAATTGGAGCCCTGTTCGGTGCAAAGGCAAAAAAAAAAAAAATTACATTTAAAATGTTAGCCGAATTTTGAAAGAGCATTTAACCTCTTCACATTAATGAGAGGTGGACTTGGCTGGAGTCCAGACCACCAGAGGCCACAACTGTTCCCAGGGTAAAGACTTACTGCTGCCTCTTACCAGAGTTTTAACACGTTAATATTTCTGCAGAGTCTGATCAATGCCAGAGAAAACCATTTCTTATCATTCTTCCAGCTACTTAGAGCCACATCTGAATTACGGTTGGTGTATCCGATGCACATTTATTCTTCCCTCCTGACAGTTTTATGGAACTCATTATCCGCTTTGTGGCCATGGCTGTGAATGGAGAACCTGTGGGGGTTTTATGTGTAGCCAGTAGCTCCTCCACTGACCACATTTAATGTTCTCTCAGAAACAAAAAAGCAGGCAGGTCGAGGGGGGCATCCAAGCCCCTTTTGACAACAACAGCAAGCTCTTGCTCGCACACAGAGTGCCAGTGTTGGATCTGTTGATGTGAGGGTGAGGGAGCCGACCGAGAGCCAGACCAGAGTTTTATTTACCTCAGGTGCAACGGCTCATTATAATGGTGTTAATGAGGAGCAGATGTAGCTGAGTGAAGATGGAGGAGGGGGGCGAGGGGGTGGCTGGAGGGGTGAGGTGTGGCCTGTCCAGGGCAAGCCTACATGGAGGTCCTGTCCAGGGATTCCCAAATCCCCCCTTCTCACTGCAACCAATATACCCGCTCTTCACGTGTTAATATCTACTCAGCAAGTGCTATTAGCAAACACTGAAAACTGCCTACCGCAGTGATTTAGTGAGCCCCTCTCAGCGCTGGCTATGTTAAAAGGTTACTGGGATATTACTGTAGTCATGAATGATTTAGACCTGTGAGGAACCCTCTTGTTTAAGTTACTCGAATGAGGCTATTGGTTTGTCTTTACACTCTGGCAACCTTTTATATATTTTTCTAATTGTCAACAAATCCCACAAAAATACCAAGACTGGCAATTCATTCGTCATACTAACAAGTATTGCCTGATATATCTTTTCCCTCTCCATCATGGACCTAACTATTAAAAACACATCAATAAGCCACACTGTTCAGTGACATTTTCCTTATGGGCTCTGTCTGTAGTTTATTTTAAGTCCCCCACACTGCTGCTGTAAATACTCAAAGTAAAGCATCAAATGTGTATTAATCCACAGCTGAAAATAGTACTGCACTGTTCATTCCTATTGAATAACTTCTGTTAAAAACTACTGCTGGTTCTTTAGGAAATTACTAATGTAATGTGATGAGATAAGATGAGATGTGCAAACAAAAAATGCAGCATATCTCTGTACTTACCTTTAAATGAATGTTTTATATATTGCCTGTTACGCTTGGTCTGTGCTAATTATAGTTTAATTGTAAACATAAATCTGAAAGAATTAAGAGTCAAACTCTTATTGTTGCTGCATTGAGTAAAATTCCAAAATTCCAAGTCATTTTTCAGCATCAGAAAAGCTTCTTTTCATACACCTCATATTGCTGTTTATCCATCCCTCAGTGCCTCCACTGAGTCCGTCAGGAAAGAGAAATGCAACCCTCTGTTAGTGATGAGCCTCTTTTTGCTGCCGACAATAGAATGGCTTCAGCTTTGAGTTTGCCATTGTGACTTCTTCCCTGACTGAGCCCTGGCAGTAATGATCTCCATGAGCCCTCTGTGCATGCCAATGGTGGGCCATAACAGTCTTTATTCACCATGAAACCTCCACTGGGAGCATCTCGTGGTCCCCTGGACAACAATGCTGGCAGCCAAGCCCACAGTCGGCCGGCTCGTCTTTTACGTTTTTATGGGCTTGGCCTTCCCCCTGCTATTGAGGCAAATGTAGGCCATCAAACAAAACAATTTATGACCCAGTCTAAATTTGACCTTGGGCCTCCTGAAATGCCATTGCCCTCTGAAAATGTAGAAACCTCATGAATGGAAAGATGTGTATATATGAAGACATAAAGTGGTTTCTTTATTTTTTAGTGTAATCGGTATTACATGAGGAGGTTTCACTCAGAAAACTTGTCACATGGGGGTTTTGTTCCAAGTTGCCGCACATGATGGATCCTGCTCGCCGTGCTCATTTCTAATGGAGAATTTTAGGATCAAAGCCTCCATGTTAGAGATAATAGTGTTGTCCTTCATGCCTGGAGCAGAGACCGACTGTATTTTTACTGCCTGACCTCAAATATTTCTCTGCTATTAGCAACACGGTGACCTGGTCGACTTTTGCCTTCTGGTTTGTGAGCAGAGCTGCAGGGAATTCCTTATTTACTGCAGGGGTGTGCCTTGCCTTGTCTTCATTCACCAGCACATGTTAGATTTCTGTCTCTCGCCCCGCTGCAAAGCTTCAGTTGTTTATAGCCTTGGTTGTTTATGGCTCATCCTTTCTAGGAAGTGGAAAACCCCAAGCCGCTGATTGTGTCGCTCCACATTTTTTAGATTTCCCTTCTCTTTACCAGCTCCCAGTGGTTGGGTCTGTTTTTCTTTTTTTTGTTTTTTTTTGTTGAAAAACAACCCACATGTAACACAGTCGCTTAAATGTTCACAAAAAGAGCAACCAAAGTCAGTCCAACATGCCACATGGACATGTGGAAACACAAAACACAAAATAAAACAAAATAAGACTAATTTAAGTATTTTTAAGTATTTTTTAATAAAGCAAAATTTGTACATGAAATTGTTGTAAAAACAAGGCTGATAAAAATACTAAAAATAACTTATCTCTATATTTTTCATGCCGTGTTTCAAATAGTGAGAATAAAAAAGACTAATGTATCTCTTACAATACAGTCTCATGAAACTGGGACATGCATATTGAACTGTTGATGAAGTATTACTCTTTGCACCAAATGCCAAATTATACATGTAAATGTAAACACACTTTTGAAGGAATACACATGCATGTAGATCTGCAGCTATGTAAATTAGATTACATTATTGCTGCTTTGAAAGCAAGAAAAACCTGCTGCCTCCTCTGAATATGTGTACACATGTTTGCTGGATTCTTGCATTTGCTGTAGAGAGTGACCAAGAAGCATGAATGATACAAGATGAAAGGAGGGCTCTCCATCTCTGTATGTTATATGGATTCTTCTCACGCATTTCCCTCTGAGACAAGGGGTTCAGTAATCTGTATCCTTTAGTGAGAGAACCCCATGGAGATGCATTAAAGAGATAAATTGGTATCATCCCCAGTGTGACAGACTCCTCATCTGTCTCTGCTCGCCTCCATTGATCACAATTTATTTTATTTGTGTTGTTTCATTATTAGGCGGAAGAAAAGCATTGCATTAATAAAGCCCTGATTATAAAGTTAAACAGAAATGCTATACTGTTACACAGGAAGCTGGGGTTAAAGCACGAGTCTCTGGCATGCCTGCCCTTGTATCTTCTTACACAATAAACTGAGATCACAGGCGGCACTGATCATTCACTGTAGATCTAATTCATTTCTTAACGATCATCAGGCTCTCCTGGATTGGACACACTTCTCTAAATAGATCGCTAAAATCTTGCATTTCCCAGCAGTCTCGTGGACAAAGCACTGAGTTGAATTCTGCACCGGCGAAGAAGGACTTTATTGGGGTTTTTTGTGTGTCTGCTCGTGTTAGTTAGGTCTGTACAGTTAAGCTATAAATGAGACGTTATATCATGTTTTGCATTTTAGATAATGATTGTATCTCAGCCAGGGTAAGTTGGTAACATTAGTTATGAGTTACAGTGGTCATAGTGTAGTTTTTGTGCATGTAACAATAACAAAACAGATGAAAAAACAGTATGACTGATAGGGCTCAGAGAAAATGAAGAAAGATTAGCAAAAATGTAGGATATAAGGTAAAAAAGTATATAATTTATCTATGTGTACTGCTAATGCTTTGATATCTGCATAAATGACACAAGCAAATCATTTTAATGAAACATTAAAACAAGGATGTTTCATGTCATTGTTGGAGGAAGATTTACGATCTTATACTTATACTATTTATACCAAACTATAAAAACACTCAATTACAAAGTTCTGTGAAAGACATGTAAAGTATACACAATTACAAGTTCAGAAATATTCATTGTAAATGTAAAAATAAAAGTAATTGTTAATCATAGTATTATTATTAGTTATTAATAAAATGTTTGTGATGCATTAATGCATAAGTTGCATCTGATGTTAAGGGGTTTAATCTATTGTGATGTATTATATTTGATCATGTCTTATATATAACCCTCTAAAGGAGTGAAAAGTTTTTCATCATGTGGAGTAAAGTTGCACTAAGTGAAAAGACTCAGTGTCAGGTTACTTTCCACCACTGATCAAATTTACGTATTTATAAATCGCTGCACTTACTGGAGAGGCTTAAAGAAAAACAGTCACAATATGTGTAATGACACATTTCTCTCCAGACTCAAAAAATGAGAAGTTGGCTCAGGAGTTTCTAAAAGCAGTCTGAACTATATCCTTGAATAATTCTTTGAATAAATAGATTGATGTATATTTTGAATAATCTTGCAAAATGACTGCAGTTAAGATAATTGCAACAAAGGCTGGACCGTTTTGTTCTATTAATTCCTGGCTCAGGTCACAGTGAGGAGGCAGCCAGCAACAACACTGTGGTGAAGGGCCGGGCTCACACTGTGTGCCCCAACTGTATGTCTCGAGGTGATGTGGTAATGTGCTGACAGCACAATATTTCAACACCATTTCAGAGTGACCTGACCTAATATTTTTCCTTATGAGCCCATGCGATTCACCATAAACACACTCAAACACACAGCAACCTGGATTTGCACTTCTTTCTGCACAGTTTGAGTGCTGATCTGGGGTCAGCGACCAGTTTACAGTGGACTCAAACAACCAAAGTATTTTATTTGAAATACCAAAATCTTAATTACGCTCAAATACAGTTGTAAAATGGTTGAGTATTAGATGGGGAAGATCCGACAGTGAGCAGTGAGGGGTAAACACAGTAAGGGGGCAGCAATGGAAAACACTCAGTAAGCTTTGTACTTGGACTGGGAACATGAAACGGTGAGGGGTAAGTGATTGATTGATTTAAAGGGATCTCAAATCTGATAAAAGCATGCAAAATGGTTTCCAGATCTCCAAAAGAAGTTTAGAATTTAAAAGCAGAATGAAAAATGATACCCAGATTTCTTACATGTGTACGAACATTTGACTTTATTCCCTCAAGTAGATATGTACGTGCATAGAGGGAAAGACTAACTGCATCATAAGATTTTATACAAATACACAAAACCACAGATACAACTGTATAACAATTGAAATTAGAGGGTAAATGCTGCTGTCTCCTCTTTTTTGAGGGTTTTGTGGCATTTTGGGTTATATTTAGTCATTTATAGCTAATAAGCAATAATAAAATGTAAATTGAGGGATATGACGTGCATCAAAGGCCTCCAGATTGGAATCAAACTGAGGGAATCACAGTGATGATGTCTTAAATATAACACTACGGTTACGACAATCAGTGTTTTCACTGTGACAAGCCAAATACTGTTAACGTTTGTTTAAAATAAATAAAAACATCCTTTTTCTTAATGTGAAAATGGCTTTAAACGTAAACGTGATCATGTTTTGTGCACGTCTCCTCCGTGGTATTCACCGACCCCCTCACTCTCTCAGCAACACAGAAAATACTACTGCATTGGTGACTCTGGATGCCCACTCACTCTCATCAGTGATCACATGGAAAATGTTCAGAGTGAAAGGACGTCCATGTCATGCTGCACAGGTATTTGTGTTCACAATGAAAATAACCCAGACTGGAAACTATTTCTTCTTAACCAAATATCACAGACATTGCCAAAATCCTTTTTCTCGAAAAAACAAGCCAACAGAAGTCATTTGAACCAAATAAAATAAGTTGTGAAATGTGAAATAATGGTAACGTGCCCATGGAGAGTTAGTTGCGAATGTGTGGCGGCCTCAGTGTGACAGAACTAGAATGGGGTGCTCTGGATGCCCACATGTCATGTGCTATACACCCTCATATAGCAGGAGCTCCCGTTAAGGTTATTTTTACTCCGGCACCTGGAGGTGTTTCAGACCTGCTCTGGCCTGCACATTCTTTTCCCTCAGCACAATCAGGTGTGAGACCAAGTGATCTTCATTCACTGCAATTAAGATTCTGCCTTCATCTTCTCCTGGTACACAATTACTGCTCCGCTGCTGTTTGCTCTAATTGCTCTTTCTGCAGGGATTGGTGGGAAGCCAGTGATTGTGATGGGTAGGGGATTATCTCCTTTCCTTTACTCTGGCCCCTTAAAAAAATCATTTGTAAACTCCCCGGTGTAATTACTGAGCCTCATGATTAATTGTCTATTGAAATTAGCGCGGGCCTAGCTTTCATTTTTACTGCAACGAATATTAATTAATGTTAACTCCCGCCTTTTCTTTTTTCACCCTTTTCTAAAGCACATCCTTTGAATATTCATTGTGGTCTTGAAAAATGGGCACACGCCTGTACCTTGAGTTGGAGTACTGACACTTGGCTATCACAGAAAAATACATATCTGGAATTAAAAGATGTGTTTTAGGCCATAAATAATATTTACAGGAGGTCGACAGGTGAAGAAAGCGAGCTCTTATTTAAATCACGTCTCATCTGTTAGTCGAGAGGTGTCAGGGAATATGCAAAGCAGCGTCTCAGCCTTTGTTTTCCTTTGGAGGGGGAAGAATAGTCACATTTAATTCAGTTTGTATTTATTTAACCCTTGTGGAAAATGACAAGTTGAATAAGTGCCATATAATCACATTCAGCATATTGTCATACAATAATGTATTGAACGCAATGTCACCTTGAATAAAGCATCTACTAGAAGAATACATTTGGGTAACAATATGGAAATTTACACTAAGGTCTGAATCAGATTAACATTAGAATATCTCCATATTCTATCAAGCAGAAAACGCTCTCATTGGCCTGGACCCCAACATGGAGCTCAACATCTGCAAACTCGCACTTCACATTTCATTTGTATTTATGACGCCAATAGGTACATACACAGTTATTATCAAACTCACATTAGCATAATGTGATACTTGAGCATGCATTTGTGGAGATGATATGCTCCAGAATGTTTTTTAAGTTACCCTCTCAAATAAAAAGAATATAATACCAACTTTATTTATATCACACTTTTTAAAGCAGAGCCACAAAGTGCTTTTCAATGAAACGTCAAATAAAAAGGTAAATAAAATCAATGACATAAAATGATGATTATAGTTATGCTGAAAGTTCATAATTGACACAACAACTTTCTCCATATTGCATATTTTCTCTATCAAGCCTGACAGAATCAACAATACAGTCAAGAATGAATCAATGATTTCATGTTATCAACTTAAGCACTGTAAAGAAATCCCATAAAAAGTACAAACTCAACCAGTGATCCTACCAGTGAGTATTGGCTGACATTTCTCAAACACTGGGTGACACATTTCTTCATTAAAATAAACATGGGCACTTTACACCATCTAGTAAATATCACTATTTTTCTGTATGCATATTAATCTACAGTTGTTAATAGTCACCAACAAATACACCATTTCCTGTGACTTTGAGTGAAAAATTTGCTTCAAACTGCAGCAGGCATCTACTTAAACTTACATTTACATGAAAAGAACATATATGTGTTTGGATTATAAAGATTTATGATCTATAGGAGTGAATGAGTGCCGCAGACAGGGTATGGGGTAAGGGGTCATTTCTTGATTTGTTTTTCAATGATATTGTATAACACCCATATTATCGTTTATTTAAACTGATATATAAAGATTTAAGAGCATTTTGTTATGTAAACTGTAATTAAGCTTTGTGCCTCCATCCACTCACTCCAGTCACTCCCACTGCAGTCTTTGTCTCTGTGTTTGCTCTGAGAAATCCGGTCGACCTTCATCTCGCCTTACTCAATCCACATTCAGATAAAGGGATCATACCCGGCAGATCAAACTAATGTCTTCACCCCTCAGCGTCTCTGGACGGCCACTGAATAAAATCGCAGCTGCTGTGAAATGGCTGTGACATAACTTGATCCACGCAGTGACGCCGCACACCACCGCTTGCACCCGGTAATATATCAGTGCCAGGAAACAGTGGACGTGGAGACACACTGATTGAATCAGGGGCCATGGAGCCTCTGGGGAGAGTTCATCTATACCGAGCCGGTAGCAAACACACAAGAATCCCTCTAAGTGTATCTGCTGTTAACAACGTTTCAGGACTTAGCGGTGGTTCAACTTCTTCCTGACGAAGCACATGAAGCAAAAAAAGTGTTTTAAAGACACCAAATGTTGCATTGAAAACACAACACATCAAAGTGAATTCTTTAGCAGATGATTTACAGTGTAAATCACGATGAAACTACAAAACCACCTAATTAAGTGTAAGTGTTTTCTACTTTGTATCCTAAATGACACATCATTTTAAGTGATGTGCATAACTTTAAATGAAGCACATAAAAGTTGTTTTGATCATCATGGACTTGGCTTGGAACAGTGCAAACATTAGTGCTCACCTTATTGTTTTAAAACACACATCTGATTTACAGCTGAGAAGCCAGCAATTTATTTCCTGTGAACATAAACAATTAAGTATTTATGGCTATCACTGTGTGCGTCCTTCTTTATGTCTTTATGAGTCACCAACTGCTATACATCTCACTGTACTAAGACATCTTATTGTTCTTCCAGAATAAATGACCAATAACTTTGACAAATGACAGTAAGATTGCGTTTAAGAGAGATAATAGAAATCCAATTTTCAGATTTGACAGGTTATGTTATGGGGTTCGGCATTTTTAATATGAAGATTACATGAATATCCAATAAAAGAGTGTTATTGTAAGGTTGACAAAGGTATTTTGCCTCAGATTCAGATGCCTTGGGAGTAATAAAACTATTTTAAGTCTTGGATTTGTCACTGAAGTACAATAATAACAGTTCCCATACCATGACTCTGAATACAAATATACCGAGAATGTATCGAGTCATCATGGAAAAGGTAATGAATATCAATGAATGATTCATCTTTTTTATGTTTGTTTCTGGTTGATTTGAGAAATATGACTGTATGTTGAAGTTTTATTATTCAAACCAGTTGTCACTCTGGCTTACACATTGTTTGCATGTTATTGAGGAGACAAAAGAATGTAAACGCAATTGTCCCTGGAATTAAAAACTTATTTTTGGTATTAATGATAAAATCATTTCTATGTGGTTGTTCTTTACTCAGCATAAACTAAACTAACAAATGCTTGTGGTGATCTTAGAAATGACATGCTTTTACTGGAATGATCACTTTGTGTCTTTGATAGGTGATTGATGAACAGACAGGAATAAGCTTTTTAGAGATGTGGAGAGTTATGCTGACGGCTACTTTAATAAATGAAAGATGCCGTTGGATGCATACCACCTCTGATATGATTTGCAGTCATCACAGCTTTGCTTACTGAATGAAAACAGCATCAAAAACAGAAAAAGATGGTGTTGAATAAATGAGTGTAATCTAAATCCTTATGATATTATTTTGGCACCTGTGCTGTTAAGAGACGGCATGTACACGTACCATACAATTTCACATGGTCATTTTCTTCAGTTGATTTTGAGTATTACTGCAAAACACTTAAATTATAATTGCTGTTTTATTGTCCAACCGAACACTACCTGTTTTGTGCACTAATGCATCTTGCTGAAAATACGGTAAGTTATTAAACTGTTCCCTAATATGCTAATTTGTTCAATTAAACTGTCTTTGGCTCAGCAGGAATAATAAAGCAAACTGATTTAGAAGATATTTAAAAGAAGATTCGATATTACAGCTGCTAGTCACTGTACATCAGTCATGTTCCTGTACCTGTGTCTCCTGGCTGGGAACAAGGACAAGTGACTAATTTTCCTTACAAGTGTTCGAGCTCACCCCTCCCAAAAAGAAAGCAGGCTCCATCCCATCCCCTGCACCGCTGTGACCCCGATCCTCTCCGGAGGTGCACTGCTCCAAAGTAGCCCGCGTTGCTATAGTTACCTCCTCCTGGCTACTTTGTAAGGTCACCGGCTCTGGTGAGCTCTTCCCTCAGAGAACAGGCATAACTAATGTCCTGCAGGTTCAGGCTTGATGTAAATAGTCTCGGTTGACAGCCTACTGTACAAATACTCTATTACGTTTGCTTAAAGGAAATGATTTGTTGCAACAGGGAGCACTCAACTTGTGTGACATCAGCGTTGCCCGGGCAACAGCGGCTGATTGCACAGGCTGGAATTAGGTATTGATCAGAGGAGGGGGCCTGGCGCCAGTGAGGGACTGGAAGCGATCCGCCACTACGATTTACAGAGGATGGGGGTGGGGGTGAGCCTGCACACTTCGCCCCAGCTCAGAGAGCTGAAAACCCCTCAGGAACCAATTTACACACCGCTACAGTGCAATATCTGCAGCAGTCAATAATGGAAATCTGATGCCCCCTCTGCCATCAATGTGACCGCTCCTCTCCCTCTCGTTAGAGCACCTTGAAAGTTCTAGGCCAATCCATAGACACAATAGATTTCCAATGGTGTAGGGATATTCTGACTTTGGTATTCTCTGTGTAATTACACTTCTAAGTAAGGTTGCAGCTTCAAACAGGACCTGTCCTTTGTAGCCCTTTTAAAATGAATCCTGCTTTAATTTGATCATCATCTCTCATCCGCCTCCTATTATTTCACACTGTTTACTCTTTCCGCCCATCCACTCCTGGTTATCGCTCAGCTCCTGCTGACACACACCATTTAAAATGCCGCTCAAATAGCATCTTCACTTAATGAATTAAGAGCCTTCAGTGCAAGCCAGTATGGGTCTTATATCACTGCATACTTATACTTTGTGCACAGTGTGTTTATGTCCATGTTTGCTCTGAATGGGTTTGGGATAAAGGCTTATGTTTGATCACTTCTGTTTGCAGAAGACTACTTTTCTAAAAGGTTTTCAAACAATGCAACAGCAGTTTAACGAGTACCACATCTTGACACCACATAGTTTTCAAGGTTAGTCAGATCCAGCTGAATATATTCAATGTAGCAGTTGGTGCCAGATGTAAAATTAAATATTCGGTTACAATCCTGAATAAAAATGTTCACATCATATTAGATGGACGTGTGGTAGTTTAGTGGTTAGCGGTGATTTAAATATTGACCACAGTCCTCTTTACTGGATGTACTGTATGACTTTGTGTGCTCCTCTCATGTTCATGCGGGTTTTCTCTGTGGTTTCCTCTCACAGAAAAAGACATGCATGTTATGTTTTGGGAGTCAAGGTACTGACCTCAAAAGACACAGAGACTTTGTTACTATTCAACAGATGATGTGTCAGACTGCAACTTTTGTTATAAACTTCCTTCCCGAAGTAATATTTGTCACAAGAAAAGTCAGTCATACACAAGATATATCTCACACACAGTACTGAGTACCTGATTGTGGTTTAACGAAATCTGTCTTTTAGCTGAAATGAGGCTGAAACCAGCTGTTGAAATCTGAACATTGAAGCCTGTTTCTGTTGCCGGTGCTTCATGCAAACAGTGCCTGAATCTTTGCTGGACAGATGTGCAGTCACAGAAAGGGTAATGCACCACTGCTTTAATGGAGCCAATCACATTCCTGACAGTGAAAACTCCCTCTCCTGGCAGTGCTCTGTAGTGCACTCCTTTGTGTGAAGAAACGCCTTGTGACATCTGAGGATGTTTAACCCTGCAGGGCTCATTGACGCCAAATTTCCTCCATCTTCATAGGGAGACGAAAGATGGAGCTGTCTCCTTTACATTACACAGACATGGGAGATGTCAGCCACTTGTCTCATCCCAGGAATCGAT
>JAOXYL010000052.1:11583901-11619657 GCA_028564955.1 Terapon puta
TAACAAATACAAATAATAACAGCTTTGTTCTACTGGAACCGCAGTCCCCACTGTTATATCATTGAAATGAACTCTCTTTATAATTGTGATGTTCTAGTTGTATCCGTTACAAACACTGAATTATGTTTTGTACCAAACACTGAAGAAATACATGAATAGACAGCAGCATATATAAACATAGTGCTGCTGTATATACATTATGGTCCCTTCATAAAGTCCCATAGGCCCATCTCAGATTGTGCAGCTGCCTCACATATCAACATGGTTTTACTCATTTGATTAACGGCAGATTTGAGAGATGACTTTGACCCAGTAAAGTGCAACATTGACTTGTAGAGCGGCCATGTGTCAAAATGTAGTTTTAATGGTGTCACTGCTTTGTTTGTATTGTGAGTCCATGCTGAACATTTCTACTCACAGAGCATGAATATTTCTGCTAGAGGAATTCAATGGAATTGCCACAAACAAAACAGTATTCTAGTGGACCAACAGAGGCTGCACCAGTAAACATACACATTGCACAAATGGCAGGAATGGGATCCAGTAGGAGCCCAGCAACAACTTTTTTGTTAATGTTAATCAGGCAGTAATGACACTAGTTAGACAGATAATTATGACAGTTTTTTTCTAATATCCCACTTATAAACTCATCCAAATAAATCAGTCTAAAGGCATTTGTGCTTTAGAACAATAATCTTACCATTAGGCTTTAGCCGCTTACCCTGTCCAGCTCACTTATATTTGTACATGTGATAAGAAGGCATTTACATCCAATGTGGCCTATTTATGGCTATATAAAGCTTATATTCTACTATTCATTCAATGTCTGTGTTTACATTGTTATTTGGGCTTGACAAGGATACCTGAGATTTAATTCAGCCATTGAGATGCCTCTTTATTAAAAACAATGAGTTAGTGTTGCTCCACTTTCCAACACAGTGTGAACATTTGAGATCAGAAATTCTCATCAAGTTGGAGCCACACTAAACTGCAGAACACTTCAGGTGCCAATGTTTGTATTTTCTACTCCTCGTTATATGTCCAGCTTGGGAAACAACAGCACTAAAGTATATCTCTTTTAAATTAAATGCCCTAGTCATTGTGGACACTGAGGTCTGCTCAAACACTTCAGAGTCTGGATGAGGATTTATTGGTCTGTCCAGACTTTTTAACCAGAAGGTGGCGCAAAATGTCTTTTTTTTTTCATTACATTGAACCAGAGAGCGGAAAAAATGAACAAAGTGTCAAAATATAACTTTACACTCTACATAGGAAACAGTCCTGTGTGTTCCTATAATGTAGGGTGAGCAATATACCTGAGGCACAGCAGATTTGGTGTGTTTTATCTTTATTTTTTATGATCAATAAGGATGAGCTGACGGCACGTCCGCGTCACGTGACCCGCTCCGCTCTGCTCCCGTGGACATCTGCAAAATGGAGGTGAGCTGCTCTCTAATGTAACACGTCAAATACGGTTGTTTTGAAACATGCAGTAAAGCCGCGGCCGCTCCCTCACCAAGATGTAACATTTATCCAGTGAATGCACGGCGTCATGCTGAAGGTTTTGGGCCTCTGCACAGCCTTTAAGGGCCGGCGCTAGCTAACGCTGCAGCTAAGCTAATGGTGGTCAATATTACAACAGCCTGACTGGGTGGTTTTTACCAACCCAGACCGCTGTGCTGGGACACTATTTCACCCCAGCGTTAGATTAATATTCTCGTTTGAGGTATTTAACCCACGTTACTTGTTATCGCACACGTATCAAATGAGTTTTTTGGTATTTACACAGTGGTGAACCTGCGTTGTTTCCCCTCAAGTGAGCTAAGTTAGCCGTCATAGCTAACCTATATTTTGGATTTCGGCCCTCACTTTCTGCAGCTGTGTGATATATTTATATCATTTTGTTGAAATGATTACTGAAAAAGATCTGAGTTTATTTGACAGTCGGATTATACATGAGTGTAAGTGACTGACAGCTTGGTGTGTCGCCACAGCAGGGAAACGCATTGACCGGAAACCAGACTGTCATCAGCTTTGACACATTTTATCATAATGTATAACGTGTACATAGTGACAAGAAAGGGAAACATACGTATTAGTAAAGTAAAAATCAAGAAACGTGGATATGAACTAGTAGGATTTACATTAAAAAGAAAAAAAAAAAAAGCTTGTGAAATATCTGTTTTTTAAATTCAATGAATTTACAAGGATGTGCAACATGTTAATCAAAGGATGATCTGAAGTTCACACTATGATGTGTAAAGTTATGTTTAACCTGCAGAGGTAATTGAGGGTTTATATTTGTTTGTATTTGCATTTTCCAATTGCTGAAACTCAGCAGCCATGATGTATGCCACTACAAGTAATTTCTGGCAACAATATTTTCAGCTGCCGTGATGTTTAACTTTGTTTTTGTTTTGCTTCTTAAAGGACCATGAAACTAAAGAACCTGAGCAGCTGAGAAAGCTATTTATTGGAGGTCTGAGCTTTGAAACCACGGAGGAAAGTTTACGGGCCCATTTTGAACAATGGGGAACTCTCACGGACTGTGTGGTGTGTAATTTTATTTTGATCTGTGGCAAGATGGCCTCAGATAACGGTCATATATCACTTTGATATAGAACCAGTCCAATTAAACGATCCTCATAACCAGTGTGTTTTATCTTGTTGTTTCCAGGTGATGAGGGACCCCAACAGCAAGCGATCAAGAGGGTTTGGCTTTGTAACATACTCCTCTGTCACGGAAGTCGACGAGGCGATGAAAGCGAGGCCTCATAAAGTGGATGGACGAGTTGTTGAACCCAAGAGGGCCGTCTCCAGAGAGGTAAATGAATCCCACAGCAGCGCACAGTTTCTAGAGCAACATTGTCACAAGTTCGATGGTCACTGATGCGCTCTTCTTTTGTTTCAGGATTCCAATAAACCAGGCGCCCATCTGACGGTGAAGAAGATCTTTGTTGGCGGCATCAAGGAGGACACTGAGGAGTACCACATTCGGGAATATTTTGAGAAGTATGGAAAGATTGAATGCATTGACATTATGGAGGAACGCTCCACTGGGAAGAAGAGAGGATTCTGCTTTGTCTCCTTTGATGACCATGATACTGTAGACAAAATTGTTGGTATGTGGTTGCTTAGACATCAGAGTTAACTGTTAGTAAAACTCGAGCAATGATATGAGAGCGTCTTATGTTTTTTCCCCTGTGTTTTTCTTCACAGCCCAGAAATTCCACACAATCAACTTCCACAATTGTGAGGTCAGGAAAGCTCTCTCAAAACAGGAAATGAGCGCTATATCCACTAACAGGGGTAAGCACGCCATCAGATCGAGAATAAAGTTGCACTCTCTGACTGTTGTTTATCCTGTGTACAGCTAACAGTTTGTTGATGTTCTAAACATTTCTAAAATGACTCCTTTCTTCACATCAGGCAGGAGTGGAGGCTCTGGAAACTTCATGGGGAGAGGTAGTAATTATGGAGGTGGTGGCAACTTTGGCCGAGGTGAGTAGTATTTGCATGCTGGGCGTAAGTGCTTCCGGCCTTGACCGCACTAATGCAGCTAATTTAAATGTTGAAATCTACACTTGCTGGTTTTTGCTTGTTTGTTTCTTTCTATTTTTTTCCCCCTGATCATTTGGGAAAAAAACCAAATGGTGCGTGGCCGCAATCATTTAGTAAGACCGGTTTCTCACCTCAGGCTAGGCAGGGTGAAGCTCCACTCAGTTGTCTCCACCTCTGTCGTACTTAATTATCTCTATTGAGCTCATGATTAAGGCGATCCCTTGTGAGACAATAGGAGCATAAACTACCATTCATAAAAGTTACTCGGCAACAAAGAGGAAAAGTATTTTCAATAGAGTCCTTATGCAGTTGTCAGTGAACAGGTAGATTTATATCTCTGTGATGGATCATGTAGCAGCTCAACCGTACTGACATGCAAAATATGTGGCTACAGGAAGTTAGAGGTGCCAGAAACTTGACTGTTTATCAGTGCTGAACTTTTTTTAAAATATGTCGTCTCAGTGTGGATGACAGTTCAAAGCAGGGAGAGTAATGTAAAGACAGGTGGTGTATCATAACTACATTAGCGTGGACATGTCATCTGTGACAAGGCTGCAAAAATTAAAAACAAATTCTTAGCTATTTTTACACTTAACATATTCATCCTTGTTTTTTAGGTGGCTATGGTGGAGGACGAGGTGGCTACGACGATTTTGACAATGGTGAGCTGTTGTAAAATCAAACTTTTAGGAAGGGTGAAATGTAAAAATTTACTGTTTAGTCACATGGAATCTCCCTGTGATCATGTCTTGGGTTTAATGTCTTATTCACCTACACAACAACTGCATCGTGTTGTAAGTGTAGAGGTAATGTCCAGGTTTTATGAAAGGTTATATAGTAAGTTTGCTTTGTTTTTCATTTCATTACAGGTCCAGGAGGAAATTATGGTGGAGGACCAGGATATGGAGGCGGTCGAGGGGGCTATGGAGGTGGTGGTCCAGGATATGGCAACCAGGGTGGTGGATTTGGTGGCAGTTGCGATGGAGGTTATGGAGGTAATGACGGAGGTAAAAAATAATCATTCACTGGAAACTAGATGCAGGTCATAGAAAACCTGCAGAACTAGACACCTGATATATATATTCAAAACTCTTATGTTTTCAGGATATGGAGGAGGAGGAAATTACAATGACTTTGGAAATTATGGTGGACAGCAGTCCAACTATGGGCCCATGAAGGGAAATAACTTTGGTGGCAGAAACTCGGGTGGACCCTATGGCGGTGAGTTTTACCCTCCTGACAGGATCAGACCTTAAAATGACACAGAAAAGTATATAACATATTTTGTGATGACCAATCCTTAACCGCAGGTGGCTACAGCTCTGGTGGCGGAGGCGGAGGGGGCTACGGCTCAAGGCGATATTAATTATTTCATGTTTTGGTAAGTTGCATTCAGTTTCACACCACCCTCGTAGCACAGTACAGAGTGAGCCCATGAAAGTGCAGAATAACTATTTGTTCTATCCTGTATCATTTCAACAGGCTTCAGTTCTTAGCAGGAGAGGCGAGGAGGTGAGCAAAGGAGTTGTCAGGAAAGCTGCAGGTTACTTTGAGGCAGTCATCTGAAAGAATTAGAGGAACACACAAGTCAGACTTAACTGCAGCTAAATCGGAGAAGTTTATGGAAGAAGGACTGTATACAAGACATGAGTGCAGATGATGCCCATCCCTAATTGTGATAGATGTTTTCCCTAAGCATTTTTTCCTTTTGTGCGTCTGAAGTGTGTGTATTGTGCCTATGGTATCAGGGGTAAAGAGTAAAACATTTTTTATCTGAAGTCAGTTCTTAATATTTTTATTTTCCTTTTTTTATATGGGTTAGTTTTCTGCTGGTCAATTAATTTGTCTTTTAACCTGGTTTTTGTCAAATAGCATAGTTACATCAGGCCTCAGATGAGCTAGATTAACTCATTTTTCTTTCTGAAGTTATTATGATTGCTCAGAAGCTGTTATGATTGCTCAATTGCAAGTGTCAAGTGTATTTTGATTTTGTATGTGAAGCACAGTATGTACATCCTTCGTAGTACCAGTGTCAACAAATATAAGCAGTCTGGATTAGAATTAAGGGGATCCCTCACTCTTCTTGTTCCTAGAAAACCGAATTCTAGATTGTTTGAATATTTTGATTAGTAGAAAAAGACTGAATAAAATTGTGTAGTAAAGTAACATGAAGTTCAGTGGTTCATTGGTTCAGAAAAAAATATTTAATGAGTTATTAATTTATGTTGCCTGTTCATTATGAATGTGAAGTTTAGCACCCTGTCCAGAAGTAATTCCTATTATTACTATGTAAACCCTCAGTGGGTGAAAATAGTATTTATAAATATACTTTATCTTTATGTGTGCCAGAGTCAATGACAAGGGAGTTGGGTTAGTCCTAGGGCAAGGGCCCGTACACCACCTATGCCAGTGTTGAGCGAGTAGGATTATGACAGCCACAAGCACCTGCAGTTGGGCCCTCAGCATCGCTAGTGTGGAAGATTGCAGATGACTGTCAGACAGGACGTCTTCAGCCCCAGCACAGTGGACCAGTCAGCATTTTGAGAGAGAAGGGAGAAGGCAGCATCGAGCACAACGCCCATGGAGGAAGCTTGCAGTGTCGTTCCTGGTAGTGAGCATCTGTCTCTCTTTCAAGGCTAGCTAAACCCTCCAGCAGCTGGTGCTAGCGAAGAAAGACTAGTTCCTGGACACATTGGAGATCCTGTTCAGTCAGAGATACTGCAGTTTTACCCGCAATTGCTAGATTTCAGACATTAACAAGAAAAGGGAGTGAGTATATCACAAAAGCTGACTTAAGAAGATGGAGCAGGTAAGAGTAACCACTTTGCTTGATTTGCAGATGTGGAAAGGGGCATTCTCTTCTTGCTGAAAATCTGTAAAGACCTGATTACATGGAAGGTTCTGGATGGGTAAGACTTTTTCAAAATATTATCCAAGGCTGCTCATATTGTAATCTAACAGTACACTTGGTGGTTATACATGGTGCAAGGGTTCTTCCAAGGTAAACCGAGCAGGACAACCTCCAGTAAGCCCATTGCTCCACTTTGGCCAGAGTCAGCCTGTGACCTTCACCACACTGCTTGGTATACCTTGAAGGCAGAATATGTTGTGTCTCCATGTTTTATTACCTTTTACTATCAGTCAGATAGCTCTGATAAAGCCGATGGTGATGAAATACTCTTGGGTAAACAAACGATGGAGCTCCTAGAGGGAAGAAAAGGCAGTCTTTATACTCCATGGCCGCTTTATTAGGTACATGTTTACTATCTGTTCCAATCCAGTTCAACATTTCTACTGTAAATTCAACCCATAGGTTATAATTTTCAGTTTTTGGTGATATTGCCATATGCTATTAAGTGTACATTACAGTGCTCATTGTTACAGTTAATGTTGTGTAAGACTATATCATACTGTGAGGTGCTTTATCTTTCCTATTAACATACAAGAGGGGGTCAGAAAGTTAGAAATACCTGACTAAAATGCAGTTCAGTACAGCACAACCATTATGACAGAAATAGTTAAACCTTTAATTTAATTAGGCATTATCAAAGTAGACTTTATGGCAGAACTGTCTGATTGGATTGCATAAGATTGTACATGTGTACCCAATAAAGATCCCACTGAGTGTATAAAATAATGCTGACCTATCACTTAAGTCATGCAGGTCTTGTCTTGCGTCACAGAAACTTTCAGTCCTCACCAGGCTGTGGAAATATGTTGAAAATTAAGACGACATAAAAGGACTTTTAACTTAATATGATTAATACTCTAATGGCTGACCGTGGCAATATAAAAAAGGAAAGAAAAAGGGTATTTATATGTATTTATAAAAGGGATTGAAATATAAACCAGTTTTAATGGAAGGGAGTCAAAGTGATTATCTGACAGGCAGTCAAATGAAAATATGGGCTAACGGTGTGACCAGAACCATGATCACAGGTTGAAACTAATCTACATTGGTATGACAAACACAGTACACAGAGACCAATACTATTAAGTGGAATTCTGTCTAAGTTTAAGAAGAGCAGTTTCAAAGGCCAAAAGCTCTTTTTCTTGCAGTGCTGACATGTACTTGAGAATGTAGCAGTACCTTAAATAACAAAAGTTTAAATATACATACTCTTTATAAGTCTTCCTGCAAAAAAAAGTATTACATTTTGTATAATTTAATGTTTTAAGAATATTACATCAAACATCATTTCTTAAGTTTTAAGAGGTGGGGGATTCTAACACGTCACATGAATGGTGTATGACCAATGACCTGCTTGTTGTTTAATACGTTTTAAATGTTTTTAAAGAACTCGTACACACACTTTAAGGATTCCACACAGGGCAGGTTTACTCAGTCTGAAATGGAAGAACAGTGCTCACTGACGAGTTTCACAAAGCAGTCGAAGGCTAGTATTTCTTAAAAGGAATGTTTGTGACCAACTCCATTTCACAGAATAAAGCTGCACTTTGGCAAACCAGCACACAAGTGTCAATGAACTATGTTGGCTCAACAGTAAGATTTGTAAATGTAAAGTGTGACCTGTGCTCTTAAATAAAAACATTTTCCATGACTTGAGTGTTTTATTCCTGACCGTCACTTGAAAGCGGTTTGCCGAGCAGTAAATATTTGTCTGTATTGTACAACACAGCTGGGCTCAATGTCAGGAGGTTCCACTTGTTTGATTTACTTGATTCGCAGACGTCCTTGAGTATGTCGCCATGCTCGTGGGTTCAGTTTGCCACACACACCCTGTGAGGTTTAGCCATCAGAGCTGAAAATGGGCTTGGTGATCAAAGGTAGTGTTTGTGTGTGAAAGTGCATGTAGAGCACATACTGATTACGTAGGGCTTTACCTTTGAATGTGCTTGCCAGTCGGACCATTGTGAAGTTGCCGTGCATGGTTTAAACTGAGCATACTCTACTGTAGCTCCACAATTGTGCTCTTTGTTGTGTAACATAATGAATGCAGTGGGTGTGATTTCTTTTGCGATAGGAGTTTCATCATATTAAAAGATTTAGGTTACTGTACAAACAAGCTCGCACTAATAAAAGGCAAACAGACTGGGAAAGTGGTTTAAGCAAACAACTCTTTTGTTTCAGTGCAATCTCTCAAACTCTCGTGGCTGCTCTGTGAGCCTGCAAGTCAAGAACTGACTTGAACATGTGGTAAGTTATGTAATCATTCCTTAGAATATATATCCATCTGGCATCAATCTGTTACAGGCTGCGGACATATTACACCACACAATGTTCTGTTTTCAGAAAACATGAGGCTGTATAGCTATACGCTATGTAATAGTTTATTGAAAAGCACAGAAGTCAAGATTTTAAAAAAGAACCTGCGCAGCAAATCATAAAGGACAGTTATAAAATGAGTAACAATGATTGAAACAATCATTAGCATACAGAAATATGATATATATACAATATATATATATATATATACAGATACAGTAACATTTTTGTCAATCTCAAAAGCAAGTCATGTTTATATTTACAAACGATATTGGTTAAAGAATCTGTGAGGGCATCAGAGTATAAAAGAAGTAAAATATCAAAAATATTACAACATTCAAGAGAAGTGAGCAAAAACTATACAATAGTTCTGCTGAGCTACTAATGCTTTAAAGCTGAACGACTACAAAGTTATTGCATAGTATTACTATGATAGTGCAGTACCATATTACAAAGGAGATAAGTGTTTGTCCTCCCTCTTGATGAAAGTCTTTTTAACGCGAGGAACCAGGAAGATGCTGCCGTCAGTTGACTGTTGGAGGGAGTACTCGGATGGGGAGTACGAGTTCCCCTTTTCATCTCTCAGCATGCTGAAGACCTCCAGGTACAGGCTGTTGAGTTGCTGCTTCATTTCCTTCATATTGGTGATGTTCTGGCTCTTCTCGCTCAGCAGGCGCTCCTTCTCCTCTTTCAGTGAGTCCAGGTCGCTCTCCAGACCCACTATGTTCTCCATCTTGCGCTTGCGGCAGTTCTGGGCAGCAACCTTGTTCTTGCCGCGGCGGCGTATGTCTCGGACCAGGGCCAGCTGGGCCTCGTTCAATTGGTGCTTTGACATCAACTCGTTGAAATCATCAACGGGCAGATTGATGATCATGGCTACAGTGAAAGGGATTTTGAGGGCCTTAGCCCTCTGCTCGTCTCTGGAGAGACGCACCTCAGAGCGCTTCTTCTGCTTGTCTTTGGTGAAGGGCGTGCTGTTGTGGCCGCTCTCCTCTACTGGGTCTGTCTTGAGTTGTTTGAGTTTCTTCTCCTGCTGCTGCTGTTGTGGCTGCCCTGTTAGCACAGAAACTGGTGTCTGAAGACCATCAGGTTGAAAATCGAGTGAAAACATCTCAGAGTAGTCGGATTCTGCACTTCCAGGGCTGTGGTCCATCTCCTCCATGTCTGAATCGCTGTAAAGAAAGGAGCCATCTCCATATACAGACTTCCCAGGTGAACTAGCATTTGGACTGGTGTTTGAAGAGATTCCTGAATCTGAATCTGGCAATTCTGCCATCAGACTTTGTTTGCCTCTGTCAAATGCATCTCCAGGCGAGAGGCTGTAAAGATCCATTGGTGTGAAGGGAGGCTTGTTTGGGATGTCAGACATGGTGTTGTTTTCATTGCCTTCAAGGCCATGTGGACCGCTGCTCTCTTCCACAATGGCGTTTGGGTAAAATATGTCACAGAAACTTTCTGCACTGAAGTCAGTGTTTAACTGAGGAGCTTTCACCTCCATTGGGCTGAGACTGTCTGGCAGGGCCATACTGGGAACCGAGCTATCAAATGTATTCATAAAATCTGCAGGACAAACATTTACATTGTTTGTTTCCCCCTCTGTGAGATTGGCCATGGGGTAAAAAGCATAGTTTGGATTCTGTACTTCTGGGCTGTTTGGAAGAGGATAAGTTGTGGTTTCCAGTGTGTCCTCCATTTGCATGTTGAGGCATTGCTAGAAGAAAAGGACAGAAAGAACCATTCAAATAAATGCAATCCACATATTACAGCACAGGTTCTGATTTCTACTTTGTTTGCATGAAATGCAAGGTTTCACAGTATAAATCCAACATGAAGTAAGTCTAAAAATGTCAGCATATTTTGTAGTTTTTTTGTGGACGCAGGCACAGTATATGCTTGTGCATAAACTTACACTGGATTCTGAAACATGATCTTAAAATCTTTTGAGAGGAGGATTCCAACAATGTGTAGCAGCGAAAATGTCCTCATACAGAACCTGAAATCTGGAACAGCTATGATGAAACTGAATTGCCTTATTCTCTTTCCTAAACAATAAGGCTTCAGTTGGCAAGAACATGCAGGTGAACTGACTGGTATTTCATTGACAATGCTGGTAAAGCAAGCAGAAACACGGAAGCCTTCTTTAAACTCCAAGGCGAGCTATGCATCTAGCTGCAGAAATAGCTCCTCTGAAATCACCAATTCCCAGCTTGCTGCTGCTGAGAAGTTTAGTGACTGCGTTATCTTCACAAAGCAGCTTACACCAACTGGAACGAAATTTCACACAACCTACAGTGTAAAGTCTTATCAGCAGCGTGCCAGAGCAACTAATAAGCCGTATGGTTAGAACTGTAGTCCAGTTCACTCTGGCATGCAGAGAGAGGTCAAGGCAACAAATGGCACACTGCTCCACCCATCAGCTAATGCAAATATGAGCTGCTTTGAAACAAAACTGATAAGGCACCTACTGAAAAACGAGCATGCACAAATCTTCACGCTGCTGCCAGTAAGCAAGGTTTTGAGACTACCACATCCTTCATGAACAATATCTCTTCTTGTTCTGCCTCATGAAGCCAGTGGCTCATGAAGCTAATAGCTACCAGTCACAAAAACTGCAACACATCTTGAACACCCACCTCTCAAAAAAGTCTACATAATGAAACCTAATAACAGTGGAATGAGTCGCATGCACCTGTCTCACATTTGTGAGACCCCATTCTCATGGAGCAAACAAAAAGTGTTTGTCCTCTGATGCCACAGCTCCTGCTATTGATGCATTCTTTGTGTATTTGTTCCACAACACAAACCATCATGCCACTGAGGTGGTAGAATCCATGTATTATACCTGCAGCTCAGGGAGGGACAAAAGCTCCATCCAGGCCTGCTCCAAATCTGGGGACATCCTCTGTGGTGGTGGTATTTGTGGACCTGGGGAGAGGGTGGCCAGTGGCAGAGCTGGCTGCTCAGGGGACATCATAGGTGCTGAAATAGCAGCTGTGTCCAGGCAAACCGAGGTGTTCTGTTGGAGAAACCCAAGAATATGAATGGAGCTAAAATTAATATTAATGTCTGCAAGCTATGTTAGCACACATAGTATTCATTTATTGTTCTTACCTCAGTGTCCTCTACAGGAAATGTCTCTGCAAGTAGCTGCAAACACTCATCAAATGACATGGCATCATCTGTCTCTTCTGTGAAGTTGACATTCTGCAAGAAAGGTTCAAAAACGCACACATTATTTTACCTCCAAACACCACATGATTTTATATTCATAAAGCTCAGGTCTCTGTAGAGTCGTTTCTAAAGCTGAATACATCGATGCAAAACTACAGACCCACCTGTGTTTCTGTAATTACACAGGATGAGGCGGTTACCTAGCTACACCATAGCCGCAGCCTATCACATGAGGTGGGAGTGCTCCACTTCTGACATGACTAATGACGGCCATGTGCACGTACCTGTGTAACCTCTAGAGGTGTGACAGCCGACTGCAGTGGGGCGCTGGTTGGCGGGCGGGGTATGTACTCTCCCGTTTCCTCATCGAGCTGTAGCTGTGCCAGCAGGGCCTTCTCCTGCTCCCGGACCAGATGTAGCCTCTTCTCCTCATCCAGTTCCCGCTGCCTCTGCAGCTCATGTTCTTTCTGACGGTGATTGTAGTCGAACACCTCGCGCCTGGCACCGAGATCAATGTCCTGATTCCACAGTATGTCGATCAGGTTCACATCCTGGAGAAGGAAGCACAGAGCAGTTCAGAGAAGTGCGAGCCGTAGCCATGTTGTCCTGCAGTGAGAACGTGAGCAGCAAGGAGGAGTGTCCCTGCTGTGAAGCATGGCTGCTGCACCCGCCACACCCTGTCCCTCAGTATCTGTTCTCTGACAACAACACTGGCACTAATGTCAAGGGGGAGAAGCCGTATGAATAATGGATGTACTTCTCTCTTTTCCCTGTTGCCACCACACACCAGCACTAGACATGTATCCTTACTTGATACTCTTTCTGAGGGAAGTGATCATTACCCATCTAATTACACTGAGGTGTGAATTCATTTGTCAGATTCAAACTCACAAATAGGCCACATGTCCCAAGTCATGTCCCACACATTCATTACATACGTCATAGCATTTATAAAATCAGGAAGTTAAAGTTATCCCTATAGTTGTTTTTTAAAAAAAAATATAGGACAGTGTTGGGAGAGTATATTATTTCTTTTTCGACTGATACAACAGCAATATTCCTGAAAATGCTGTATGATATAACCAAATATTATTGAGTAGAATTGAAGATTTTGTTTCCTTTTGTTCCCTCTTGCTATGTCTTCCAGTAAACAGCTTTAACTGTTGATCACTGGTCTCTGCATATGATGTAACTACACTGCACAAAGTATTTTTCCCATATTTAGTATTTACACATTAAGTTGTGAGCTGCTGACAGTACAGAAATTGAGACAAGGTGTACTAACGATGGCGCAGATATTTTAACAGTCTCCTGTAGACTTCCACTCACTGGTCAAATGTTATTTGCTTTTTAAAACAAGAATGTCTAAAGATAAACTGGGCTGCTCTCTTCCTAGAGGTTTTTTTTTCACCAGAACTTATTTACAGAAGGAAGCCATTACACAAGGCTCAGGGATGTTGCATAAAACCAAGATACTGGTTCATGTCTGGGCATGTGACTTGTTTGTTCCTCACATCTGGGTGTAAACATAGCTTACGGGATATGTTTCGATATGCTCGCAGTCCGTCATGAGGCCAGAGCAGACATGGCCAGGATGAAGCCGAGAAGGAACGGAAGGAAAATAAAGTAGAAAGCAGAACAATCCACAATATAGAGGATGTGAAACAGAGGAGAACAGAGAGTATCATAATGTCATCTCTCTTGATTTTTTTTTTGTTAAGTAAAGTAGGACATGTGGTAAACCTTCGTAAACTAACAATAATAGCAAACAAGCACTTACACATATTTTAAGACACTGTTGACACCGTTTTTCTGACTCCAACTGAGGCACTGCAAAATAAGAACCCACTAACCCTCTTTGCCTCAGTGTTGCATCAGAGGCATGACCACTGAAGGATTACACATTACTGAGGCTGCCTACTATAAGTCATTCTCACAGAGTGAGAGGTGAGCACACAACCAGACATTATGGCTTCTGCAGGAACGAGGAAGTCCCTTAAAATATCAACGTGGGATGTCTGAACGCACTTACTGAGGTCATCCATGTTTTCCAAACTTGAAAAAAACCACACTCTTGCCTGTTGGTCACACCTTATAAGCTCATCGAACAAGTCATACGAGTCCCTTAAAAAACAATTGCGTGTCTAAAAAAGGCTTGTCAGCTAAGCAGGGGAAAGTTAAACCGGCCCCTTTCACTGTCATTTATTAATTGATGTTTAATGCCACTGGAGCAAAGTAAGATCAGAAGTCATAGTTCATACTCCATATTATATCGCCAAGTTGATTGTGTGAAGGTGGAGGCGTGTGAGATCAAGTTATCAGTACAGTATCAGTAACGTGGCTGTCACAAGGCCTGGGCTGGCACCAGAACAGGGAAACAGGCTTATAAAAAGTGCTTCGATTTCTCTCAGACCTCCGTGCCACACAGCACGCAGCTCCACGGGCCTTCGAACCAAGCAGCACACCTCAGGTTTAAAAATGGAGACAAAATGCGCAGAGCAGACACGTGACTCCTAATTACCAGAAAAGGCACGTCCAACGCACACTTTGAAAACAGGCCAGTTTGATATCTAGTGGCTCCTCTGCCTATCAAACTGGGCGATAGAGGAGCGACACAAGGTGCGCATGCACTCCAAGTGCGGGTTGTTCATTTACCTCCCCTCAGCTTGACGCAAGGGCCTCAAAGGGGACCTGCCTCCGGAGGTTTATTGTGGCTCCTTTCATCACAATTCAGTGGACATCCACCCTTGACCGGGGATGATGAAACACACATGTTCCAAAACATCCCCTAAGGCCCCTCATCAGTCAAGCGTGCGTCTCCACTGACCCTGACTTATGGGCAGGCCTAACCAAACACTGAGGATGTAAGGCCACAGCACATGGAAAAAAAGAAATTTTAAAAATTGTTCAACGTTTGGTCCAAGCTGTGTGGACATCTGGGGGGAACAGGTCTGGACCGGGCTCATCTGGTTCCCTTACATGTCACAACAAAGTGGGGCGGTTTAGCCTTTAAAGAAATCCCCCCACAATGGTTACCACAAGCTTGTCTGTATCAGATATGGTTGGCTATCACATGCTCGGAGGAAGACAGGGGGAGGGAGGGGGAGGAGGGGAGGGCTGTTACGAGAAACGGGCTCCAGAGAGTCTTGGTTTTGTTTACCAAACTTGTCATGAGGGGATAAATAATGGCATTTTATTCGGAATAGGGGCCGAAATATCCGGCTGTTGTTGTTTTTTTTTATCTTCTGCCCCCCCACCCCTCCCAATAAGACTGATTTGATTTGATTTCCAGTAGAGGAAAAACGTCACAAGTGAATGACTTGCAGAACTGAAAGCGGTACAGAGGGCAGCCTAAATATCTGTAACCACAGAAAGACTGATTTTTTTGAAGGTCTCTCCCATGTTAGTTCTACATTAAAAAGCTATTAACTGCGCCTTCATCAGACTGTCACTGAGTATTAATTGTTTTAATTCACTATATCAAGCCGAGCAAAAGTTTACCTGAACTACACACACGCCTACGTGCCTGTCAGATCGGCTATAAGGAAGTGAGCAGTCAACCCGGTGACCACTTTTCTTATTTAAAAAAAATATATATATATATATATATTTACCTGTTGGCCGGCACGCATCACCTCCATATCCATCATAATGGAGATCAAGTGTGTGGAGAAACGCCTTATTATCGCTGGTCGCGTGTGTTATTCCTCGGGTTAAAATGGCGAGCGGTCCGAGGCCGACACGGTCCGTCGCGGCAGCTGGGCTGAGCGGCGGGGGAAACATTTGCTTCCTTTAAAACCTAGCATCACGGAAATGGTGGCCCTGCCTACCGGGCTGCGGCGCCGGGATCGTCCCCCTCACGGCGGCCTATGGGGCGTGATGAAGCTGCTGCGCGCGCGCGTGCGTGCGTGCGTGAAGGGGGAGCGCAGGGCCGAGCAGGCGCAGGGGGGAAAGAGGCGCTCACATATACTCACATGCCAAAACACGATTGCGCGACTATTGCGTGTGCGTTTGAAAGTTGTGATAATCTCTTAGAATGTGATTAAAATGAATGAAACAAACAAAAACCAACAGACAAACAAAAACATTAAAGGTATTAAAATATAACTTTAACTGTAACTGAACATTCATTTGACATTTTTAGCTGTTAAACAAGCAGGCTGATATGCAATTATAAAAATAATTTAAAAAAATAATAAATATCACACACAAAAACTATCTTTTTTTTATTTCAACTCCGTCATCAGCAGAGTTTTGATTGGTGCACAGCGTCCCCTGCTGGTTCTCCTGGCCTGTGTGGAGCTGAGGGCCCTGGGGCCCTAATGTCCCCTGGAAACACTGAAGACCTTCACTAACAGCTGGGAAACCGTCACACAGCTGTGAGGACACAGATGGATGGAGGAAGCTTCTGGAAGATCTTTTATTCACAATGTGACTTTATTAAAAATATAGCCATATTAGCAACAGAATTAGTTAAGCTATCTGTATCAGAAGCCCTCAGTATGCTGACTAGTCAGTGTTATTATGGTGTTTGATGGTGTTATTATTGATGCACTGACACGTAAGCAGTTCTTTAATACTGTATTAAGTTTAAGGTGGAGCTAATTTGAACACTTTGTCCTACTTTTTTATTAGTTTCATCTTTCAGGATGCGTCATGTTTTATCTGTTGGTCATGTCCTTTAGATGTTGAAAAAAACCTGTAAAGTAACTACAGGTTACATGGACAGTCAAGTCAAAACTACAATAATCAGTTTTTTAATGTAGTGGAGTAGAAATAACTTGAAATGGAAGCACTAAAAAAAGAACTTCAAGTGAAGTAGCTCACAACTGCACTGAAGTACAATATGTGAATAAATGTATTACCTTTTGCCACTGGCTTTGATGCATGTGTATTTTAATTGGCTTATTAATGATAATTATAATAATTCTGTTTATTAAAGACAAGGCTACAGAATACATTTCCAAAAAACAACAATAATACTTACATGATAAAGAGTAGCAAAGTGTAGAATATGCAACCGTGGAAGCGTACAACAGCATTTTATTTGAGTATTGTATGTACTCTAGTTGTGTATTTCCATTTGATGCTACTTATTACTACTTATTATCTTATATGTCATATTGAAATACTCTCCTTTTTACCCCAACAAGCATATGTATGTGACACTTTGCATGTACTCAATAGTTAGTTACTCTGTAAAAGAGTTTTTACAAACAAGACATGCCATCAACTTATAAGATACAATATAATACACAGATTTTGAATGTCACTGAGTATGTTAGCTCAAGTAGTGTGAGTAAAGATTTCCTTCTTCTTTACATAGTAAGTATTTAGGTACCTTTTGCGTCTTTCCACTTCACTGTATCTCAGAGGGAGTACTGCACTATTTACTCTGAATTTACATGGCAGCTCTATAGTTATCATATTTAACAGATTAAGGATTTACACGTAAATCGTGATAGGTTTATAAAACATGTTGCATTGTTAGAGAAGAAACTATGCAACAGAGATAAAAAGCTGCTTATATATATATTTCCCACTAACATTTCCGATCACAGTGTAACTTCACGAGATCACTCTGTTGCATAATAGGCTGAGACAACATATCTTTAAATTGAGTTAAAGGTAAATCCAAAACTTGTCCTGTTAAACTGTGGTACTACTTCTTTCACTGAAGTACAGAGCCTGAATACTTCTCCCCCCACTGGTGCTGTAGATTGAACAGCCAACAGTAAACACATCTGCTAAAATAAGCTCAACACTGATGTGTAACAACATCATCAGTACTGATAACACAATAATAGAATATAGGCCACTGTAATAACACAGACATTCTCCACGATGGGTGCTTTTGATGATTTAAGTCTACTGATCATGCTTTTAATCTCTTAACTAAAGTGGGGGGGAAATGACAGTATGACTTGTGACTTAGCTACCAAGCCCACCGATCTTTAAGAGAGTTGTTAAACTCCTATAAATTCCTCAAACTTAATTACATTTGAACCATTCTGACACCTCGGCGCAAGCAAGGAGTCGGATCGAGATCGCAATTAAGCGGCTTTTAAAATATGTCAGGGTAATAAGGCTGGACTTAGTCTGCGGCTGTGGCACCTATCTGCGAAGAGCCTCACACTAAAGTGCAGCTCGCTGTGCCACCGCGTGAAATTACACTAAAAAAAGGGACTATTTTTTCCCCCTTCTTCTTCTCCTTCTTCTTCTTCTCCTTCTTCTCCCTCTTCTTCCAACCCTCATGCGCGCTCATGAGCACGCGTTCACGTTTGGCAGCTCCACGTCGACATTCTTCCAGCTGCATATAGTGAACTGCACAGGACTGGGGGAAGAAAAGGTAAAAGCGGCGGCGGCCACCTTATGCTATGAGGAGCGCTGCAAGTCCCCCGCAGACGGACACCGACCCGACCGCGGAGAAAACGGGCGTTTTGCACAGTGAATCCGGCCGCGGGCCTTGCATTCTTCCCCCGATCGCATTCTGCTTTTGCATTTTATGATCCAGACTTACTTGCCCCTCGTGCTGGATTGCAGCTGGTCCCTTGCGTCCACCTATATCAGGTACAGTATGCCTCTCATAACTCGTACTTTCCTCCCCACCTCCCTCCATCATGACACCTCTTTAGCGAATCAGTCTTTATCCAACAACCGGGGACGTGCTCATTTTGTTGCATTATTATGATTTTTTTTTCACTTCCAAAGTTGCTGTCACTTGATTTGCCCGTTGGGGAGGCAAGTGCCCTGACTGCCTCCCAAAGCTGACAGAACTTCATACTGCTGGCGTTCAGCTGGTCTTCTGCACTTTTTTTTTTACCATCTCGTCGCTATCATACCTGTGGCTCCTTCTCGTGCTCAGATCAGAGAGTTTGTCAAAGCTCAACAGGTAGAATCAGTGACACACCGGCACAGGAGGAGGAATAAGCCTAATGAAGTTAAGAGACAACACTGAGTGCAGAGGCTGCTTGGTATCTTAACTTTGCTACCAGATGGTGAGGCTTTAAGAGGTAAGTAAATGCATTTTAGGGTAATTTTTGATGGGGTATGCCACAGGATCGACTACTGCGTATGCCTGAATGACATTTAGCCATTTGATCGTTTTTGTAGAGAGCTGACAAAGTCTAAAGAAAAAAAGGGGGGGGCTCAATCTGGCCTTCTTTACCTGTGAGACTCTAGGGAGGACCCACCACACAGCGAGCCTTTCTGTAGGCCCAGACCATGAAGTGAACTGCTTCTTGTTCTCAAGACTTGACACGGCTATCTTTTCTCTTGAAGTTCTGTGTTTTGCATTGAAGTCTGTACAACTAAGAAAAAGGGATCCACTCAAAGTAAATGTTCTTTTTTCCCTTCCTTTTTGTGCCTTACTATAGGTCGAAGGAGCACCCAGTCATGAGGAGGATAAGGTTCTGCACAAGGACAAACCTATGAGGTGGCACTGTGGCTTTCCAAATAAAGTTCTGTGATACACTTAGACTCTAATTGTGCGCAGTCAGTGCATTACAGAACTTTGTTTTGGGAGTTAATACTTTAGCCTGCGGGAAATAAATCCTCGAGCATCTGGACATTTAAGTTTACGGCGTGCTGCAGTATTCCTGCTGACAAATAAACTGTTTTCTCAAATAAAGTTTCTCTCTGTTTTAAGCATTTTTCACAGTGTCTGTCATTTTTCCTTTAAGAATGTAACCAAAGTTAATTTATATTCTAAGACAGGAATACTGTTACTCGTCATACAAGGAGCATAACCTTGAGTTAAATCATTACTTAAAGAGTGCTGCTGTGTGCCATATGGAAACAGTAGTTACGAGTGGAGGTGGGGCAGGGAGGTAAACAGTGAAGTCACATTGTTTCAGGTTCCTCTTAGTTTTTAAAACCACATCATCTATCCTACACACTGGGTATTTGGACACAATGATGCTGCTGCTCTTTTTTTGTACAAATGAGGAAAACAGTTTTTATTTTCTTGAAATCAAGATTATAAGTCTCAAACTATGAATTCATCATCTTAGGTTGAAGTTGCCAGTTTTAATGAAAAATTCAACATATAAGGCCAGACAATCTGATATTAATTATGTTTTCCCATTTATGGTCCACTAATTCTGAGCCAGGTTGTGCTGGTGTTAATTTCCATTGGCTGCATTATCTATTACTTTAGACACTGTTGATTGGGGCTTTATTTGGCTTTTTTGCAATAACTTCCTGTCCTCTTGAACATTTCAAGTGGGTAGAGCAGAAGGGCTGAGTTCATTTTGTTATCTCGTAACAACTATGCAAATTGCCCATAAATTCCTGTCTCAACAGTCAATGGAGCATATGCAACCAGTCATATACTGCAAGGCATGCTGGGACATACGTAAAATGGTGCATTCAAGTGCTCCTTCTTAGTTCGTTTTTTCAGCTTCCAGTTGTGTAACTGCAAACTCTAAATAAAGTTAATATAATCTACATACAGTCATTTTTTGTATATGGGCATTTTTTGTATATATTTAAGTTTGTGTAAGTTGTGTATTTTGAAAAGTTAAACAGAGATCTAGAAGGAGAACCATACTGTAATTGCAGGTGAAACTCCTGACCTCTTCATACAGGTGGACCTCTTCATATATTCATTATTGATTAACATTCAGCTTGCACACTAATATGTTCTTATTGCTTGTTTTGTCCCCAACTTATATGTGTGGTATTTCTGATGACAAAGCCACTTAAATGTAAAATCTTGTAATTTTTCTTTGTGTAGCCCAATATCAGAAATCGAGGTTTTACTCAAGGGGGAATTATAATATGTAAAAAATGAGACATCCTCTGTCCCTTTAGACCCTTGACTCTAATTGACAAGAAATTCCCTGAAAAACCCTTTTACATGAAAAAAGTGGAAGAAACTGACAGGAAGAGGAGGGATCCATCTCCCAAGACAGACAGATGTGCAATAGAGTGTACAGAAGAAATAAAAATTACACAATAACGTCATAGTGTTACAATTTGATAACAAAGATACAGATTGTAAAACAAACTGAAGAGGCTGCATCCAAGAGGACATCAGACAATGCTGGATATGTAGGACGCGATCAACACCCCCTCCTCTTAATCATGGTGACCTGAGAAAGTATTAGATAATCAAAATAGCTGCAGATTAATCAGTTGCCTAATTACCTAACCACAAAATATCCAGGATTTGACACCAAGATTTAACTTATACTTTGTCCTAGTTGCCAGGTGTTTAACCACTGACAATTGTCTTAGTGTTTAACTGTTGTTGTTGTCAGTATTGTTAATAAATGTATATTTATAGATATATTTAAACTTGTACATAGCGGTTTAATATTTACTTTACAGTACTAAACTACACACTATACTCAAATTATTGATGTGTCTGGAGTTTGGTGTTTCCGACGGGCAGTGAACGCGGCGCTCTTCCCCTCCGCTGACCTCTGACAGGGCTCATGGATCCACTCCCTCCCCGCACAAACACGGAAGCAGCATGGCGTCCAACAGCAGCGGCTCCTCCGACTCCGGCTCCTCCGACAGGCGGCTGATCGCACAGCAGAGGCTGAGGATAATCGCCGGGCACTTGCAGGGGCCGGTGGACGGCGACTCCACGGTGCTCGCTGCGGAGTGCAGAGCCCGGGGGAGCGACACAGACGTCTCCAGCGGGGGCAAGACGGTGCCGAGGAGGAGGTACAAGGCAGTGATGGAGCCGAGGACATACATCCTCTTTGGCTCCAGCTGGTTATAAAGCCAGCGGGTTGACATTTAGACAAGTACCAAGAATTTAACATGCACTAATAGGCTAGCTTACCTGTCTTTATTTGTTTTAATAACGTAAGAAGAAGCGGCTTTTATTTAACATGCTAGCTAACGTTGCTTGGCTACGGAGTGGGTGCGGCTAGTTCACCCACAAGAGTTTAACGCTGTCGGGCCGACTTTTCAAAGTTTGACCGCTGCAGCTGTCTTACTGTCTTGTAATAAATTATTTAACTCGGCGTGTACTACATATTCGGGCGTCAGAGATCGGTGTAAAGGTGCCGCACGTCGTGGCTAACCCTTCTGGCACTTTCCAACAAAAGTGGTTGAATCGAGTTGGCGACGGTTTGACAGTTAGCTGCTGCCGTGACCGTTAGTCACGCACGGACGTCACGTAGTTTCATTCATAAGATGTATCATACAGTGATTGCACATGAAATTACGCGGTGTTATTTACTCACAACAGCTGCATGTTTCTGTTGGTGTTATCACAATGCTAACAGTTTGGCAGGGAGTGTTTGGACTCTTACGTTTTTGGTTTCCTACAAGATTCTTATACATGTGAGACATGAGGGAAAAAATTACTATAATTAGTTAAAACAGAGGGTGAAACTTATTTTCCTCCTCTGCTGATGTGATTGGCTGGCTCAAGTGGTGGCCTGACTTTCAACCTATTGGCAGCCCCGCTCCTTGTTGAGGAAACACCACCACGCTGTGCTGACATCTAGTGTTAGGCTGAGAGATCAGCTCCAGATACAGGTTAAAAGCAGCAGAAGTTGGCCTTGTGAGCTTCATCTTGCCCCGTTCTGGCCAATATGACACTGCAGTGATATGATAAAATTGTCTGTCTTCTGTCAGCTGGAATCTGGGTTTTTGATCTCTATGGTGTGGAAAGTTTGATATTTGATTTGAAGTGCTGATGTGGACAGACCAAAGCATGAATTAAGACTTTTTGCAAGTTGAAATCATGATGTAGTTATTTTCGCTGCTCAATTTACAGTAAACACAAATGATCACACAGTCAAGGTTTGTCCAAATTGCAGTCTTGTGCAGAAGAATCAGTTATGTGATTCTGTCCAGGCTATATTAAAGCTAGCGCACACAAGCTCCTTTAATATAGTCACAAATAATATTATAGTATCACAACTACATAGTTGCACATTGTTTAGAGAGGTATCATGATACTTCTCCTGTACCTGTCCTGCCTCTCTTTATTTTTTTCAGACATTCTCACTGCTTGCCTTTCTTGTATGGTTAGCTAGGTGGTGTCGGGCTAAAATCCTGATTTGCAGGTTGTGCGGGGTCTCAGCTCCAGTTTAAAGAAAAAGCCTTAAACACTGAAACCATCACCAATACATTGACAAAGGGATATCACTTTAATTTTCATTTGGATGAGTTATATTATCACTTGACTTCTTTATAGACATTTTATTTTACTTTTGCTGTTGGTTATTCGTGCTTTATATATGTTACATGTTGCCTAGTTTTTCACATACCTGTGTACATTATAGTTCTATCTACGCTTTACCTTTATATTTCAGCCTATTCTTTATCTTTATTTGTTCAGCTCTGGGGTCCTTCTTCTTAGCTGATAGAAAAAGAGTCAAATTCCTTCTATGTGTACTTACTTGGCCAATACAGGTGATTCTGATTATACACCCAGTGATAGCGAATGCAATGTAATACAACAGCAGGGCCACAAATCCTATACAACGTATAGTCATTTTGGAGGCTGTAGTTTTCTTAGTATTGCACTGTACTGAGAGGTATTTCTCATATTTGTCTTGTTTTGTCGCCTTAAGTCATTTCAAGATGAGCTCCGTTTATCAAAACAAATACAGTAATGTGTGCTCACTGACCTAGCCACACACTTACCACATTTATTGATATATCTTTATTCACTATGTTCAGCAGCTATGAGAGCACATCAGCGGCAGCAAGGATTCATTAACGTATGAATCAGCGTGTCTCTTTCATTTCTACTCTCACTCTTTGAATTATGGGAAACTCCATTTTGGCAGGTATTAATCTTAATTATGGCTTTTACTCTACTGTGTTAGCATCGCTTCCCAAGTGACCCATGAGTTATGGTTCCTCTGTTGGGGGCGAGCTGCACAGCACACAAGCCCTCCACAGTCACACCACAAAACAGAGAGTATGGCTGGTGCTTATTTGTTCAGCACATGCGTTTGGATCATAAAAAAAACTGTGCAGCACTGAAATCACCCATGGATAAGAGCGCCTGCCAGGTGCCATAAATGTAAAATATTATAATGTGTTGGATGGGAAGTTGCTTGCAGCGCAGGGAGTGTTTGCTAGCTTCTCTTGGTGGTAGATATGTTGTTTTGAATGTTTCTGCTCTGTTTCTGCTTCTGCATAACAGTGTCAACAAGCAAGCCTGTGTGCAGAGCGTTATGTGGTGGTAGGCGTCCAGGGAATATTGTAGGTGTGCCGGTCTGCACTGTCCTATATTGTAAATTTGCCAGTTGATAGCTAGCAGCCCCATCTTGGATAAAATAAGGAGCGTCTGAAATATTCCCTCAGTGAAATGCTATATGTCTGGGTGTTAGCATTTCAGCGTGAAGGATCATATTATCAGCAAGGGCATTCCCTATATTCCTTTATGTACCATTGAGATTGCCCAAGCTGAACTAGTCTCAGCCCAGCATATTAAGAATATATGAGGTCACTACCCCAGAGAATCACCTTCATGCTTTTTTTAAACTACCTCTGATGGTGTTTAATGTCATGTCTTAAGTTCAATGTAAGGTGTTTGAGTTGACTTAACCTCTGCCAATATTTGTTTTTCCACAGGCAGGAGATTATGAAATGGAATGGCTGGGGATACAGCGATTCAAAATTCCTCTTCAATAAGAAAGGTCAAGCAGAATTTACTGGCAAAAGGTACTGTATAATATCATATCACCACTGTTATATGCTGTAAATGCATATCTGTTTGTACAGGGTCTCTTTCACAACTTCTAATGTGTTGTTTTATCACAGCCATTGCTTCAACATTCATACATTTGGGTGACTTGAGGCTGGAGTTATGCATTGATCACTTTCACAGCCCATCTTGTGAACCCGGCTTTTGAAACCATTCGCTGCCTCCTTCCTACGCTCTCAGCAATGTGGTGCTACTGCCACCTAGTGGTTGGCATTTGCACTGTTCATTGTCATCTGAGAAGGTCACTGGTTGTGATTTTCAGCTTTCCCCAAACTCTGTTACTCATTAACAGAAACTACTTTTCGGTCTGTTTAAAAAAAAAAGGAGCACAATTATTGATGTGTCTCTGTGGAGTTGTGGCTAAATGCTTTTATTCACTGTCTGTAGAGGGCAAAAACGAATTTAGTTTAAATGGGCAAGATTCAGTCTTTTGAAGTATGGCTTCATTTTACAACTGAAATGATGGCTCTTATCTTTGTCTTCCATGACAAGAGCAGAGGTGTAGATGAGCCTTATTATTATAATCATGACATATCACTTTGGAAGAGGCAGCCCTGCATGTCCGAATAGGAGCTGGCACAGTGTGTGTGAGGATGTATTTTGACTAATGAGCTCGGCCGAACAGGACGTTGCACAGCAAATGGTTTCCTCCTGTTCGAGCAGTCACAACAAACTGGTCTGTGCCCTCACAACTGTAAAGCCACCTGGGCCAGCATACAGTAGTCGAAGCTTGGGCGAAGTTGAATGAATGTCAAAAGCCGGTGTTCTCCTCCTCCACATTCACTGTGACAGAGGCTTTTTCATTATAGAGTGTGCTTCATGGTCTCTTGGACAAAGACACACCACAGTCCCCTGACTGGCTGGCCCAGGCTGTGCCAGCAGCTCAATTATGCAAGGGATGGCGAGGGCGATCACATGGACAGCACTGTCACTGCAGCTCTGCTTGCCTAATATCCTCATTGGACTCAAACCTCACGCTCTATTCTTGCTAGACACAGGGCTGATTTTCCAAATGAATGAGCCTAGTCAAGCATTTAGATGTTTTCAATTGAGGGCTTTGACTTCTAACACTGGAAATCACTAATACATGAGGCATGGTTGATTTTTTTTTTTTAATTCACACAATCTGTCTTCCTTTACACAATCCAGGTATAGACTAAGTGGTATGATTATCCCTGGTCTGAAAGATTGGATGGAAGGCACGTTTGGAGCCAGTCTGCAGCATAAAACTACAGCAACAGTGAGTGTGATTCAGATTTATTTGTTGTACTTTCAGTGAATGAAAGCTTAGGACATAGTCACAGTTACTAAAACAACAATTTGTTGTTGTTTTTTTTTTTTTGTTTTAGCCTGTTCTAACTAGCAGTGCTGTTCCGCCCCCGACTCTAAACGAGGGCTTCGTGGAGGAACTGAAATCTACAGGTATTCCTTTTTCTCAGGACGCAGAGGACCGGGTGTTTCGCGCCCATGGTAAGGCATGCTGGGAACAGACTTTACCTCCTTTTTGTATTTGTAATGCATTAGATGTCTGATTGTTTTTATTTGTGTTGGTCTTATTGGAATTTCTGTGGGTTTTTTTGTATATTTTCTTCCAGGCCATTGCTTACATGAGATCTTCGCTCTGCGGGAAGGGAAGTTTGGTCGTGTTCCAGATTTGGTGGTATGGCCAAGTGAGTTCAGGAGCTGTGTCTGTCTGTTTTTTTTTTTTTTTTATCGGTCTGTTTTCCTCCTCCCACGTAGCATCACTGATCCCCCTACTGGCTTAGGTGATTTAAAGGGTTAATCTCTGCAGAGGCAGGGATATTAATATGTATGAGTGGAGGCTTAATAAGAAGCGTCAGGGGGAGGACGGTTGACACCCAATACTCCACGGTCTGGTCCTGCACAGTACACCCATGAATTATGATTCTGAGATTGGTTTTCTGTTGTTATGGCTGGCACTATTTTATCATGCAAATGAGTGTTGACTGATGGTTGAAACTTGATTAGCAGCCTCCCAAATGGGCAGCAAATCACCAAGCAACTCTAGGCTGTATCGTTTCATCCACACCGGCACCAAATTTTAATCTTACCAACCACGCAAATACACTCTCATTTGCTATGTATATCTAACAGATATTTTGACCTGTAATTTGCATTCCTCAGTAGTCCCTACACACCAAGCTGATTTTCAAGTGGAGGTTTAGTTTGTTGAACTGTAATCCGTTTGCAGAAGCTGTGTGTTTAATTGGATGGCAAAATGTGCCAGAATGCAGGCATTTCTCACCGCCTCTGAAAGCACTTGAGGCCAGTCAAGCGCGTCCATGAATGTGGGTATTGCTACTCTTCCCCCTCGCCCACCACTCCAGTGTGAATGGATGTGGGCCCTGTGATTGGCCAAAGCACGTTTGTATCGATCCAGCACATCCCACCCCAGAGAGTGTAGCTTCATGCAGTCTGACTCCGCCTGCGGAAAGCCCCAGGCAAATCACAACTATCAGGCAAATCAAAAGGCACCCTCGCTCTCTGCTGGTCCCCCAGCTCTAATGGCTCAAGACATATACATTTATTTATTGTCTTGTACATACATTAGGTATTATGTGACATTTTCTGTTTCCTTTGCAATTTGTCTAACATGGTTATTATGTAAACACTTAGTTTATGAATGTAATAGAAGTAGGCAAATTAAAACATTTCCATTGCAGTGGTCACTAATTTCTAAAATGTTATTCTTTGTCTTTGCAGACTGCCACAATGATGTAGTGAAAATAGTGGAACTGGCATGCAAACATAATGTTTGTTTGATGCCATATGGAGGTTAGTCATGAATTCAGTTACCTTATTAGTTGCCACAAACTGTATGTACAGGCCACGAGATGTGTTTTTACATTTAATGTGCTTTGATATGTTATAAATTCCCATCCTACCCTTGTGAAATAAATATTTGTCAATGAAACTATATTATCTATGATTGAACCTGGTAAATAAGGTTCTGTTGTCAATGCAGTAGACACTGTACATTATTTTATACCTTTCTGTAAGTGTTTTTTTTCTGTGAAAAAAGTATTAGCAGGGATCCTGCAGATTTTCCAGTCTATATGATGTAAATCATATATCTCCAATTCACTTTCAGCCCTGGGCCTCTGTCATATGTAATATCCCCCATCCCACATGTTTCGTGTCACTCACTACTACTACTATATCATGATGGAAAAATGACTGAAATTGATCTTCTCTAGTATTGCGGCAGTTTGTCATCAGTTACTCATGTATGCAGATAAATCTTAAAGCCTGTGGCCATTTTAGAAGACAGAAGTTGGAAGTTGCATTTTCTTTTTTATCTTTTCAAGCAAAATGTACACCTTAAGGAATAAGGAAATATATGAGCAAGGGACGTGGAGACAAGACAAAGCATTCATTGCTAAAGCAGTTTTCACCACACACATTCACTTCATTCCTTTACTCAGGATGTAAAGGCGAGGTTTGATACCAAGCCTTAAATCGGCAGTGTGTGTGTTTGTTTGCATCAAAAACATGAAGCCAAGAAAGTGCTCAGTATCACACGGCCTATTTGAAGGCCTCTCTCCTGTCCTGGTGTAACTGTTTTTCTCGTTTCTCAGGAGGGACTAGTGTCTCTAGTGCCCTAGAGTGCCCCCCAGAGGAAACCCGCTGCATTGTTTCTCTGGATACCTCGCAGATGGTACGTAAATGTCTCTGTAAATGTCATAAGAGATTATGTGCACTTTAAATAAACCAAACACAGTCTGATGCAGAGGAATAAATAATAGGATTATGAAACTTGAGAAATCTATCTGAAAGACTAATGCACTGACTCACATTCAAAGGCTGTTCACAAATGTTTTATGTGAGTAAATTGAGAATGGTGAGAACATGCCATGAATATAATGTGCTGAAAATTAACACCATCACAATCTACAGTCTCAAAATGAGCATAGAGCTAATTCAACATGCTTGGCAGTGATCTTTTTCTGAACTGACATATATTATATAGTTTTGTGTAGCTGTTCATTTCATCATGTTGGAATAATGGTTTGCAGGACCAAGACTCATCCTGCAGTTTTTTTTCTGCCTTTGTTAATGTTTCTTCATGATTGACTGAAGAAGAGGAAGTCAGAATTACAGTATTTGCGGTACATTCCTTGCCTTAAGTAATCTACTTCCTTCTGTACCAAGCAGAACACACAGCCAACATAGGTAATGGGCTCTGTATATTTACTTATGATCGTACGTCATTTTTTCCAGAGGGAATGTGCCATATGTTCACAGTATTGTTAAAATGATCAATTACATAGGTAATCAACAGAAACGTAGGTTTATTATTTTCATTGTTATGAGGAAATGTAAAAATGTTACAGTTTTTACTTTAACCCTAACCCATTTTGTATATATGTAAGACTAAAAAAAATTTAGACTTTTTCCAGATAAAACAAACTATTTTTCACCATTGTTACACTTCTCTGATAAAAATAAGCTTTAATTAGAGTCATAGTAACAGTTAGTGTATTTATTGCAAGTATGTGAGAGACAAATGACATTTTTTTTAAGATGAATGTGTTACTTGGGTATCAGCTACTTGTTTTCGTGGAATCCCATCATCTCACCACAAAGATGGTGATGTTTAATTGGATAAAATATATAATGGTGAATATTGTCAGCAGTACAGTGCAGTCCTTTGATCCAGTCTCATACAGAGGTGATATATAAGCTGTCTGGATGCTGCGAACCTACTAGTCATTGAGTTTGGTGCCACAGACACCAGTGACCAGTGTTCTGTGTCAGGGGTCAGAGGTGAGGTGGCTCCGATGGAGGCACATGAAAGGAGCAGTGTAGTTGGAACATAAAGTTTATTACCTCTGGAGAATAATTGATGGCAGGTGTGAAATGACCTCCTGCAGGTAGGGTGTCAGCCACGTGCCCAGCAGCCCAAATAAGAGGCGTATATATTTGGAATTGGATGTTAAATTGAGTTTAACCTTGAGGAAACTGTCTCCATCCCGAAGCCCCTCTGCACACATTTATCCTCAGACATGTGACGGTCAGGCTAGAAGGACATGGTGGTGCAAAACTTCCAGTCGTGTAAGCAAACTGTCAAGGGACTGTCTCCATGGACTGCTATCGAGGGCACTGTTTATGTCTGAGATATTTCAAGTCATGTATTTAAAGATATTTCATAACAGACGTAGGCATGTTTAGTTCAGATGACAGACACCGTGATACGCAACATTTTTTATTAAGCTCTTTCATTTTAGACTAATTAAACCAACAACATTAGACGGTATTTATTTTATATTGTATTGTATTGTATAGTGTAGCATTTATACAGAATGTTTTTTTTTTTTTTACAGAACCGCATTTTGTGGATCGACGAGAAAAATTTAACCGCCCACGTGGAGGCTGGCATCGTTGGTCAGGACTTGGAAAGATTGGTAAGTACTGCTCATCCGTCCGTATTTATCCACTGGAAGAGCTTACATTACTGTAAGAGGTTGTGCCAACAATCGGGCTGTGTGACCGTTCACGTGCAGGCTGGCCTTTGTGCATCTTTGCTGAGCAGATCTAACAGGGTTTAGGAGGGAGTTTGAGGCAGGAGCAGAGTGCTGAAGGGGAGAGATTAGAGAGTGAGGCAGCGGTCATGAGCAGATGGCACCATCAAGCTAATTCAGAAAAATGGAGAAGGAGCGGGCATTTGATGTAGAGGAATGCGTGAGCTGCATCTAAAGCAGACTCCACCTCTGCATTTAGACTGGGCCATTTTGATGGAGCAGATGGGTCTGCATTATAAACTGCCTTCCCGAGGAGTGCTGTGATAAAACAAGGCCTAACTTAACCCCCGTCTTGTGCCTCTGGTGGGGGATGTTGTTGTACTTTAAGGTCCCTGTTATTATTATTACTGTTAAATGTTCTGTCTAAAGATGCCATCTTTTAGGGACTGGGTTGCCTTGAGAAGACTGTGTGCATTCCTGATGACCTAAACATTCGTCTCTAAGCCGTAGGGATAATGCATCTCATGCAGTTTGCTGTTCAAAGGTTTTTCTGTTTGTGTGTCACACTTCTAAATGGTCCTAGAGTAAAATGTCATATTATAATGACCATGTGGTGCGTAACTAGAAGTTGCTAACAGTATTTTGTGGGTTGGGTGGGGCTGTCAAGACTGTCTGAGAAGTAGCCTGTCAAAGTCACATTTTTAAACATGTAAAAATGAAGTTTCTGTAATTGTTATTTTACTAAACTAAACTAAAAAGGCCTAAACATATCACCTGGCAGAACACAACTATAATTTTACATATAACATCAATGATCCAGTCAAGCAGTCAAATCTGGTACTGCCCAAATAACGCACTGATCTCTCAGTTCAGTTTTGGTCCTCTTTCCACTTGGTTTATTTTAGGCTGTTGTAAAAGTCTATGATGCCATAAAACCTGAGTTTTAGAGTTGCAGCAAAACGAGAGCAGTGAAATTCAGCAGCAGAGCTGCAATTATATTTTTTCCCCTTTGCTTGCTCATTCGTTTTTCTTGTTATTAAAACATTCTTGTGGGTTTATGACATCATTGTTTTCCAAACATGTTTGGCTTGTTTTTAATTGCAAAAACAAATACATTGTTTTCACAGCTCAATGAGAGTGGCTACTGTACGGGGCATGAGCCTGACTCTATGGAGTTCAGCTCCTTGGGGGGCTGGGTAGCAACCAGAGCATCAGGCATGAAGAAGAACATCTATGGCAACATTGAGGACCTGGTGAGTTGCGTTACCTCCTTTTCTGCAGGTGTTTGTTACAAACACAGGATGACAGTCAGGGCACAGAGGTTAGTGCACAGTGATTTAGAAAGGAAATTATTAGCAAGAGTTTTGTGGACTTTTAACCCTGCCTCTGAAATGCAGTGATACAGTATCAGTGATGACTTGTGTTCATGCATGGTTATTCCCAAATTATCCTTGTGTGTGAGCATTTCTATGTGAAAGATTGAAAGAAAAGAGAAAAGCACGCTACTGTTTGCATATTTTTGTCACTATAAAGTGTTTTTTGTTTGTTTGTTTGTTTTTTTTTTTACTAAATAGGTTGTTCATGTAAAGATGGTGACCCCACGAGGAGTGATTGAAAAGAGCTGTCAGGGCCCACGGATGTCCACGGGGCCAGACATTCACCACTTCATCATGGGCTCAGAAGGTTTGCTACCTTCCTCATGTGATTTCAGTTCACCAGAGCGTGTGTGTGCGTGTGTGTGTGTGTGTGTGTGTGTGTGTGTGTGTGTGTGTGTGTGTGTGTGTGTGTGTGTGTGTGTGTGTGCGCGCGTGTTATTTGTTATTGTGGAATTGTGTGTATGTCTGCAAGTCTTGTGATAAAACAGTAACATCAGGACAGTTCTCATGCTCTGAGGCTTCTTACACATTAACCAGCTTTGGTGAAAAAGTGATCTGGAGGGGTGTTAGTTAGGAACCAGCAAGTGTCCTCCCCACCCCATCTGCAGTGCCCTGTCCTTGTGAATGCCCACAGAGAATACTGCCATATGCCAGGTTCTCCCTACATAATGAGGAGGTTCAGAGACTCTTGGCATTGCTATGTTAAACAGCTGTGGATGCAAACTTTATATTCGCCCTACAAAGCTCTGCAATCTGCTCTCTGACTGGACTGGGATCACTGCTGAAATCTCCATTTGTACTCATTAGATGTGATTTTAAATATAAAGACTACCACCAGTAAACAAGATCAAAATTAAAAATATATAGTCACAAGTGACTAATGAATCTGGACTACAACTGAAAAAAGTTTACTTTATTCAAACCTGGCTGCTTTTTAAAAGAATACATTGGTATAAGTCATAAAAGTAATGCATTTGCATAAATACAGGTTGAATATGAGTTTAATTTTGACATAAAGGCATTTTAGCTTCACTGTTATAATCAATATAAACTTGTGTAAACTGGTCACAACCAGATACTTTTCCAGTATTACTAGTATTCATTCATTCATTCAAGTATTATTACTTAATGTCACAGATTTTGTCATTTGATAATAAAGTTAATTGGACATCATAATATACCAGAATCCAGGAGGTGTAGTATCTATAGTGTATAGTGAGAGAGAGCCGATGTAATCAGTAACAATCGAATGGAACTTGTTCACATACATTCACAGGTGTACATGCATGTAAAATGATTAAAAAATAATTAACAGTGTCAAAAAAGTTGGTAAAAAAGTAACTAAATGGGATGTCAGAGGTCAGAAAGTGTCTTAAAAAAACATCATTTTGAATGTTTCATCCTTTAAAAAAAAAAAGAAGAAATTGAGTGAATTAATTTTACCAAGTGTCAATTATCGCTGAAAATCTGGTTTGATTCCTTAATATTTGAACTGCTGATCACTTGCATAACAGCAAGTTGATTCAACCTAAACATCTGGAAATTTTCTGGATGCAAATTAATTTAGAAAGGACCAATCATATATTTGAATACTTAGATGTAACATTTCATCACATTCAGCATCATAGGTGTGTGCCTGTAGTCCATGACAGCAGGTTGGATGTTTTAAAATGTCCAGATTATTAATAAAGGCTCATGGTAATTCCTATGATAATACTTCATAATGCACCTAAGCGTATATAGTATAAAACATACTTGCAGCTGGGGTTCGTGCCGTAACAGAGATAGGACAGGACCACACATCTCTGGGAGTACATGTACTTCTGGGAGGCTGAATGTTGGAAGTAAGAGGTCACACCACTGCACAGTCTCATTAAAATTATCTACCTCCTCACCCTAGAAACCACATCCTGCAGTCTGATGGCAGGCCACAACAACAGCAACAAAGTGCCGCACTAAAACCCTCAACTATGCTCTGCATGTTAAGTGGAACGCAGCCATTTTATCAGAAATTACTGTGAAACCTAGAGCTTTTCATTCAGTGCACAACAGCCAGGTCTCTCTATCTGTCTGACCTTGAGGTAGCCAGAATGCAAAGTATTTTCTCGTCTCTTGCTTCAACCAGAGTAAAGAATGGCTTGAATAATCAATGATTATCTCTTTATCTTTTGAACTCTACAGCTGTGGAGGATGTAATGTAGGTGTGTGAAGCCAACCAGCGCTAATTTAATGTATAGTCAATTCTTTGATTCTAAAGTGGTCAACGTTGTGCAGAAATCTTTGATGCTTAAAGTAGAGGGACTCTTCATCTTGAATAGTCCCTCTGCCCAAATACCAATCCTGAAAGATGAGTTTGCTTTAATAGAGATGGGCACAGTAAAAATGGCTTAAGCTGCACTCCAGCATTTCATTTCATTGCACTCTTCCCCAAGAGAGTGTTTTTCTGACCTTGCTGTTCTTATTACTTCCCTTTATTCCTCACTTGCTCACCTTCCTCTACTCTCTTCATACTCCCTTCAACTCTAGCTCCTCCCTCTCTCTCTCTCTCCCTCTCTCTCTCTCTCTCTCTCTCTCTCTCTCTCTCTCTCTCTCTCTTTCTCAATATGTCTCTCTCTCTCTTTCTCAATATGTCTCTCTCTCTGCTTCTCTGACTCCTCCTTGCTCACTTGCACGCTCTGTGTGGCTCCTCCTGCATGATGCTGTGAGGAGGGAGGGGTCTTTTGTGACCGAGCCCTAATGGAGTCACATGTTTTCCACTGGCCCACTAGGGAGCAGAGTGTGGCATGTAGTGTCACGTTAGAGGGCTCATTAACAGCCATAACAGGCTGAGGAAGCAGGGTGTGTTCAGGGGAGATGCATCTCTAAATGGACATCATCTACCGTAACACAGAACATCCAGGCTAGGCAGGGAGAGTAATCGGTTTGGTTCACAGGAGTAGAATTCAGAAACATGATATTAGGTCTGCATTTAACAATTATTTTCATCACTGATTGATCAGTTAATCAGTTGAAAATGGCAATAAATGCCCATTACAAGAATCCATTGTGTTATCTCGTTTATCTTGTTATATTTGCAGTGATGTAAAGCAGAAGAACAACAGCAGGACCTTACATCTGAGGAGCTGGAACCAGGAAATCTTTGTTATTTTTGCTTAATAAGTTAATAACACAATCAAGAAATATCAAAATATTTTCCGTGTACCGTTCTGCCAATCAGCAAATCAATTTAGCACTACATAAAATGACTTGATATGTTGTACAGTTTGAGCTGAGATTATAGTCTTCTGCACTCAGTATGAGTTTAAGTTCACAGCTACACAGGATCTTAAGCACATTAAAGACACAATAAAATAAATATTACAATAAATTATATATTACACAAATTCCATATAGGTGGTGTTTATTACAGGACAATTGTGTTGGGTTGCGTCAGTTTAATTTTTTCTGGCTGCTTTGTAATTTTCTTTCACTCTTTACAGAGGAATAGAGAAGAAAACAGTTTTATTGTGTGTAAATGTTGATGTGAAACACAGACCCTTAAAAGTAAAAAAAACATATCCACGTATTCTTAAAGCTCATGAAACTGTGGTTGCTGGATGGTTCTCAACTCTTTTCTTGGTTTACAATAAAAAATGAGCTCACTAGCTACCGTTTACTGTGATATCTGGATGAAAGCAGTTCTTTATTATTCCCAGACATATTTGCTGTGTAAGGTAGACGCTGGTTTTTAAACATGCAATGTGACTCCCTCAGCAGAAGCAGCAGCTAATGGTTGACAGTTTTCAGTGTCATGAGGTCAGCCAGACGTTTTGGTCTACCTGTATATGTGTTGCTGCTTTTGGCCTCGCTGCCTTTGATACAGCCCTGCTTTATTTCCTCTTGCTCTTAAGTTGATAAATCTTAGTTGTCCCCCAGTGTGTGGTAGAAAACCAGATCTATGATGTGAAATGTGAGACAAAGGTCACCCTAAGGACTCTTGGGACATGTACCAGAGCTCTGTAAAATGGTCTTAAGTTACACTCCAAGAGGGGGTTAGGTCAAATAAATTGTGGGAACTGATTTTCTTCTTTTTGTTCTATTCAAAAACTCTCTTGTTGTGATTTACCACAGGAACCCTGGGTGTGGTTACTGAGGTAACGATGAAGATCCGTCCCATGCCTGAGTATCAGAAATACGGCTCAGTGGTATTCCCCAATTTTGAGCAGGGAGTCGCCTGTCTGCGAGAGGTTGCGAAACAGGTAACGTGTTAA
>JAOXYL010000052.1:11632794-11643096 GCA_028564955.1 Terapon puta
TGTGTGTGTGTGGCACTACTTTAGTGGTAAGTTCAAGATGAATGCGCTTTCTAAAGCTCTGTGCCTTTTCTAAAGCTTTTGTCTGCCTTCCCCTCCTACAGCGAGTCCCTTTTGTGAAGCAAAACTAACTCGGACATGTTTTTCTGTCTCTCGTTCATCTCCTTGCCCTCGAGCCTTTTGTTTTACCGACCTATTGCCATAAGAGACTTTTTTCTGGTCTGTACATGTGTGTGTGCTTCATGTTCGACTAAAACCTTCTTCGGCTCCACCAAATTTTCAACACTCCCCCCTCCTACCCCCACCCGCCCTTTGGATGTACAGTGTGATTAAAAAGAGATATTCCTTGTGTGTAAATCTTTTTGTATCGAAAGCTAAAAGTTTACCGTGCATGGTTTGTTACTGAGAAAATGAAGTGGGGGAAAAAAGCCATTGTGGGGTTTTTTTGTTGTTGTTTTTTGTTTTTGGTCATGCCTGCTTCAACGTGGCCGTATTGTGCAGTTTAAGGCCTCTGGACCCCGGTGCTCATGTTGTACCAAAGACTCAATACATCAGATCATCCAAACACACTTTAACTGCAAACACACTTTTAGTAACTTCATGCACAGTTAAATGTTATTTTTTTAAATCGGCATATGCAAAGGCGACCCTTCTGGGAGCTGTAAATGTGTATGACTGTTACATGTGCTAAATCTTTCTGTTAAACAGACTTAATTATCATGTGTAAGACACTGTATTGATTTGTTTCTGCTCCGTGTAATTGGTGTTGCCCAGAAATTCCTCCTGAAATACTTTCCCCTGTTGGTGTGTGTGTGTTTGTGTGTGTGTGTGTGTACTGCATAAAGGTTTTTTGGAAGGATACTGTTGCGTACTAAAATTCGATAACATCTGTCGCTGTTAACCATCGATTCTGGAGCAAAGCAAAGCTTTTTGCTGAGGAATCTTGCCTTTTCTTCCCCCTCCTGATCTTTGCTTCACATTTTTCCTGGACCACCACGTCCTTTTAATTCACAATATTTCCCCACATAAAAGGACTCATTAGGGACCCGTCGTGTGACGTTTTACCTCTGTGTCAAAAACGTGCGAGAGCTTTTTGAATGTCATGGATGTATCGTTTTGTTTTGTTGTTATTTTCCACTTCTCTTAACAATGTAGTAACATCCAAGTACATTTTGTCAATGCTGTTTGTGCAATAAATTCAACTAAAACATCCCAGTTGCTGATTTTATCCATCAGACAACTTCTCTTCTCTTCCATCATTTCCAGCTCTTCAGTTGTAGCCTTTGTTTATGCTGTCGGTGTTGGGAGGGTCACCAGGAGCCTGAGAGCAGCTTTGTCTTTACTCTTCCTCTACCTGTACCAAACTGTGGGCTCAAGGTAATCCGGCACAAAGGGGGGTGGGAAGGGGGGTTTAACCGAGCCTGCCTTTTGCTTCCTGACAGGAAAGATTCCCCTCCATCTCCCCTCCCTTTTCTCTACACACAGGCTCATTTGGGAATCATCTTCACCCACACAGCCACCCACACACTGCTGGTTGACGTCACCACCACCTATGAACAGCCGATGAAATACAGTGTAGCTATCACACTCCTCACACTGCAGTTTAATACCAGAGATTGTGTGAATGAAGACATAAATGAGATATGAATAAGACATGAAGGATTTAGGCATTATCTCACTGGATCAATGGCTGGAATTGTTAGTTGTGTATTATTGATTAGACATTCATATACAGCTAATTCCTATTTTCAGGTTTCATCTCTCTCATCTTTCTAACCCCAACTGCAGCGTGCAGTTTCTTTTGTGACGTCAAATGTATCTCAATGAAATATGCGTGTGCCTGCAGTGTTTCATTGAGAGATATTTCATGTGTAAAGATACATTTGTCCACACGAGGTCAGCACTGCACTTGGAGAAATACTGTTCAGACTGCGAGGCAGAACCAGAAGTGGAGGAATATATAAATATAGAAAAATGGTACTTGTGATTGCTTTTTTGTTTGTAATATTATGTTACTGCATTGGTTGAGATGGAACTAATTCATATACTATTAGGTAGTTTAATCTATAACAATTATTTGTGTTTATGAAACAATCATGTTTTTATGTTAAATTTACCTAAATGTAGTTGAGTATACATATAAAGTAGAAATACTACAAGAATATGCAATTTGGAGTTTGGAGTAAATTCACTTTTGTGTCAGAATGAACCAGAGGATGTATAGCAGCATATTTTTATTTAAACTCTGAACAGAAACATTGCACATTTGCCTTTTCATGCCTTAGGTTTCTTTCAGTTTAGCCTGCCATGAATAAATCCAGAGTCCAAACTGGGAGAGGAAAGAAGAAATACAACAAGCACGTTACATAGCAAAAAAGACAAGTAGAAGGTGGCCACATTTAGAGACCTAATAGAAAAATAGAACAGCGATATTCATAATTCACGTTAACATGATGCAATAGAATTTAAATCATGCATTTCTGATGACATGATGTGTTTACTGATGAAATTCAAAATACGAGGTATTTGTTGGCTCACGTTTGCTACATCCTTAGCAAGTGGTTGAATTTAATACTGCATAAAACATGCAATTCAAAATGTTTCTGGTTGACTTCAATTCAGCTCTTCAACTAAAATACAGTAGAGCACATAGATCCATGCCACACAATGTGCACAGTCACATTTTAAACTCCAATTAACAAAGCTACAACACAATTCATAAGGTATACCCCCAACCAAAATAGAATTGTAATAATAATAATAATAATAATAATAATAATAATAATATCAAAATAATATACGTTGTGACTACATGGGCACTTCAGTACTACAAGTTTTAGTGTCTCAGTCTTATTTTGGAAATCATAAAAGCCGTTTGAGTAGCATTTGTGAGCTTTGAAAAAAAGAAAATTAGAAAGCAAAAGAACGAAAAGCCTAACATCTCAGAGAATGCACTTAGGAGACCACACATTTACCTCAGTTAAAGCTGCAACCAGTCGACACTTAGCTTAGCTTAGCAATAAAGTCTAGTAAAGCTAGCCTGACTAAAGCTACACCCACCTATTCCTCTAAAGTTAGTAAATTAATGTTTTATTCTTCATTTTGTTCAGTCTCTCAGACTAATTTTTTTGGCCGCAGAAAGTTACTTAAATAGTGCAATACAAAGTGCAACACATCAGCCCTTGTAAAGTGGTACACTTACGTTGTTGTTCAGATTAAACCACCAATATATGAATAATTAAAGCAGCTCAATGGAACTTTTCATTTTGGGTGAGAAGGTGGAAGTTACAGACACCTTCAGTTACCAATCGAAGCAATCAATGTCATCTTTGAATATAGCCAGAGCACAGACCAGCGACGTTCTGTCTGATTTCTCAGATAAATACAACCTGGTGGCAGGAATTAAGAATAACTATTAGAAATGAATAGAAGTACCCAATAGTTTGCCTGTTGGTCTTGATTGCTTATGTAGGTTGTACAGGGGCATCTATATTAAATTGAGTTTCGCACCATAGAGTATTTTTAATGAACTGCAGGGGTGTGTAGATTTTAGACTCAGGCTAGCTGTTTCCCCCTGTTTCCAGTCTTTGTGCTAAGCTAAGCTAACTCTCACCCTTCTGTAGCTTCACATTTAGGAGACCGACACCAGAGTGGTCTCCTCTCATCTAACGTCCTAAGTGTTTCTCTTAAAATGTCGACTATTCTTTGAAATGCAATTTAGTGAGGAGTTAGTATGAAATGTTTCAGCTCTCAGTGTAAAGTTAGAGGATGAAAGAACTTTTTTTCTGCAGAAATTAACACGATATCAGACTTCATCAAGGCACATTGTGTGTGTTTGTGTTTGTGACGAGTGAGACCCTGCATTTATAAAATTGGGCAAAATAGATTTCTATGTGTATATAATGTTAATGCTTTGTGGCTAATATGGGGTCAACACATAACTGCAGTCATGGATTTTTACAAATTATGGCAAAAAAATATGTCATGGTTCAACATGGATGTCCATACTATCTAAGAATCTCGGTGAGGAGGCCATGCACGTTTCATTAGGATCTTAAAACAAGGCACAGGAAGGGAGGGAGCAGAGCACTCAATCTGCATTGCAAGCTTTGTCACAGGTCCTGCTGTTCCTGCACCCCTTTATCCTTCAGAAACTCTACAGCCACGTTATAATCCAGAGTTTACAGGTTTTTAAACAGCACTTGTAAATAACCCAATAGCTTATGTACAGATTTACAAAAAAATATCTGTCACCCCAGACAAAATGCGAGCAACGAGGAGGTACCGAGAGCAAAACGAACCACAGCAAACATTCCTCCCCAGTATTCTCCATGCCTTGTTGTGCCGAAAATCTGTGCAATGCCCGGAATAGTTAGTATTAGCTCACTGGTTGACATGTTGACACAGTGGTTTTGAGTTTCCTTTCTGACATGGTGTCATCAGCTGATCTGTGGCTGCTCCGACAAGCTTGCCAAACACAGCTCTGTCAGCCTTCAGCACAGGAAGACTGAAGGGAGCAGAAAAACCTCTACGATAGCGCCACACTCAAGTCTAAAGCTCATCTCTAGTAGCAAAAAGCGAAGAGGAGCAGAGCCCAAGAACCTCCGCATGCGCTGCACTGCCTCTGTTACAGGCTGCATTTAAGAGGAAATAAGCCTACGAGATCAGCTCTGTGGCAGCATCAGAGGCTAAGTAACAGGTTTCGATGGTGTGCCGTCGGCGTCACCGCTGCAGCAGGGAGTGCTGCCGGTTTTGGCCACACCGCAGCCGCTCGTCTCTGTGCTGTCGCCGCTGCAGGGGCTCGCAGGCGCAGAAACACTCTGGCCACGTTGTCTCTTCTTGTTCAGTTCTTCCCATTTGGCCCTGTTCGCTTTGATCATGTCAAGCATCGGCTGAAGTTTGGGATTCAACTTGACCAGAGTCTAGAGAGAGCAGAGAGAGAAAGAGGATGTGGGGGAGGAGGAGGAGGAGGAAGGGAAAAACACATGAGATATAAAAAAATAAAATAAAAAAATTCCATCAGCGTTAAGAGAAGAGGCCCCAGTTTGTTTCTTCAATGATGGTTTACAGAAGTTTGTAATTTTCCAGACTCCTTAAAGAATAATCAGGGCAAATATACATATGAGTTAAAAAAAGAATCTCTTGTTTCCCAATTTATAACTAAACATTCTATTCCATCTTATATTGGTAAATTTAGTCATTTTACAGTTAAATACTGTGATAATATATATGAGTTACATATATGTCATGTCCAGCTACCTGGATTAGGAAATACAATTTGAGAGAAGAGTTAGAAGTCTTTGTAATACTGCAGCAGAAAACATGTGTTCATATGTGTGAGAACATTTTCACAACCAGATGTTGAGAGGAGTCCTTGCTGAGTTAAATGAAGGTCTGTGGGGGTTTTTTTCAAAGATTTGCTGGTGTTGATTTTCTAAAGATCAGATGCTTTGCCTTGTATAATACTTACACACAAGAGGGAAGAAAAGCAGCACATTATTCATCCCATGCACTATAGGGGCAAAACAAATGCAACAATAGAGGCAACACCATGCTATAATAATGACAACATACAGCAGCTTGATAGTTTAAGGCAGAGAAATGGCTGCTCTTTAAAGATTAGAAGCACATGTATGACGGAGATAAGTCGCCTTTGTCATTTTTCTGTCGTGGCAAAGCCGTCACGCACCATTTTAATAAATCACCGGAGAGACGGGGGTGCATTTTGTTCCCTCTTCTACCATTGTCCACTGTGTCTGTTGGATTTCCAGGGAAGTCTGTAATTAGTTATTGTTTCGTTAACCCCGTTTCATATGGAAATATACCATGTGGGCATGGGTCCCACATACAAAACAATGAAAACGCTCATTTATTCACACACATTCATAGGAGTTGAACCGGCACCCATTGTGAAAATGAATTTAATAAGATAGGTAGCTAAGTAAGTACACCTACACTTGTGTATTGTATGTATGAAAGGGAAATCAAATCTGTTGTTACAACTAATGACACCTGCCAATTAACTGAAGTTTATATGCAGGCGGGCAATTTCAGATGCATTTATATTCAGAGGGTGTACTCACTAATTCATATGAACAACCAAAACACCTGTGTGGGTGTTAGACTCGAACACGGCTCCATAATGTGGCCAGGTTCAGACATCAAGACTCTTTGTTAAAAACTGCCCACTTCGTTCATTAGAAATTCATAACATGTCCTGGAAGCTGTTTATAATCAACAATTCATAATGTTGTAATTGTAACAATACGTGCTAATAACAAAGCTGTTCACCTCCACAGCCTGGATTTCCATTTTCCTGGTCTGAGATCAAAGTTGATGCCTGCTTACGGAGCCAGACCACTGCAGTTATGTTCGCACTTGATTTCATATGTGTGCTGCGCTGTGTTGTCATGTTGATGGAAAAATTCAAATGAACCGAGTCAGCAGAAAATGAATCCGCTTTTCCTACGATGGTTGATCATTTCAGCCGAGCAAAAATGACAAACATACACTTGTTTGAGCTTCTCAAAGGGGAAGGGTTTTGTCTTATGTGCTTATAAAGTGATAAATTGAAGGCTTTGAACTGTTGATTGGACAAAAGTATTTTAAACTTTAAACTGTTTGAGGACATCAAGTTGTGCTTAAGGTATACTTAGTGGTGTATTTATTGCCATTTTTTTAACACAACTTCCGTCACATTTGGAAACTTGTCAAAGATTTTTAAAAATCTCAACAAGGATATTTTGGTGGTTATATAAAGCCTGACAATTAACCAATCAAATTATCTCCAGATGAAATGAAGAAAATGAAAATCAATGAGGTGTTAAAATAAGTGTGTTGAATATGAAACATTATACTGTGATGGCATGTGGCCTACATCTAGTTGTGATTTTCAAAAACTACTTAAAAGATGAGTGCATGTTAATCTTAATGGATTTGTCTCATCTGCAGGTTAAAAGAAGAGGATTTTTCTAAAGCAGAACAATTTCCCTCTTTCTCCGCAGTATATATCCACAGTGGGACACTGTCATTGGTTTGCGCAGCATCATTATTCCTCTGAGGTAGACTCAGAAGAGAGACATTGTCATGTGGAGGGGTAGAAAGATGGAAGGTTATATAATGGGGGATTAATATTCCACAAAGCAGAGAGCCACCACCAGGAGAAGGAGATCAGCGAGATCAAGAACGAGATCTCTTCCGCCCACAGACAAAAACCCTGCCGCCTCTGAACTTCCTCTGTTCTCCCCCCTTGCAAATTTAATTGGCAGCAGCATGATCGCGAGCTCCATATCTGCATTCTCCAAACATCAGGCTGCACGAGGCGGTGTAAAGACAAACCCCCCACGCAGACAACACGCGCCGCTTTGATGCTTTTTTATCTGCGCTGCACAGACAGTAACAATGGTGAAACCAGAGCCCGGCGAAGATTAGCCCGCTCCAACTTTTGACACTGATCCTGGGATAATTCGATAGATGTGAAGATGATCTATTGTTTGTTTTCCACTTGTGATGACTAAGAGTAATGTGTTTAATATGACAGCAAAAAAGAAGAGGGTCTTGCTCGCGTGGTTTAATGGCACAAAAGCAGAGGAAATCACCCAGCACTGTGGGGATGAATGCGCTATTTCATCCCTCACTCCTTTCACAACTCTCCTCCATCTGATTTGCGGGCGAGTTTACCTTCAGCATGCCTCATCTCTTAACAGACCTGATCTCCTCAGCAAGTAAGTAAGCCTGTGTCTTTCTCCCACACAGCCTCTGCTGCTGGAGGTGGGAGGGGCAGGTGAGTCTCTCTTGACGTCATTCAGAAACACAGACACACACACACACACACACACACACACACACACACACACACACTAGAGATGCGAGGACACAGTATAGATTTCCAGTAATTCCCTGAAAGATAACCACTAGCTCTAATGCTGACCATAACGTTTGCTACAATAAAATCTCTGCCTGTTTGTTCGCCCAAATGTCAAGAGTCAGGCCGTTGCTTATTTCATTACTGCGCCGTGAAGCCCAAAGTACACCGTCTAACTGAGGGGACTTAACCCGACTAACATCACGGCTCTATTCACACACTCCACCGCCTCTCACTCTGCCGCTCTCGAAAGACAACGGCGCAACCTTGAAGTTGTTTCAGAGCTTTCAATTTCCCTCGCCGTGAGAGACCGGTAACTGCGATAGAAAGTCAGTCGGTTTGACGTTTGATTTGCTGCGCGTCAGAGGAAGAGGGGGACAATAGCTGAGGGAGTGCTGATGTCAGAGGCGGCGGGCGCGTGACGAGAGTGGCGCGGCGAAGGCCGGCGAGAGCTCACAAGCGTTACCTCGTAGAGTGGCGAGCAAATCCCGTCAATCCACTCCAGCTGCAGTCCCGGCAACTCGTCCTTCCTGTTTCGATCAAAGATGGCCTGAAACACAGAAATCAAAATGTTGTTTGAACAAAATGAAGGAAAGAGAGATATATCAAACACAAATCTGTCAGACGCTTCCTGAATATACTGTAAATACTGTTACTCCTGCTTCTTACATGTCAAGCCACCTGTTGCAATAATCATTTATTTCAGCCTCATTCGCACCATTGCACTCACTTGTCTCACTGTCTACATGTTACTTTTATTGTTACACTGCTGTCCTCGTGTTGTATTTCTGTGTACGTACAGTAATGGAGTCAGATTCTTGGGTGCGCTCACATAGCTGGCCAATAAATCTGACTCTAATTCTTTCTGCGAGGCCACAAAGACTCAGCCCTCTAAAGCTGCTGCTCTTACCGCTCCGGTTAAAGATAACTCTCCCTCGGCTCTCAAGACAACTGAGTTTATTTCACGCACGTTTTCCCTTCTACCTCGTCCTCCTGCAGCCTGAACTTAAGAGGCTCCGCCGAGGCTGTGCTTCAGAGATAGTTACTGGGCTGCGACTTAGAAGTTAATATTTAATTTCCAACACCCACACACGGAGCGGTAAAGGTTTGACACAAGCGGCGGACCTGAGGCTACACTGCATTAGTTATTTCAGAGGGGAGGCAATGTGGCCTGGCTCGATTAGTCAACAGCCATTAATTGCACGCGGAAAGCTGTTGGGGATTTTTTTTTTCTCTCTCTCTCCCTCTTTAAGAACTTGCAACACAGTTCAGCCTTCAAAGGCCCTCAATCAAACGCACAGTACTCCTCTGTTGTGGCTGCTTTGAGGACAGTCTGAGTGTGAATTAAGATAGCATCTTCATTAGGACCCTGTCCCTGCTATTGTTATTTCGCTACATCTATATGAGACCATTTATTATCTCGGCCATCAGCAAGTCAAGTCTAGCGGAGCTCCAGAAGGGCCTGGTGGGTTTACAGCTGAATGAACAGAAAGGTCAGTATTTGCTTTGGATGTTGTATGGAGGGAGTTTTTTTTTTTCCCCGCCTTTTCTTTTTTTAGGAATGATTGTTCACAGTTTGGTCTTGGCACAGCGGCCGAGCAATGGAGCGGTCAAGCTGACGGTTCACTTTTTGCCACCCTATGAGATGCGAGCGCTCATGTTTCCTACGGTCAGTGCTGTTTTGGAGAAAATGTATCTTCAGCACCATCAGCTCGCAAAAGGTCGCAGGGGGTGAAATCAACTGTGAGGAGAAAAAAAAGAAAGAAAGAAAGAAAGCAGAGATGCTGGGATGTACTCACAGAGGGCGTGAGCTTCAGCTCCGAGCGCTCCCTGTCGCCCTGCTCGAAGAACTCACTGGTCACCAACTCTGCCACCTTCAGAGAGAGAAAACATGAGTGGGGGCCTGAAGGTATTATTTTTTTATATGCATTCATTGTTTTCTCAATGAATTTGTGAATGGTTTGGTTTATAAAATGTGAGACAGCCATAGAAAATGTCACAATCAGCGCAAGCTCAAGCTGACATGAGACGGCTTGATTCAAAGATAAATTATTTGGATTTGGTCACACAGACAAACAGCACATTACAACAATTTAGATCCTTTAGTGAGGAAATACATTTTTTCTTGAGAAGGGACTTGTATGATTAACTGAGAATCACTATAGTTGCTGATCTTTTTTTTTACTGTCCAAGGATAAAGAATTTTGGTACAGCTCTGGACAAATGGTTTAAAAATACATTGATTTCACATATAAGAGTTTACTGTGTATCTCTCACCTTGCGTGATATGTCCCAAGGTTTAGTGACGGCACCGAGGTCACATGCTGTCATCATCATGGACCTGAGAGGAATCAGAAATAATTAATTATTTAGTTATTTATTTCATGTAGTATTCATGGTGTTAAACATTTTGTACAAAGAGATAAACAAGAGATTGTGGG
>JAOXYL010000052.1:11664704-11677579 GCA_028564955.1 Terapon puta
GTTTATTTATATGAATTACTTAAAGCGGCTCAATGGCACTTTCATTTTGTGCATTTTGGTGGTCCCTGTGGACAGTGATGGAAGTGTTTCACCAAACATTAGGTTACATGTTCCCTCTTCTTCACTCCCAACTGCAAGAAGAATACTTCGCCAAGAGAAGGGCGAGCAGCATCTTGAGAGATGCACCCTCAGTTCACCCAGAGCCAGGCATAAAAAAATAACTATTAGAAACTAATAGAAGCAGCCTATTTTCTCTCCGTTAGTTGTGTTTGTTTATGTAGATCATATAAATGTATCAGTATTCAAATGAGTATAACTAGTTAAAAACACCATGGAGTGATTTTAACAGTTAATTACAAATATAGAGCATTTTAGGGTGAGATCTGTCTTTATCTTGTGATTAGACCAAACACTAAGGTTCATATGGGAACTGAACTTAACTTGAACATCATTAACATCAGTGAAGTGTCACCAGATTTGGCAGTGACACAAGGTTGTTTCCACATGCCAATAAAATTAGTGTAATCAATTAGCATTAATAATCAAGATTTGCGCAATGAGTAAATCTACGAATTAACAGTAGAGTGTAATGTCACTGTGCTTATTGAGCAAGGTTTGGGCTCATTTGCATGTTGAAGACATGGAAATTTAATCAGTTCAGGTAACACTGTATTCCATTCAGGTATTTGAGTGTATAGATAGAGCAAAGCGATTGTGTTAATTTGCACAGTTTGTTTTTTGTTTTTTTTACAAAAAACACTTCTGTAGTTTTTACCTTTTAATATTAGCATAATATGTATTAGGTTTTCATTCAGACACAAAGAACGGGAGTAACCTTAGTGCTTTCTCCACAAATAATGCCACTATCACACCTAGCTCCTGTCTTTTTAATTGGAGACTTGGAGAATTAGAAACATTAGGTATTTTCCTTTTAAGACTTTAATAGAACAGATGGTACCCCTGTGTAAAGCTGTTTGGAAATAATATGAGTAGCTGTGATGAGCTACAACAGTATGAATCAGCTCTTAGTTTTCTTTGTTATTCAGTAACATAGTGATACACATCTTACCTCCTAAAAACACACTCAGTTCAAATGATCACTCATCTGCACTAAACCTAAATTCTATCAAAGCAACCAATAATCATAATCAGCTGGTATATCTGTTCTTGTTCTGTATTGATTCATGTTTACTTGTTTTAAGAGTTTGCCACTAATCTCTTATTTTGGGATGGCCAGAGAGGGTAGTTTGCATTTGTCATTTCACCGAAGTAAAATGATGCAGTTAAAATGCTAACAGGTTTCACACTCACTACAAGTCAGACAATACTAATCGCCATTGAAGCATTCCTCTGATTTCTTTAACAGGACATCAAACAAGATATCAGAAACAGACAAGTAGTCAGTGTTGAGGCTGAAGATTCATTATCCATTTAATTACCATTGAGTTCCAGCCTATAATTACTCCTTCATCCCCTCTTTCTGTTTCCTTGTGAGAAGTGAGATAACTAGGTCTGCCTTTAAAGTTTTGGGTTCCACTATACAGTATGTATTTTTTGCCCAGATATTGAAAATGCCATAGTTCCTTTTTGCATTTTTTTCTTTAGTTAAGTGGATTTTCATGACATTTTGCTGTTATATAAAGAACTCAAGGAACCAGTTTGGCATGATGCATTGTATGAAGTTGATCTGATCTGATATCCTGCAGGAATGTATTAAAAGCACGTGTCTCCAAGCAGACACTGTGTTCTCTCTTCTTTAGCTGCAGATTTACATGGGGAAATTGTGTGAAAGTGGTTATTACGGTGTTGCTTCGAGCCAATTTGACAAAGAGTTTGGCAGCCAGAGGGAGCACAGCAGTGAGGAGAGAATGCTATTTGACAATTGACTCGCACAGATGTTAAACTATATCGGCAAATGGAACCTACACGGGGGAACTTACATTATTAGTAGACAATTCACAAAACCTACCTGAATAATACATTTAATGTAAAATGTGTTAAAATGTACCAAAAAAGGCATGCAAAGTGAAGGAATCCCTAAATCCAGATAATAACGCAAGATAGCAGGATGAGGCCAGCTTATACAGTTAAATGAAGTCAATAGCTGTATTGCTCTACAGAAGATAATGACACAATGCAATTATGCATGGGGTTGAACCATTATCCATGCTCCCCAAAGGACTCCTATCCTGCAGGGTGGCAACACAATGCAATAAAGGCAACATGGGATTTAAAAAACAGCTATATAATGTGTTCAAATATCCTGTAAGGTTTGGTACATGGAAAACAGCATTTGTCTTAACAAAGGTACTCGAAAGTCTCTAATGACATCTTCAATTGCAGTATCATTTAATGGTTTAAAAAGTGTGATACATTTTCTTATTACAAGGTCTTCCATAAAAACAGAGCTGCAGCTGTGCTGTGCAGGGAGCTTACCATGTTCTCTGATGCTAGCATTGCATTTCATTACTAATTCAGCTGTAGCCATCCCCAGCATTTGTGTGATGTTGATGCAATGTGAAACGTACTAAAAACATGGGAAAGAAAGAAAAGATTCCTCATCTGCAACTACTATAAACAATGGACAGAGTCTAATCCTGACAGTAGAACTCCAGTGGAGATAAACATACCATAAATAAAAAACTGCAGCTATTTGCCACAGTAAAACCTAATACAAAAATGAAAGCACAACAAGCTTTGCGCTTCCATGTTTCATCTGTTCTCCCCTTTAGGGGCTCAGAGGAGTAATAAGAGAAGAAGTCAGTGTATCAGCTTGTCACCGCCTCCCTGCTACATCTAGTCAAGTGTACCGATGGACTGAACACGTGCTCGTCGTGTCTCTCTGGTGGTGGTAATAAGTCAAATAGATAATCATTCAGAAACAAAAGACTGTACTGTAAAAAATGTAATACCCGACCTATTGCTTAGACAAATATTACATTTGCTCACTGACATCTATTCACTGATGTCTATGTGTTACGTTAAGTTGTCTGGTCTGTTAACTGAGCTAGTACAAAGGGGTATGTAGTAAATAAAAGTCATAAGTCAGCCCTCTTGAATCATACACCTGCCCAAAAACAGAATATCACAGTGACTTCACTCCAGTTTTTTCAGGTACACATATTCACACCTTGAAGCCACCAACCACTCTGATCGGTGGGCCACCAAGCAATCATACTGTTACCATTTACCCCAAACTCTAAAACAAGCACTCATTTTCTGCTGTTGTTAACTATTTGGCAACTATTAAAAAGTCCCATAAATGGTGACATCTAAAGGATGACACCAAATTAAAGACTGTGTGCACAAGTCATGTACCAGCAACAGCTGTAAGAGATTTGAAGTGAAGCTATTCGATTTTTTAGGTAATTTTGAGGAAAATAAAATGCAGCAGTCCCACTAATACGTTAATTACTCTGACTATTTGAGGAGATGAAAGAATCAGTGAAGTTCCTGCATGTGTAAGAAAACATCATCAGTCATCACCAATGGACAAGAAATTACTTGAGTATTGAAAAATCTCATCATCTTAGATTTTTTTTCAGCAATTCAAAAAAAAACCCCAAAACAACTACTACTGCAACTGACTACTGCATCTGCGTATCAGGTCACAAAAGGTTCCTTTAACTGAGAACTCACTGGACTATCCTCACAGGTCAAATTATGACAAAGGAAACAAAAAATGTGAAAAAAATCCCTTTTTACATAAGACAGATTCATCTTGTTTTTTAATATATCTGCCTCTGCAAAGTTGTGAGTGTAACAACATTGACAGCAATGAAAGATGACATCACCCCAGTCCTGCTGTGCTTGTGTACCACTAACACTACATAACAGTATTTGCCTATAAAAAAAAAAAAAAAACAGAGTAACGTCCCTGAAATGCCGCACATGAATCATGAAGTCAATGAGCATTTCACTTCAGGCCTTTTCTTTCCCCTGCACTACACTTCACTGTGCTGCAGAAATAACAAGACTAAAGAAACGGTAGCTGCTCTGCAAAGTGCTAACATCAGCATTGCAACTTGCTTAAAATGACACACTGATGATTAGCAGCTAATGTTTACTATGTTCACAATCTCATATGTTAGCATGCTAAAGCAATAAGGTTGCTGGGAATGCTTTTCATTTTGTACACATTTTTTCACTGACTAGAGTATTGGGCAACTTGGAATTGTGACCTCTTTAGTCAATTGAATCAGGTCAACTAGACTCGTTTTTTTCTTTAAGGTGTTTCGGCCCTTATCCAGGTGGCTTCCTCAGTTCGTGGAGACTAAAAGGCTAGTCTGAAAAATGGTTTATGGTGTAAAGTATTTGAGCTCTGTGAGGGTAACGCCCAGGTTTGATGTTATTGGGCCAGTATCTGTGGGGTGTCACCCTGTTAGCTGTTTGAAATTGTGACCTAACGATGGCGCTATTTCATCCAACAGGGAAATTCATGTCAAAAACGTCAAGCCAGTCAGAGGATCACAAAAGTTACAATGAATACCTGTAGAGACTCTTCACATAAAGCCCAAAAATGTTAACCTTGTGGTGGCGTTAGAGTAAAAGTTACAGGATCATTAGTCATTATGGTTCATCCTCTCAAAATGTCTGTACAAAATCCCTTTGCTCTGTGGACCAAAAGGGTGGACTACCCAACCAACATTGCTATAAACAGACAAAACCACAACTAATATGATTTACTGGACTTTAAATAAAATGGCATTGACTAACATTGTGTCAAATATTATTCATAATCTATTCTATGCTTCATAACATTGTCTGACATACAACATTTCTTGGGAGGGCTGGGCTCTACCTTTCACATTTATAGAAAACTAAAATTCAATGGACAGAGAGTAAGATGATTACAATTTTTTCTATGCAAAGACAACATATAAGAATGACGTATGAACCAAGCAGGTGGTGGGGCCACATTATAGCACCATGTGATCCTCAGCCAGCATTTGTACTCAGCTGTAATAATGAAATTACCTTTTCATCATCTTCAGTGAAGAGTTCTCCACTTGAAGACTTGTTGATGGCCTGAGCAACTCCAATGATCTCTCCGTCGCTGTTGCGAATGGGCATGCACAAGAGCGACTTGGTTTTGTATCCTGTCAGCTTGTCAATTTCATCACTGAACCGACGGTCCTGCAATCCATAGGGACATCACAAAATAAATACACTGTAAGCACTTATTGCAAAAAAGATGCAGTTTTCCATTTTTACTTTCAGATGACAGTGCAGTAAAAGTACTACTCATCAGGGCTCTGAGTCTTACAAAACAATATGATAGACGAGAAGATCATTTAAGAATTGCCCTGCAAAATTTTGCCCTAAACCTGAACTGATGTTGGAAATGAAAAAAACAAAGACAATGGCTGCACTGTAATTCATTCGTATCTATCACTCACTTCCACTGTCAATCTTTGGTCAACTAAGAGAAAGTCTGCTTGGACGAAAAAGGACCACAGGCATCAATCGTTGGAGCTTTAATATGACCTAGTGTTGTCTTACTTTCTTAAAATAAAGGTAAAGACTGAGAATAATCCCTCTCTTTGCATTCCCTGGTCTTAAATTACTCAGTGATGTTTTGTGTGAATCTGTGCTTTGAAGTAGCTTTGTCCAGCTGACTGTGGGTGCTGGCTCCCACCTGGGTGACACAGTTTTACTGATGATCAATTAATCAAGACAGATAAAATGAGAGACTTCAGAGAAAAATCTCTTTTCCCTGTTTGAGCCCCCCCTCCCTCTCTCTCCTGTTTACTCTCTCTTTCTGTGACTCATGCAGATGCACACACATGCATGCATGCACAAAGAGGAGCGGGCACCTGATAGGCGTCGGGGATGTTCACTGTCTCTCCGTGCTCAGCCACGTATCCAATGATCCCTTTCCCCCACGGCACCTGTACCTCGTCTGAATTCATTGAGGGCAAAACTGTGGTACCTGCGTGCACGTCAAAGAATTTGGACACTAGTGTCTTCTTGTTGCCCGTCCCCTCCACTAAAAACAGGGAGCACCGGTCTGCGTCCACCATGATACAGACAAACACCAGGATTTTGTAACTGAGACTCGTTAGATCCAAATCGTTCGATATGTCTTTCACAAGTTCCAGGAAGAACTCTCTCTCGTTGTGCTCTTTGAGGTAATATTTGAAATCCACGGCTGTGGACGGGTACTGGGGGATGTTGACTCTGGACTCCAGCAGCGCGCTCAGTATGTGCGCAGTGGTCGGGGGCAGAGAGCTCGCCTTCCTCAGCAGAGCTCTCCTCCTCATGCTCGTCAGGGGCTCCTGGGCCCTGGAGTTGACGTGCTCGTCGTACGTCCTGTTGACATTGATGGCCTTTGATCTGGCGAAAGTTTTGCGCAGCTCCTTCTGCGAGGCTCTCCTCTGCAGACCGTCGCATTTGCTCGCCCAGCTGTCCTTGCACGCGTGGCTCTTCTCCTCCCGGGGCTCGGCGGGAGCTGCGGCCGCCGGACTTTTGCTCGCCTGGTGATTCTTGAGCCATTTCTCCACCATGCTATAGTTCCCCTTTCGGTTCAGGTAGTCCTCGAATAAGTCGGGATGCGAGTCCAAGAAACTTTCCACGTCAGAGAACACCATATTTGGCACTGCCATGTCTGGTCTTCAGATGGTCCTCAGCGAACCAAATCCATGAAGTCGCGCAGAGAAATGTCATCTACGAGGCTTTAGTGAGGACTGAAGTGGAGAGACATCTCAGTACCAGAACTTCCAGAGGTGCATCACGCTGGGAACACCCCTGGCGCTCCGGCTGCACATCCAGTTTCCACTCTGTGGGGAGAAGGATGGAGACTCCCTTTGCGCACCGGCATATTCCCGCACAGCATCCCCGCGCCGCTCACTCCGTCTGGGGACACGAAAGCGCGTCGGAGCCGGCCGGGCTGGGCTGCAAAGTGAACCCCGCGCACACCATCACGGGCATTTGGAGATCTCGCTGAGAGCCACTACCGAGCATCACCGTCGTGCGGGTCTTCTTGTGCGCGAATGACGCCGGCTGTGGTTGGCTCCGTCCCGCTGACGCTCTCTTCGTCACACAGACGGGGAGCTCAGGGTTGCTTCGGCAGCCAGCCCTCTGGCCATTTGAACCGCCTGGCCTTCTCAGAGAGGCGCCCAGAGTATGATGATGATGGTGATGATGATGATGATGATAGTTAGGCTAAATTCACCCATCACCCTTTTAGCATGCATACTATATGATGCGGGGTGGAAAGATGTGAAAATGGTGGCTGTTTGCCTATTGATGATCACGGCTTTCAGTAATAATTCAGCAACAGTCTACAAGGCTACTTAAAAGTAAAAGACCCACGTGTGGGTGGATTACAGTTTAATGAAACTATGCTCGGAGCGTCTAACGTAATGTGAAGCTCCTGACAGAGCTCCACTGCAGGCTGACAAGAGTAATCAAGAGGAATGACAGTCGCCCTTAAGAAAAAATGTATTTCAGTGCACATACAATAGATGCTGCATCTCCACACTGCATCTATGTCGCAACCGCCCCACACTTTGATTAATACAGTAGTTGGTCTATATAATTTAATTATGTAACAGAATTTTATTAAGGGGTGTGTCAGAAAATCAAATTCCTTTATACAATATTATTAGTGGACCTGTCTGTGTGCACATGCGGCGTTTGGACGCTAGAGGGAGTTACACTCCAATACTTTACTGCAGGTAAAGCTGAGCCGCTGTCATGCACATCCCATGTACGATGATCTCTGTAAGCTGACGATTAAGCAGAGTCTTTATGAAAAAAGAAGCTTTGGACGTCAGATATGTTGGCTGTTTTCAATGTGTTCGTTTTTTTTTTCCACTTTCACAATTCTATATGTAGTTACCGATGAAACACACTTGATGACTGTCAATCACTGTTCTCCAACTTCTACTGAGGTGGTGCTGGAAGTGAAGCTATTTCAAATATTCACAGCATACACACACACACACACACACAATCACATGTCCATGGAACTCTTCCAAAAAAAGAACTTCATTACGTCACGTGACACACATCCAACCTGCCCACAAAGGTAACATGAGGACTTTGAATGAGTTACAAAATGCGGAAGTCATTGTTATCCACTTCCACTTGGTAGGGAAAATTTAAGACTCATGTGCACTGTGATGTATATCAAAACAGAAAGTACATCACTCCAGTTCACCTCAAATCATATCATTTTTTATGTTTATCTATTTATTTGTATTTTCTTTGCCCTTAAAGTACAAGACGATACTAAACCGGAGTCAAATTCCTTCTATGTGCACACATACCAGGCCAATAAATTTGATTCTGATTCACACACACATGCATCTGGGGGTATAACAGATCAAACAAGTTGAAAAAACATAAAATAACATTTAGTGTCAGTTTTATTCAACTTCAAATTCAAAAATGACAAGTAAGACTGCTAAAGTATCACATCATTGGAAGTAATAAGGCATCTTCAGTCTTGGAAGAGACAATTATTAAGACAACTTGATAATGATTCAAGACACAACTGAGGGAACAAAAAATCTTGATGACAGATAGATAGCACACATAATACACAGCTTTCAGTCCCTGCACTCTGACTACACAGTATATAGTTCAATAACTTAAGTTAGAAAAGTAACCTGCTAAAACCAGGGATATCATATGCTCCACCACACAGGAGCATTTTATCAGAAACAGAGGTACAGCTGTGACAAACATCATGCCAACATCGCTCAGATTTCTTGCAGTTCTGTCTGATTTTGAAAGAATGACAAGTCCTGGCCTCTTGACCACTTTGAAAGGACACAATAAAAAGGCACAGGTGTGCGGATGAAGAGTTCTTTATGATGTTGAGGACTTGAGATATGCCACCAGGTCAGCCCGCTCTCCCTTCTTTTTGATGCCTGCGAAGATCATCTTTGTTCCTGGAATGTATTTCTTGGGGTTTTCCAAATAAACCATCAGGGTGTCCTCCTCCCAGATGATGCCTGTGGTTAGAGTGAGCAGACACAGAGAATGATGTTTAAGCCACACAGGACCATCCCTTGGCCTCTCCAAAGGCAGTAAATACACACGCTCAACACTTACCTTTGCTCTTGTTGGCATCTGTGTAGGAGTAGCCCTCTGCCTGGCCTGTTTTGCGACCGAACAGACCCCAGAGGTTTGGCCCGACCTTGTGCTTTCCTCCTTGCTCCACCGTATGGCACTGGGCACACTTCTGGACAAATGTCTTCTTGCCTTTGTTGACGTCTCCAGGCATGGTTTCTGTAAGGAGACATACAGACAGATTGGACTTGCTTGCTTGATCAATTTTCGCTTATCCTGAATAACTATGGACTCCCTCAGCCACAAGGGGGCGAAGGGTTGCGCAACTACTATGCATTACCGGCATTGTTACAAAATGGCGTTAGGTAACTTTACTTTAAAGACTTTTCTAAATTAAAAAGCGAGTATTACATACAGATTTTAACTATGTTCGTAGTATTATACATTTCAGATAAAAATATAAATAATAAATATGATATAAGTATCCTACAAAGGCCTCATTTAAGTCCTACAAAGGAGTTAAATGAAGTTACCACGTTGCCAACATGAGGCAAAAACTTACATTATACATACAAAGTGCAGACTGCTGAGACATTTTAACAGTAAACACTGATGGATTTTGTGATTCAGTGTATTTTTTAAGCTGTATCCTCCGGAAACGGGACTCAACCGGCAGGTACCACGTTGTTCATGTGAGAGACCGGCAGACACTTTCAGTCTGAAAGAAACTCCCAACACCGAGAGCAGCTCACAGAAGAGACAGATATTTCAATGATTGACTTCTTACCTTTTCTTGATAAGGTTCCCACAGATCTTTTAAAATGTGCTTCCTTCGCTTTTCTTCCTCCCGCCCGCTCGCGCTCTACTGAGCTCTAACGTGCTCTCTTCCCCGAAGACACTCCCGTGACACGTCATCAGTCAGCTGACCGCTTGCATCACCCTGCTTACGACAGAGGGTCGCTCAACCGGTCAGGTTACTCAACGGCGACCTCACACATCAAACATAATGACTTCTGTCCCCTCTTCCCGAAACCATCGACTGAAATCATTCACCTTTTACACCTTGACAGGAAACCAGGGCACACACACACACACACACACACACACACACACACACACACACACACACACACACACACACACGTAAGCATGATGCTGACAGACAATATTTTTTAAGACTACACTTCATACTTTGTTGATTTAGGTTACTGATGCAACTATAAGTCAATAGAAGTCAATTCATAGGTTAAGCTACACAGCAACACATAAAGTCATTAATATTACATCCACTTTTACTAACAGCAACACTGAAGTGATGAACATATTTATTAATCAATCATTTAATCCACTAAGATTATTCAGATCCACTTTGATCCATTTTGCATTGTGAGCACTTTCTACTTTTAGCTTACTTTAGAGGAGTCTCTTAATACTTTTGTACTTTTCTTTTAGTTTGAATGGTGGGCTTTTAATGGTGATTAAGAAAAGTGAGTTGATTCATTGATTAGTTGTGAACTATCCATTTCTTGGTTTCTTCAGTCCTCTGTGACTGTGTACTGAATATCTTTGGGATCTTAACACAGTTCTCTGACATTATGGACCTAAAAAATGAAGTTATTTATCCACTGACAGATTATTCTACAATGAAAATCAGTAGCCGAAGCCCCAGTTTCTACACTGAATAACTTCTAGCTAATTTTACTCAAGCAAAAGATCTGAATACTTTTTCAACTACTGACAGCAAAGTGCATTTACAAAAAAGACGACATCAGCTCAAAAATGAACTTATAGACTTTGAATTAATAGACTATCTATTGATTTTTAACCAGTTCCTGCCCATATACAAGTTATGAATCACATGTGGACAGAAACACATTCATTTTGTTCTGTCATTTTAAAAAGTCTTACATTTTCAGTCACGACAAGGACTATTCTGGCAATGACAAGCAGCCAGAAGAGGGAAAGCTTAAATAGGAGTATGTCAGAGATCAAGCTGGCTAGGCTAGACATGAAATTTAATATCCACCCATTTTTGAGAGAGGCACAAACAGATGAGAGGGGGTTATGGTTAGCCGGGCCCAAAGACTGCCTCTCAAGTTACTTTAACACATAAAATGTTTTCCATAAACACAGCTGTGCGTGTTTGTGTGTAGAACGCCCAGGACTGCCACAGTTTCCAAGATACCATGGCCCTGGTGCACCAGACACACACACACGCACACTAATGAGCAAAACCATCACGCACAAAGTCACCGATCACCGGTCACTTTTCCCATTCAGGCAGTCAATGAAACAGTAACTGAATACTTGCCCCTTTTACATTTAATATGAATGTATAATAAGTGTGTTGATGCTTTTAATGACACTGACTCACCTTTTATCACCAGAGTGCCGAGCTCCTTCCCACAGCTGCTCCTCTATTTGAGGACCGTTTGACACTCAAACACTTAATAGTCCCCCTGTCATTTTAACATTCGCTATAATAACTGCTGGGATAAATGTGTGCTTCAATTTCAGTGCTGACCTTTGAGACCATGTACATAAAAGGACTTGTCCGTAACCCTGGTGACGTGACATAAACATCATTGACTTGGTTAGGCCTGCTAGTTAGTTTAACTGGATTTTCATTTCATCCCACAGAAATGATCTAAGATTTTTTCAATGATAGTTGTTAAGTTAAATACATCTGAGCTTCCATACTCCATAGTAAAATTTGTGCACCTGATTGATTCAATTAAGTTTTGTAAGCATGCAACAACTAGTAATTCTTCATGGGGAGCAATCAGGCTCACTGTCTGGTTGACACATCACTGGGTTTACTAAGTAATCATGGCTAACCTGCATATTTCTGGCACACACAGCCGACAATGAGCAACATGGGTCATTCTGCACCTGCTGTCCATCCAAATCTGAATAAAGTCATACTGTGGCTTAGAGCCAACATGGAAAAATGTATATAGCAATGTATGTAAAAGTACTAATAGCGCAGTGTAAATCTATTCAGTTATAAGCAACAAAAAAAAGCATTAGTGGGTAAATGTACCAGTTGCTCTAATTAAACATCTGGCCTGAAACAGGTCAAGCCATTTTTATTTGTATAACTTAATGCCACAAATCACAGTTTTCTTCAAGAGGCTTTACAATATGTTCAACATACAATACCTTCTGTCCTTATAGATCCATGACACAGTGCAGGAAAAGCTTTAGACGTGAAAGTAAGAAATTATAAAATAAAGTGAAATGTACAGTAGTTGTATCAGAACTATAGTGGAGTGGTATTGGTGGCGTAATAGCGTGAGTATTAAGTACCATGAAATGAAAACTCGTAAGTAACATGCCCCAGAATTGTACTATAGTATTTATATGCAACTCTCCACTACTGGATCTGAGGTATGCTGCACGTTAGTTAGAGGATGGGTAGGGTAGCTGTTGCCTGGCAACTAGACAGTATGGATAAGGGTCACAATGAGTTTATCTGAACAGGAAACTGATCAAGTGGCTATATTATGCGCATAATACCAGCGCAGAGGAAATAGGGTTAATAGGGAAAATACTTTTGCACAAAAAAACCTTACTTAAGTAAATTTATGAGAGTATTCTCAGCAAAATGCACTGGAAGTTGAAAAAGTATTTGTGTTTTATATAGGGTATTTAATTTAGTAAATTAGAGTGTGTGTATGTATGTACACACAATCTAATCTATCTATCTATCTATCTATCTATCTATCTATCTATCTATCTATCTATCTATCTATATATATATATATCTATATATCTATCTATCTATCTATCTATATACATATAAATATGTATGTATATATATATAGATAGATAGATAGATAGATAGATAGATA
>JAOXYL010000052.1:11677679-11688829 GCA_028564955.1 Terapon puta
ATAGATAGATAGATAGATAGATAGATAGATATAGATATAGATATATATGTTCCAGGTCCCTTCCTCTCTCTCTGTGATGCACACCAGCTTGCGGCTTACCGCAGCGCCACTTTCCTCATTGTTCTTTTTCTGTGTGTTTATCAGTCTTGTCTTTGCTTGATGGTTTGGTTGTTGACTATCCACTGTTACCTCTGCTGTAAGTTAGCACATGCTCAGTTGAGAAGAGTCTGTGTTGGAGTGGTTGACGCTACATCAGATACTCTGTTCTGATTGGTTGTTCTGACCACTGCAGACTTATTTTGGTCAAATGGTTGTACAGGCAGCAGGTGGAGCCAAAGGAGAAATATTTTTTATCATTAATTATTTGTCTCACGAACGACTGTCAGGACAAATTTAGCAAATACAACTTAGAGGTTATTTTTAAATAAGATACCTGCTTTAATCAGTATGTTGTATTTTACTACTTTAAATGTTTACGTTTGCTCTCATTCAAAGAACTTTATACAATGTCATGGACTATAAGAACATATCTTAGAAGTGCCACACTTTTCAGCTTTGTGACAATTCATTCTCCAGGAAATCCTAGTTTGAGATGTAGGAGCTTTTCCCCTACCCATAAAGAAACATTATATCCTTCAGTTTATCAGAACAATTCTAATGCAAAATTTGGAGATACATGATTTTGATTGGACAGGAAAGGTATGAAAATCTTAAGAGTAACTGAAGCTGTCACATAAATGTGGTGGGGTTAAAACTACATTTCTTAGTAAAAGTATAAAGCACCATTAAATTGACACATTGAGGTAAAATGCTTCTAATTTGTACTTAAGCACAGTACAGAACTGCAATAGCATTCCACCACTGCATAGACTTGTCTAATTCTGAAATTACAGTATTTGAGAAAATCTATTTAGTTACACTCAACTGCTGGAAATACATATAGTATAGCAGAGGTTGTATAAAATAGAAAAGTACAGTACAAAGAGGCTATAAATTTTACTTTAGCACAGAGATTGAGTAAACATACTTTTTCTCTTGCATCACTGCAAATAAATACAGTGCAAGCAGAAAGTCAAATAAAAAGGAAATTCAAAATTAGTCAAAATTATGGCAAAAAATGTCCTTAAGTACAGGACTTGAGTAAATTTACTTAATCACCTCCCACCACTGCACAATACCAGGAGGTTAAGGGGCACTCTTCTGTGCTGTTATTGTGGTCTTGGTCCTCATAAATATCAGTTTACTCCCCTTAAACTGCACTGTGAGTGCTATTTTACACCTTCTGCACCCTGTAATATTTGCACAGCTACTCCCAAGAGTATGTATCCTATTTGATATGATCATTTTAGCTATATATTTCATTTTACTTATGCAATTTATATTTTAGGTTTATAATTCATTTAGTTACTTTAGTGTTATCTATTTTAGCTTTGACTGAAGAATTTCACTGCCAGCTTCAGGTTGCATCCCAAACACTGTCAGACTGTTCAATGCTGCGTTATAAATCTGTAATGGTAGAAAACAAACAAACAAAAAGACAAAAACAATTCCATATCACAGAAGGATGTTTACTGAGGTCCTAGCTCTGCACTTTATGGTCTTTTTTCATTCCACTCATTTTCTTATAGAGTTAACTCGTATCAGAGATCCACTCCGGGTGTTGCGGCTCGCCGGGGTCTGGACCCGGTCCGGGTCTTGGTTCCCGCTCGGAGATGATCTTGCTGCAGGGAGGAGCGAGCGGAGTGCAGCTGAGCCGAGCGGAGCATCACAGCCCCGCATTCAAGGAAACAGGCGAACACAGCACTTTTCTCCCCCTCATCCTCGGACTTTACACTATGTCCTAAACCTCCGTGTTTGATAAGGAGAAAAACGCGTCGCGGACTCTTGCAGTTTGCCTTTGAGAAGCTGGAGGAAGAGACGGGGGATTAAAAAAAAAAATCAGTGCCCAGTCAAGGGAGACCCCCTCAATTGTTTCCTGCGCCAAGAACAGTGAAGACATGGGCATTACAGCGCATCTGTGGTAAGGCACCCCGCTTTCTCTCTCTCTTCCACTTCACATACAGGGAGGCACATCTATGTTGAATTAAAGCGCGCAGACCCCCCCGTGTCTCCCCCCTTCCTCCTAATGTGGCGCTCAGACTGAGACCCCAGCAGCATCTCATCCTTTTTTTTTTTTTTTTTTTGGATTTGCATCCCGGGTGAATCACCGAGGACACACAGTCAGACATCACCATCACCGCCCAGCCGCAGCTCGCCGCCGCCGCCGCGCGCTCTCACGGGGCTCGAGATGACCCTCTGAACGGGAACGTGCAATGTCCCGGCAGCATCACGGTGGTCCGGGTCCAGGACCCCCCCCCACCTGCCCCCGAGACCCCCCTTCTTAAAACATGGATGCTGCGGTGGGGTGATAAAACAAGCCAACTCTGCAACTGACTTTGGACGCTGATGTAAACCTAATGCGTCACTGACATTTTCACCTTTTTGTTTTCCTTTATTTTTTTAAATTTTTTAATTTTTTTTTTAACTCAGCGCCCCCCTCCCTCCATTATCTCATCAACACACAGCCACCCTCCCCCTCCACTCACATGTTATGTTGTTATTGAGCATGATCTCCATTTTGCTTTTTTTTTCCCCTTTGGTATCCTCTCATTATGTTGCCATGCCAACTAATTGAAAGTTGGCCAACTTGTGTCACTTACAGGATTGATTCATTCACCAGTATCACTTTGCCTCCTTGTCGTTTTTTTTTTTTTTTTTTTGCTCTCCAAACTGAAGGTCAGCCAGTGACTTTGCAGCAGTTTAAAACACCGACTGAATCCCATAAATTTAAGAAGAGCACAGGGGGCCCGGGGAGCTGGATGCATTTGCGTCCACTTGGCCGTCACTGGTGTTCTTTCTTGAATAGATGTTGCTTTGATCAGCAGTGATGATTGATTTTCTGATATATTTCTTGGCCCTCCCCGCTGAAGGTGTCCTCGTCCCATTGAGATGAAATCTTTGCAAATTATGTGTCACGTCCCAGGAGAGATGAAGGGGTGGGGGGGAAGCAGAGGCCGACCGCACTTTTGATGCACAAAATATTGGATTCAAACTGCCTTTGCCATATGTCATTAATATTGACAGTAAGCAGATAATTACTGTCTTGTAGTCATTTAATTAGCTGAAAACATTCAGGCACAAAGCTCATCACAAAGCTACAAATTAAAGCAGCCACCAGGCTAATATGTGGTTTTAAGGCCTGTGACTCGTGTAGCTGCCCCCTTTAATTTGCTTTAATGATTGGTTCTTGATAATCATCAGTACGTCACTTGTTATGTCTCTGTTAACCTAATTAGTTTTTGGTTTGTTTGTTTTGTTTTCTGTAACTATAGTGATTGGCATGATGTAAAAAAATTATAAAAAAGCAGCGTCAACATGATGCCCAAAGCCAAAATGATACTTTCTGTTATCCAAACTTCTAAAAAAAAAACTGAAAATCTAAAATGCATTATTGTGATCTCGAAAAAATTCAGAAGGACTTTAGTATGACTTTAGTCTGTAGTGATAGCTACAAGGTTAAAAAAATGGCTTACACAACTCAGCAATGGAGGAGATCTGAGCAAAAATTTCAGTGCCAACTTTCAGCTCTTTCCAGTTCCCAATATGGGCAGAAGTCAGCCAGCACTTTAAAAAAAAGTGTTGCCATGTGATGCTCTACCTAGATGATGTAATGTGTGCAGCGCAGGATAAACTGGCTCTGTCCAGTCAGTGTTGTTAAAAAGAAAAGGAGAGAAAAGAAAAGACAGGCCTACTTTCAGAGACGTGCTGCTCACTGCTCCCAGGTGTCACGCGAGATCCACGTCCATTTAGCTCTGCTATTGTACACCCAGGTAAATGGTCAAAACACTGCCGCACTGATCGATATGCATTATTAGCCAGTTGTAAATTCAGACAATGGTTGCCCTTGAAGACCCTGTAATATAATCTTGGGACATGAGTCTGCTTTTGTTGGCCCACTTTAATTATGCAACAGAGAGGGGAGATCAGCAAACTTGGTTTCGCTGTTGAGTGCTGGTCGATAATGGGATGTTGTGGGTGGCTTGGATGTGGTGACAACACAAACATGAGTGTCTTTCCGCCCCTATTAACGCGCAGCTACCATCATGCTTCATCGTATTACATGTGATGAGCGAGCCCATTAACATTTGCGTGGCTTTGATGCGCACTAAAAGCAGCGAGCGTGGAAATATGCAGTCGAAAGCGATTCTCCGTAGTAGTTTGTTTGGCTTTAGGTCCCGCAGTGCTGCTCGACATATTGGGTGTCTAAATCTCAAGTTTATTTTCCTCATCCCTCTCAGATCTCACAGAGCAGGGCACACCGATAGCGGGATTACTGCGGCCCTCTAACCAGCTCTCCCTCTCCCTCTCTCTCTCTCTCTCGGCTTGACCCACGTCAGGACAGATGACAGTCACTGCTTTATTTGCGATACTCTATTGATCCCTGCAGGAGAAATTTGACTTTTCACTCGCCACCGCCCCTTAAGGTCACAGCACACATTCAGCCACAGAACTGCCCCAGAGCCTGTAGGAATTTAGCATCTTGTTCAAAGACATTTTCAGTCAGGCAGGCTGATGTTCTTACAGGTGACTGAACCCGAAGCTTGTTTCACTCTGCCGCCCATGCTCAAACTTCATAAAGGTCCTCTCAGACTTTATTCTTCTAAAGTAAAAGGGAGTAATAAAAGTTGAGTAATGTGTCAGTGTTAACCATGTGATCACAGTCGCTGCCAATATGTGCTGCAGACGTGAGGAAGATGCATGACGATAATAGATAATAATCTCAACATTATAAGTAACACAAATATTATTAACTAAACCTTTAACCTTTTCACTGTCTGTTATGTACGACTAGTGGGGCTGTTTGGTTTATCTGAATTTCCACATTACGGTAGTGCACAATAATGGTACAAAGCTGTTCATTTGCCCAGTCAATGCTCTGAAACAGTGGGAGATTATAACTATTTACTCAACTGCATAATCAGTCAACTGCCAGAGCAATGACTAAATAAATGGGTCATTGAATCTACTTTAGAGCTGCAGCTAATGATTATTTTTCAGTTAATCTGCAGATTATTTTCTCAATTAATCGTCTGTGAAATGACAGTAAATAGTGAAAAATGCCAATTACAATTCATCAGACAGCTCAAGGTGATGTATGCTTGTTCATGAACCCATCATCTACAATAATACGTGACAAAGAAAGACATCAAATCGTCACATTTAGAAACTGGAACAAGTGATGGTTAGATTTTTTTTTACTACTTAATAGTAGTCCAGACAAGGTCTTTATCTGTCGACTGACTTATCATTTTATTGACTAATTGTTGCATTGTTGCAAGTCTCGGTGAAGACAACCATCTTCATCTTTGGTGTGTGAACAAATATCAAGAAAAACATTTTCAGTGGCATTAATTTGCCACTACAGAAATGTACACTTCCCTATAATGTCTTAGTAATAACAATATCTCTAAACTGGATATAATATGCTGCTTCAGCAAGCAGAATTGTCAAAAAATGAGGCCTTGTCTTGTCTTATCTAACTTTGTTTCTTACCAATCAGTAGAGTTGTTTACTCGGTTTGTTTTAATAAAAAACAGTCTAGTTTAATGAACCTTACACGAACATGTGGCTTTGAATCTTTAAATTTAGCAAGTAATTCCTCCCATATTATACAATCATTGGATGGCTCTGGTCAGATGTTCAATTATTTTCTCCCAGAAATATTTTTCTGACAGTTTTCAGGCTTGCGTTTGATTCAGGGAAACCCAAATACTTTCCCCAAATACTGTTGCTTTTCTGGAGCATGAAATGAGATGGACAGAAGTTGTTTTTTTGTGTGTGAATTGAGCTGAGAGTGCATTTTGGGGTGAACGAGAGAGATGGGGAGAGGGAAGTGAAAGTGCTCTTCTTGCTTATGTAGATGTTTCATAGATGGAACCAAACAACTGTGAACTTTAAACGGTTGTGAGGAAATTAAGCACAGAAGTTTCACAAATAACTCTTTGTAGCGTGTAAAGCATCAGCACAAATACGAGGCTTCGTGTTTTAGAAATGCAGTTTTGTAGTTGAATGTGTAGCGTAGAGCTTTTTTAAACACCCCCTCTTCTGCTATTTGGTATATATTGAGCGTCAAATTCTATTATTGTGTGCATCTTTGGCCCTTCACTACACACTAAAACATATGTAGGCGTGTGTTGTGTAATGAAGTGTCATTTGCTTTTGGTCAAATTTGGTATTGATTAAAAAAACAGAAATACATGTATTTACTACAGTGTTTCCAAATGTAACATCTTTTTTTTTTTTTTTTTTGCAATACTGCCTGCTTTAAAGTGCCACACTTCCCCATCAGCAGCCACCCAGAGAGAGAGAGAGAGGGGTTGACAAAGATATTTGATAATTATGCTGCACATCCTGCTGCTCATCTCTTTGAATTATTTGCAGATTTAATTAAGATATAGGCTCATTTTAATTATGGATCAGTTGGATCTGTCCTAAACTGTGTGCATCTTCATGTCAGGTGGTAGATGTTGTGACGAGAAGATGTAATATTTCTGTGGTCTCACAAGCACTAAACTAAATTTGCGATGGCATGCTTAGACGGAGCAGTGAGATCCTCGTCGTAGCAGTGAGTGTCGTTAAAGTTTGGTGACATTTAACTCCAACTTGAGGCGTTTAAAAAATGTCGACAGAAGGTCCTTTCTCCAGACGTTACATACTGGCGCCATTGTTGCATTATGCAGCTGAAGGCTCCTCTTTGTCCAGTAGGCTCTTGACACATCTCAACCACATTCGATTATCTGAACCTCAGACTTTCGGAAAAGCAGCTTGAGCATAAAGTGCATCAATAGAAAATATCCCACTCATTACACACTTGACTCCACATATGCTTATAATGACTTTACATCATGTGTATCACTATTGGGACGATCTGTCCTCTGGATGTGAATTTGACTGCTCCTATTTCTGTCATATATTCTGTAATCCTTTAGTATAAAGTGTCATACAAGATGTTTTAGCATACAACAGAACGGTGTCCTTTTCAGTCTTTGTTGTCCCTCGTGAAGAATTTTGCTTGCAGCGCAGCAAAAGCAGACACATCCAAACAGACTCATCCATCAGAAAGCAGAATAAAAACCATCAGTTACAACAGGGTGCCGTTCCAAAGCAGTGAGAACATTAAGCGATAGGAATACATAAAAAACAAACCGGAACAGGCAAGACCAGTGAACAGTAACCTCACAGTGACCTCTGCAGTAGGTGACAAAGCGCTCGCCTCTTTTGTCTGGAACGTTTTAAAAATTTACATTTAAACGTAAAGGTGTGTGATCTCCCGCAGGGATACAGCATGTTATCCACGTTACAGCACACACACACACACACACACATACACGTCATCATTTAACAATCACAAGCTTGTGAGATCAGTAATGTTTGGTTTGACACTGCGCTTGCGGTCCAGACCACGTGTTTAAGAAGTGTCACTGCAGCAGGCTCTCCTTCGTTCTCCCGCTTAGAGGAGCATAATCATGGTGACTGGATTTAGAAGATTAAGCTCATGACTAATCAAGACCTGATTGGACGTGGACGTTCCCCGACATAGTAAGTGGCTTCGTTTGGAGCAGCACCGCTGAAAATCTAAACAGGAGTCAAAAAGACACCTACACACTGCTGCAGGTGTCCTCAAATGTAAGAATCTGGCATTTTTATTTCTTTGTGCATTGGCAGTTTACTGTGGCAGGCTGTGGCAAACACAGCAAACAAACAGGGACCAATTTATTCAGTAAGTTAGAGGTGCGGTAATTAGCTGATTAATCTATTAGTTGATTGATAGAAAATTTGATTAGCAACTCTTTTGATAATTCAGCAATTGTTCAAGTTTTTTCAAACGTTTCAGTGTTTTCTAATTCTGTATAGACAATCTCATAGAGACTGATCGATCGAGTCCTACATGAAATAATATTTACATATTTACAAATAGCATTAACAGCATTTCATTTGTGTTGACAGTGATGAAGTCATTTGCAAAAGTCTTACGTAGCACCGTTACATCTCTGTAGGCTTCTCTCCATCCCTTTCTATGCGATAGATGGCTGCTTATGTCTTTGGAGTAGAGTAAATGTCACTGAAAGGACCTGAAATTCTACTTCACATACTAGGCTGAAGTGTGTATTAAAACAGTGAAGTTTACACAAAGAGCTCCTTCCCTCTGCTTCCTTATTAGGTCAAGGAGAGTGGATCTATTAAATAGGCTAAGTGGAAAACACTACCTGAATGGACTTAGCGCCTTGTCTTACAGTAGCTTAGATCCCGGTTGGCTTAAGACAGGGCAGGGATGATGACGCTGGTTAAAGGATCTGAATTATAGATTATAGTGTGTGTGAGTGTGCTGCACAGTTGCATGTGAGGGCGCGTACTGCTGAAGTGTGCAGAGCTGCTTGGTGGACTCGGGGAGTTTCCCTGACACGTGGGAGAGCCTAATAGACACATCCTGCAGTTAAAAACCGCAGGGTGCTCCAGAGCTGTGTACAATGACTGTAAACAACAAACAGCCCCCGGTACAACATATCTGTCACTGCCACACGGTTTAATGCATCGGGCCTTGAGATGTTGTCTCTAGTTTCATTTTATGACCTTAATAATGATGATGCGTACAACAATACCAACAACTGTTATTATTATTATTATTAGCATTATTATTATATGAATTATTATTATTAGCTTTAAATTGGGGCTTTATAAATAGGTAATACATTTTTGGCTAAAATTATTTAAATGGATAATCAATTATGAGATTAATTCATTGATTAATTATCTACCCATAATATTGTATGAGAGTAACTGCACACAGGCTTTATTTTTTGTGATGAAGGACAGTAAACCACACCAGAACAAAAATGCGTTTCTCCATGAATGATTCAGTCTTTATGAGTCTGGCATTTTCCTGTTTTTAAAGGCTCCATCACTTTGATGTGATGTGAGTTTTTTGAGTTTATCAGACTATTGTAGCTGAGAGAAAACAAATGTGTCTCATTATTTGCCCATTATTAACACATTACATTTCTCATCCTGCTCTTTCGTATAAATACTGCATCGTGTGACCATTCTCACCAAAAACCATGATATTTTTTCAAATACATTATGATATTTGTCCTTGTAGAGGTCCAGTAACATCCCCACTATCTCACTAAGTGTCTCAGGTTCTAAATTGAACGGGGCTTTTTTTTATGTGTTTAGTTTTCTGCTATCGTGCAATCGATGTATGTTTTATCAGTGCTGAGACCTCTGGAGAGCTCAGACAATTACACAGCAGCACTGCAGGCAGTGTTATGGGTGTCAGCGTGGAGCTACACGGTGCCTTGGCTAATGATGAAAACAAGCTCTCCCTGCTGCTATCTGAACAGAAGGTTAACCAGACATTTTAGCATATTTATTCAAATTAAAGTCCTGTCAATACTAATGCCATCGTTTAAACTGCTGGACGTTGAACCTGGGAGTTTTGGTTTGCGAGTATAAAGAGGTTTACGCTCGTTATGATTGCTTTGTCATTGGTCGAGCTGTGCCACTTCCTTATACTGATTTTATCTAACTTCCATCAATATCATAGAAAAAAAGATGAGATGTTTAATGATTTATTAGACACTTGCGTGGGACGATGATGATTTCTGTAGTGGAGGGGGAGGGGTCACTACCATCTGCCATATTTTCCAGTTTTAAAGAGAGTTCAGTAAAAGATTTAGGGTTGAAGATATCAATTGATATACATTATAAATATCAATTTAGTAAAATGTAAGGCAAAGAAGATCAAAGCTCAACACACTTTTTGGTATTTTTTGCTAGAAAAATTAAACCTAAATAAATTAGCCCCAATTAATTTGCTGTTTTTGCAGCTCTACAAAGATGTGCAATTTGCTGTTGAACGGAGGAAAGCCTCACGTCAGCAGAGGTTAGAGCTGAAACAGTCTACATCAACCAACATGAATAATGATGAGCACTTGTTTTGGTAAGCGCGTAGTCATTTCAGCCATTTATCAACATAATCATCGTGCAATACTCTCAGGTTTCAACTTCTCAAATGCTACAGTTTCCTGTGCTTCATCTCATAGCAAATACAATACACATAGTAGTGAGGAGAATCTTAAAAGCTTCAAAGAATGGCTCAGGGCGTCTCGACTAAGCATCTGTGAGTCAGATTAACATATTGAAATTGATGGAGGACAGCTCTGAAAGTCTAAGAAAGGCCCAGATACTCATTTCTTCAAGGACTATTCTGAGTAAGTGTCATTTGATCAGCGACAGGGCGGCTTTGTTGCTCGTATGAACACCAGCACTGCTGTGGAATGAGGAAGACAAAGCAGTTAGCGATAGTGTAACTTCCTGACCTCTTCTTTTTTTGTTTTTTTGCTTTTCAGATGAACAGCGAGCAGTGAGCGCGAGAAAGTGTCAGAGGATGCTCCTGATCCGCGGGGCCCAGTGCTGAGGGAGGTCCACGGAGCCCACCGGCGCCCACCATGTCTCACCACCAACACTACCAGCGAGGCCCCCACGGCCGCACCATGAGCTCCGAGGAGAGGAGCTCCACACCAGTCAACAAGACCTCCACACCGGTCCACAAGAGCGCCTCCTCCTCTTCCTCTTCCCAGCGAGACAGCCGGCAGGTAATTGCCAGGCCAGGGGAGGGATCTGTCTAGAAATAGGGACAGCGGCACTTTGAGTGGATGTGACTTGAGCCGAGGTAATAGACGGAGGAGGGGAATATCATTTTTGGGCTGCTGCAGTCTTCTGTCACCGCCGTGCTCTTCCGAGACAGTTTCGTGCGACAGAAATACTGGCAGGTTAAAGAGAAACTGGGCCTGCCAGGAACTAGTAAATCATGAAATATTGATTCAGCAGTTTTGCAGTGTGAAACAAAAGCAGTCAGAACCATAATGTGATAAAGTCGTCAGGTTTTATAAAATCAGCTGCCAGCATCACCACTTAAAGGAAAACAAATGGATCTTCAATGTGGTTAGTTAGTGTATTTCTTGTCGGACTGGTCTCCACTTAAGTTGACTAACCCCGGGGAGACGCTTTACATTTTAATAATCTTGTACACTGTGTTAACAGTTTCGATC
>JAOXYL010000052.1:11688929-11701220 GCA_028564955.1 Terapon puta
CAGGCGTCAAACTACAACTGATAGGGCAGAAAGTTGGTCAGATCGCGGCGACTAACTCTGGATTAAAGTAATCTGTATAATGTCAGCCCGGGACTCCCTCACCTGATTGATCAATTAAAACTGTCAAATTGTTTCTCTGTTATTTCCTCTGTAGTTAAATTCAGGAAGGCAGAACAGTCTCCTCTGATAACAACTAATGATAAATAGTTTATTCCCTGTGAATAGTCTGTTAGAGAAAAAAAAAAGACTAATCGACTATCAGCCTTACAAGACCTTATCAACTGATTAGATGACTAATCAGCTGAGATCGAGCAGCCCTAATTCCCTGGTTAGTAAGTAAAAACCTTGCGGATGCATGGGTAAGAATGAGATGCACTCTTATTTCACAGTTCACGGGGACAAGTGCTTAAACTTAACCCCGACAGTAAGCCACATGAAGCCCCCGGCCCCCTTTTCCTCACGGAGCTGCTGTGTCACTGTGGCCGCATGGAAACAGGACACCGAAACTGGAATCTCTGACATCACAGCTTTTCCGTCGGCACCGGGCGATGAATATTTCATGAGGGACAGGCGGAGGCTCGGTGCTCCGCTGAACATGTGGCACGCTCTGGTATGCTGTATGGGAGCCCAGCTTGTGTCCGCCGGAGATGGCTCTTGAAGCAGAAAAGGCGAGCTGGTTTGAGAAATGGCGCCCGTTTGAAGTGCACAGTCGATGGCCTGCTGCTTGATGAGGCGCACGGTTAACCCTTTCGACCCCCCCGTTCTTTTGTCCCTCTCTTCAATGTCGCCTTCCCGCTTTTGATAACAGGGCCGTCACGGGTGAAAGGGCTCAGCATTTCATTTCCCAAACGCTCCGTAATCTTAAAAGCAGCTTAATCTGAGAGCAAGGTTACCTATCAGCACTCCCTTTCTTATTCATCACTTTTAATGTGTTTAATGAAGTCAGGTACCAGCCAAAGAGGCGGCCACTTTGATAGCAGCAAGTCTTTGTCTGGTAGATTCCCTTAATTTTGTACCAAGACCTCTGCGTAGTCTGCGGCATATTGAAGGAATCAGCAGCGCATCAAGAATTTAATTGGGAATTAGTTTTTGATTGTTGCAGCTGCTGCACGTTACAATGTGGCAAGTGCTGGTTAAGCGATGCACCTGCGGGCGAGCCGAACACTTGATGTTTCCATTACAGAGGCAGGTGTGTCATCCCAAAACGCAGTTAGAGCCACAAATTCCTCTTCTGATCAAGTCGGCTGTCTCAGGGTTTTTAGCCCACAACTGTTATAAAAATGAACAGAAAGTAAGAAGGGGTCTCCTGTATATTTATAAGCTCATTTTAAGAGACGCCGACCCTTAAGTCACAGTAAAATGTCCTTAACTTCCATTATTAGACATATTTTCAAGGGAAACTGAATACATGTTTGGCAGAGTTTGGTTACAATTATTCAGATTTGATTGGATAACTCTAAAATGAATGAACAAGGTGCAACACTGAGCTGTTATCTTCCACTCTCACTTCTTTAATCCTTTTTGTTAGATCAGGACAAAGGAGAAATTAATAAATTAAATGCCAATTACATTCTTCAGCAATGTAAACATAGTTTCTGTTGACTAATATCCAAACACGCGCCACACACGATGCCACTCTGCTACCTGCTGCTACAAGCTAATGGACAAGTGTGGTTTTATAAGATCAGTTAGTTAATGGGCCCCAAATGATATTTTTTTTAGGTAAATGTGTGTACGGGTCCTCAACTTCATGACAGATGCAAAACATATAAAGGTGTTTAAAGAAGAAATGAGAGAGACTGAGAGAGAATAATTAATTATTATCATTATTATTATTATTCGTGTTGTTGCCAAAATCTTTGGAGTAGCTGTTCAAGAGCTTTTGACTCAAACATTCCCGACAATAAAAGTGTAATTTTGATCTTCAAAACAGTCATGTAGTGGTTTCTCTGGAGTTTCCCATTACGTTACACAACCTTCGTGACTGGGCAAATCGTGTGATGTGCTCAGCGCGTGTGAAGCTCCATAACGGCTGCTAAATGGACCATGTGTTGAGATCGCACTGTTCCCAAGGTCAAGAAAGGACTTTTATGAATGATTATTATAGGAGGGATTATTTTACCAGTGACTGATCTCCTGCACACTTAATTGCACTTTCGTTGTGCGCTCGCCTTTGTGATAGTGTTTTCCTGCATCACTGTCTGCTTAGCAGGCCCCGTGCAGGGAGTTTACAAGCGCTGTGGAGAATACGCAGTACAGTGCGTCTTCCCCAGGGACCTCCCGAGGAAGCACAGTAGACGCCGAGAAAAGACCTTAGCTTGCTTGGCTGGATCTCAGTTTTTGAGGAAAAATGAGAGCGGGGCATTTTGTCGGGAGGGAAAGCCTTAATGAGATCCAGCCCCCATTTTCAAATCAATACATGTCACTTTCCCCTCTGCTGACGACTACTGTTCACTCTGGAGACCCTCATGAGAGCAATTAGAGGCACCACCTGCAGTAAGCACAGACTTTCTCTCTCTCGCTCACACACTCGCACGCAGACACACACACGTCGATTCAGGATGTCGCTGCAACTATCAATTTTTTTTTTCTCTCTCCCTGCTTGTCATTTCCTGGTTAGATAAGACGTTTTCAGCACAGAGATAGCAGCAAAAAATATGTGAAATGACATGTTACGTTCGGGGGAAAAATATTTAAGAAAGGTCCATCTTGATTTATGAGTGTGGGGAAATTGATCATCAGCAGCCCTGAGATCAGATGGTGGCTGTTTTCATAAAAAATGACCAGAACAAACTGATGCTGCTGTAGATGAAAAAATAATGAGGCACTTGTACTGACAACTGCATAAATCAGTATCTCCTCTTTCCTGCGCAGACGTCCTTTGATTTAGGTTATCACAGTGTCTAATCTGCTGGTTTGACATATCTGATTATATAATCTTTTGCAGGATGCAACAGACGTACTCAGAAAGAGGGGAGGTAATCTTGACAGTGAACAAAAGTAAACTGGAAAATGAGAAACACCCAGAGTTGGTTTTAATCTTCGACATGTTTGGCACAGTCTGTTCAAGTGGTGACGATCTTTCCATGAATTCTGGTTTCATCTCAATCTCTGTGACATAAATTGTTCCCAATGTGTAGAATGACCTTTCCCATTTCAGTAAATCACCCAGCACACCCAGAGCAGTCCCCCTCCTCAGTTATCTAAACTTGTTGTCACTGAATCAGCCATAGTATCTCCCTTACGAGTCAGCAGGTCGGTCATGTGGACTGCAGGTCTGTAACTGAATCTGTGGCGTTCACGCGGAGCATGACACGGTGCTCATACGCAGTCTCTCAGGGTGTTAACTTCTCATCCGTGTGGCATCCCACCCTCCTACTCTAAGCTTTAATGCTGAGCTAGCCCGACACTGCGGTGAAATCCATCCTCACAACAATTCCTCCTGTGGTCATTAGTTTCTGGCACGTCGTTGTTCAGCGGTGATATAACATGTTACACTTATTCTGTCAAGGAGTATAGTTTCCAGGAGACCACGTGATTTGAATTCATGAGTTTGTGGTGTTTTGTAGAGAGTACACAGCTACAGAGTGATAAGGCAACAGTTTCTTCGTTAAGTATTTTGTAGTTAAAGATTTATCAAATTGAACACTCACAGATTGCCACATTTCCTCCTTTGCTACTCTCCCCACTGTCCTTCACCCCACCTATACACCACCCACCCTGATATATAAGCTTAATTTACTCTGGCTATCTCCCTGAGATCTACTTCTCTTTTTTAAGGGATGGAACAAAAAAACGAACTCAGACAAAATATTCGGAAAGATACATATATAGCAGCAGAGACAATCTCACTGAATAGACTCACATTTAAAATTTTAAAAGCAGTCTCTTGGGTGAGACGTTCATGTTTTAAAATCATCTGGAGTTTTTTCAGTTTTGAAGATCCAATGTAGTTAGAAGCAGATGAGTTTTTACCCCAAGGATAACTAAAATCGAACAGTTCTAAGACCCGTTCCAATGAGAAGTAGTTTTAAACGTGAAAAGTTCCACACTGAGGCAGCCTTTGCAAGAGACCTTTACAGTATGTTATCTTTTCCTTTACATTATCTCACCCAACGATCAAGTGAATCAAGTTGTTTTAAGGTAGAGCAAGCGGCGTGGGAATAAAGGATATCTCCATAAATGAGCACAGACATGATGGTTGACTGTAAAATCATTATCCTGTCCTCAAGACTGAAACATTATATCAGCTTTACTCTGATCCCAAAAACCTATTTTCACCCTCATACAGCCTCGGATGACCCAGCTCTTGTTGTCTTTATGGAACAGGAAAATAATCAGGTAAAATCGATTATGGTTGCTGGATGCTGTTTAAAAGGCCATTGAAAAATCATCAGGGAGTCTTAAAAGGCTGTATGCTTTATGTTTGCGTTGTGGTTAGTCGTTGCTGAAACTGAAGCTGCTCAGGTTTCAGCCTCAGATGAATAAAAACTGTCGACTCGTGTGTCTCTGGCAGCTATGCAGCCGGAGTCGCAATAGTTGTAATCTATTCACCTTTTGAGAACGCAAGTTAATTCTCACATCATCTCAAGATAGCAAAGTTATTTTGTCACAACTGAATGATTGACAACTGAATTCACCTCCAGTTAATCTGTTGATTATTTTCTTGATAAATCGATTCTTTTTCTTTTAGTCTATAAAAGAAAATAGCGAGAAAATAGTGATCCAGATGTTTAAATGTGTTGCCTTTTGTCCGGCCAACAGTCAGTAATTCATTTCTGACCATATAAACAAATAAAAATCATTCGCAATATAAAACTTGAGAGATACATTTTCTGTCAGAGGACTAATGATTTAATTGACGAACCACTGCAACTCTTCTCATAATGTGATACTGATCTTTGCAAAAAGAACAAGTTGTTGTTCACAGTTACAGTTATACTGATATTGTGTAAGTGGGTTTTTTTATTTTCTGATCTCAAGAGAACAACCTGTGGCCTTTTTCAACATCATTTTGTTACCCTGAGATAATGAGATGATTAACTGGTTATCTCTAAAATAACGTGATATAATAATATGATTATTATTGGAGACACTCTCGTCTTCTGTAGGAGTGGAAGTTGCTCAGTTGAACAATTTTGACTTGTATTGTGTTTATCACGGGCAATCAATGATTATGTAAGCCACTTAGATTTAGAACTCCCATGTTAGATTAAAGGGATTTGTCTGTTTGATTATTTTTAACACCGTTTTATTACATCATTATGTTTTATTGAGTTGAAAATACACTAAGGAAATAAAGAAAACATTGCAGCACCTTTTGTTTTTAGAAAACCTAGCCCTACAGATGAGTGTCTATGGGAGAAGCAGATGCGTAAGGAAAACATGCCATCAGAAGTGTACTCATATTTATAGTGCTGATTTAGCCTAAGGTGTCCCCAAGGAGTGTTTGTCCTTTCTCCTCCTCAGCAAGACCTTAACTGTAATAGTTTGATTCATTGCAGCATTAAAAAGTCCACTGTGCCACACTGCTGAGTGTCACTGCAGATGGTGGATACCACAAGATTTAACATATGAAAGTGACACAAGTAGACCACTGGATAGTTGATGGTTATGCAAGTCCTACCGTTCACTGTCATTTTCTCTTAAATACACTGACATCGAAACTTCCCACTGACATAAAGGAGTCTTTTTCAGGGGACGTAATAAAGAACAGATTGAAGACAAAAGCTCAAATCAGGTCAGAGTTATCCAGTATCAAAGGAACAAGTTCATGGAACAAACCTTTTTTAAGTCTTGACACAGAGAGGCAGGCAGCCTCTTTCTGGGTCTACCACAAGATCCTTCATTAAAAGAGTAAACTCACCAAGAGGGACCGGCTCATTCAGCTTTAAATTATTCTGCAGCGGGATCAATGAATGTGAGAAGAGTGCAGGAAATCACTTTGGCTTAATTCAGTTCTGTTTTCAGGGTCAGATAACGAAAGCAAGTTCTCTGACTGTAGCAGTAATTTCCATTCAGACCGATAGCTGGCATACACTTTGGTATTTACATGGAGCCAGGGGTTATGCAGACCGTTCCCCGCGAGGGATTTTGTTGATTTATATTGTTGATGGTTCGGATCCTAAAACGACGGCCAGGAAAGTGCATTGAATTGCAATATTTGCAGCACAAGCCATTCTTTATTTAGTGCAGTATTGATTTATCAATTTAGAGCAAGCTGAAAGTCTGTTTGTAATGCGGCGGATAACACATAGGAAGTTTGTGTCAGGGGTTTCTCACAGGTTGTTACTGCTTGTCGGGGAGCGTTGATGTTTTGATCGTTTCACAGGCAACTTTATACAGCTGAGTTGTTCGACTGATAATGACACAATCGCCCGGAGTGTAATGAGAAGGCCTTTTTACGATATGAGTGCTTTGAATGGCGAGATACATTTTGCTAATGAAGTTGGAGCTCCTCCACCTCCTCAGTCGCACGGGGCCACTGAGAGGAGGGGCCGTCGGCGGCGGAGAAACATGACCTCATTACCAGACAGATCGGTTTGCCTGGTCATTAGATTAAACAAGCTGTTGTCTCCTTTTGTTAAGTGTCCTGCAAACCAAGGTCGAGTGTCGTAACAAACACCTGACGAGCTGTCTCGAAGGTTGCAACATCACACCGGGCAGTGAACAGGCACAGGCTGTTATTTGGTTTTCCCGGGGAAGCTCGTGCATATTAAGTTGTGGATTTTGCCTGAGAGGCCGAACCAAGTATGAAATTAAAAATCGGACCTACTTCACCAATACTACATTTAGTCGCATTCCATTGTATTAATATTTCATTTAATCTGATGGATAACTGCCCCAAAAATAGGCAGCCTCATGTCATGTTGTGATATTGCTGCAGAGCCGGCCATAAAGCAATGCAGAAGAAGGATACGCTGTGTTGTGACTAAACGTTGAGTCTCTAAATCTTTCATACGTTACAAGATAAGTATATTGGCAGACACAGGGCTTGATTAAAGCATTTATCTTCAACATTAAATATGAATAATCATAATCTTTTGAGAGAAAAGAAATCCGCAATCAGTAAATCAACAGATTTTGTTAAAAGTTGTAGCTAAATCCTCATTAGTGTCCTCGACATCAACTTCAAACTAACGAGAAGAGCACTAATTAGCTAAATAGATAAGCAAACTGTTATGACTTTGATTCAATAAAACTCATACTAAGAAGCTGAGAAAAAGGTTTTCAACACCATTAAAGGCATTCTGGGAAACGTAGGGAATAAATAAGTGATCTTTAGGTCTGTGTTATTCATTATGTGTTAACACCAGCCTCCGTTTACAGATGCACAAAAAAAAAAATCTTCGGCAAATGAATGGTGTTGAAAATCTAGTTCTAGTTCATTAGCTGTTTAGAAACAACTTAATCTAACTGTACAGTCAAACAATCGATTATGGTGTGGACGTCCTGCTAATCCACATGAAGCAGGTAACGAGAAAATAAAGACGTCTGTTAAAAAACTCAAACCTTGCTCACAAAACACCTCCTGAGAGATGCTGAATGGATCATGTCAGGCCACAGCAGCAGGACAGAGACGATCCTCTATCCATGGGCATTCCCCTGCCATCAAAACTATGATCCCACGGTTCCCCCCCGAGTGAGACCACAGTGTGATGTCTCACCTGTCCCTGGCTGACCCTGGCCGACCCTGCTGTCCCCCTACTCCAGAGGCATCACTTTGATTTACAGACCCACTAGCAGCAGGACGAGCACAGTCAGGAGAAAGCTAATGGGCTGGAAATGCTGCGAGAGCAGGGGGAATTTGAATGGGGCAGTATTTCTTAAAATGTGCAGTACAGAGGAATTGAATAAAGAAATGTTAAGTGTATTCATGTTGTTTTCTTCTGCCTATCAGTCTCTGGGCATGAGAGGGGCATCTTTTTCCTCCTTTATTACAGCAAGTGCATCTCCAGTTTTCTTCTTATTCTGGCGGTGTGAGTGGATTAGCTCTGACACCGCGCCGTATTTCTGTTCCACTCTAGGAGGCAGACAGCTGGGAAATCATCGAGGGGCTGAAAATCGGTCAGAGCAACGTCCAGAGGCCCGATAAGCACGAGGGGTTTATGTTGAAGAAGCGGAAATGGCCTCTGAAAGGCTGGCACAAGGTAAGGTCCGCATGCAAAGCGAGACACGAAAGCTTTTGTTGCTGGAAAAACACTCTCAGAACACGGCCGCTCCCAGAATGGTAAACAGTTCGCTCTCTAGCAAAAAGTTCCTCTTTTCGTGCACCTTGCTTCACCTTCTCTGGGCCCCTTCCGCACGCATACCAGATATTTCCTTTTGAAGTCAGAGCACCTTCAGCATCAGCTTAACTGCTGTTTTCTCAAAACACTGGAATAGTGGTAGAAACAGCCTCTGTTGTTTGCATATTAGAGCTCAGTGTGCAGGGGAATAAAGAGTAGACAACTTATTTGTGTTAAATCTACAGTCTTAATAAGTGCAATGTGACTTATATTTAGTGTCTGCCCTGCTGTTATTTAACATATTATTTTTGTGCTTATTCTCTCCACAGCGTTTTTTTGTTCTGGACAATGGTATCCTGAAGTACTCCAAGTCCCCCATTGATGTAAGTAACCCTGACTATTACCCACAGGCACAAACAGGGCAGCCTGGCCTGACATCAGCTCGGCTTGGCAGTGAGTCAGCAGAAACATCTGCAGCGCGGGTCACGACGGTCGATGCGTTTCAGCACGGCATGTCGCTTTGCAGGAAGGCTACAGTTTTGTAAATGTAACACATGACTATGACAAAATCAGCGAAGAATCAGACACGCTGTGGATCACTTTTTTTTACGCCGCAATGTTTCTGTGTGTCAGTTCAGTTTACAGCTACAACTAATGGTTATTTACTCTGATTATATTTGATGATTATTTCCCTTTGGATAAATAATTAGGTCTGTTAAATCACAGAAAATAGTGAAATATGCCCATCAGTATTAAGTGCCCTCATCGCTTTTAATAATGCATGTTATACCCCCTCTCCTCTCTTTATTAAAATAAATCTACAATATTATCTCCTCAGATTACTGTCAAATGAGCTCAAGTACCACTTAATCAACATAATCAGTCATCTTACAAATGTGTTTGTTTAACTAGATGTTGTTTATTGTTGTTTAAGGGCGTACTGTGATGAGATATAGGATTCCCGCAATTGTTCTTTTTTCATATTTTGATTAGACTTTGTCACATTTAATTTTTTTTTACCATCACTTTTAGGGCATAACGTGGACAATTTATGCATTTTGTTGTTTGCTGATGAGTTTCATTTCAATCACATCACATAATACAACTGACTTGTTAATTAGTTATTGTAACAGTTTTTCAACATGCGTATGAATTGCTTGCAAAATTATAATTTCTAGGGTTTTTTTTTTTTTTTTAATTAGCCAATATACTCCACAGTATTTTCAAGTATCCACTCAAAACTCTATAATTAGCCTCAATTGGAATTCTCTGACTCAAACCATTTATTGATTATCAAAATAGTTTAGTTGTTGATCAAATACTAAATCAGGTCAACTAATCGTTTCAGGTTTAGCTGTTTGACCCAACACATTTTACCTGATAACAGTACTCTTTGGTTTCTTCAGATTTTATGACGTAAGAGTTAAATATCAGTATATATGAATAAATGATGTTAAAAATGATATGACTAACTATACACCGTGCTTTGAGTAAAATTTAAGAAATGTGTTCCTCACTTGCCTCAGATCCAAAAAGGCAAACTGCATGGCAGCATCGACGTTGGCCTCTCAGTCATGTCCATAAAGAAGAGGGCGCGTCGCATCGACCTGGACACCGAGGAGCACATCTATCACCTGAAGGTAACACTGACGGGAAGAGTGACTTTCTCCATGTCAGTGTTGATAAACAGAGAGTTTAAAGCTGTCTGTCCCATTTCAGGTTAAATCTCAAGACATCTTCGATGCCTGGGTGTCCAAGCTGCGTCACCACCGGCTTTACCGCCAGAATGAGATTGTTCGATCTCCCCGGGAAGCCACCATGCGCACGTTTCCTCCCCCAGCTGCCATTGAGTCCCCTCAGCCCGCCTCGAGTGTAGTACGTGAAGCCAAGGTGAGCCCCCCCAACCCATAGCGCTAAAGTTCATCAAGTAATTAATACTTTGGTTTCTAAAATGTATATTCTAATCCTGGCTGGGGTCCCTTTGCTGTGTGTCTTCCTCCTGTCTCCCTCTCACTGTCTTATCTGTAACAAGAAAAAAAATATGTATGGGCAGAATGAAAGCCTCCAGGTTTCAGAGCCCAAGGTGACACCTCCAGATGTCTCCTTTTGTTTGAATAGCAGTCTGAAGCCAAAAGAGACTGAATTTACAATCAGGAGAACAGCTGAAAGCAGACACAATTTGACATGTCTACTTGAAAAATGGTCTAAAAACATTACGGAGATCACGGATTTGATCAAGATATGAACAATGTTCATGCTTCTACTGTGTGTGAAGCTTAAAAGTAGTCTCTCTCTGTTCTCTGAGCCGAGGGCAATTACTTATTGAAGAGGAGTATATCATGGGGAATGAGAGATCGCCTAGTTTTTTTGGTTTTTTTTTACTGGAAACTGGGATAGTGTACCAAAATATCATCCTGAAGAGAGGAGATAAAATTCACTGAGCATTCACAGTAACAGTTCACATGCGTCGTAGTTTCACTAAAAGTGTTCAACGCTTGCTTCATGTATTGTTGCTGCCGCTCTGATTTGCCCCCTGTATTATGTGGCTAATGCCAGAATAATGGATGTAGACTTGTAGACTCCCCGATGCAGTGGCAGTAGTAGTAGTAGTACAGATTATTAGGATAACAGAAGGGATGGTTTTTCCAGACCCTTCCCAGTTTAATTCGTCCTCTTTGACGCACCTGAACTGTGTGCCAGCGTGAGGATGCAGCCGGAGCAGGTTCTCCGGGGACTGTGACTCTGTGCCTCATGCAGGCCATTAGATGTGATCAGCAGGATCTAGATTCAGAGCAGCTGGCTGCAGCCTGATGAGCTCTCCCAGAAGAACAGCTTAAATGGGAGATTCCAATCCTAGAGTCAGAATTAACTGCTGCATCAAAGACTTAGCTTTGGAAGGAGGACTATCAAGGTCTCTTGGAAATACTCAGAGAAACCTCAGCGTGCCAGCATTCGTCCTGCACGTGCCTCTGAGAACAGATAATACAGCATAATATTCCAGTCAGGACTTTATTCAGCCTGCTGTATAAAATAAATACATTCTTTGGCATTATTATAAAATTGTAGAGCATTTTTTCTAGCTAAGTACATTCATACACTGTGAGCTCCTGAATAGATTCACTGCACAGAATGGGTGAAGGACACAGAAGATGTATGAGGGCTCCATTTAAATATCAGATATATTCTTGTATCTGGGATGGTCCTGAAATGATCAGTCATTAGGCGGAAAATTATACTAAAATTGTCATTAAGGCATCTGTTAAGAAAAAGAATTTTAGACCAGATGCCTGATTAAATAAAAGGAGCCATCATTAATTTAATTGAAATAGCAATATCTAGAGGATGATCTTTTTACACATGTTAGTTTTTAGATACAAAACGGTGCTCCTCTCACTGATAACAACCAAGGCACAAGGTTGACTTCACCATATCAGGGTATTTGCTGCATGTGCGTCACCAGTTTTTTTTTTTTTATGCCAAAAATGATCATAATTATCTTTGTAATTTATACCTGCCATGCTGCGCTATGATAAAATCTTGCTAACCTGAAGCCTTGTTAGTAGCATGACAATTTTCAGATATTGTTTCCACATCAATCAGATTCATGTAACTTTAAATGTGCCCCCCTTTCTCCCACATGAATCAGTGCTGGGCATCCAATCCGTTGGAGAGCTAACGGAGAATATTCCTTGTTTCACAGCGTCAGTGCAGCCTGAACAACAATATTATCCTGAATTGAACCACCTCTAACAAGTGTGTCCGTTACAGCAGTGAACTCTGACGTGACGTTTCAGACAAACCTCTGTTACCGTGTCACCCTGCAGCAGGCCAAGCCGAGCAGCTTGCCGTGGCAGCCGGTGGCCCCGAGTAGCAGCAGCAACAGCAGCCTGCCCGCCTCGTACAGCAACGGCCAGAGCAAGGTGGTCGCCTGGCTGCAGGAGTCAGAGGAGATGGACAAGTGCGCAGAGGGTAAGTGCAATTTTCTCCCCCGCGCCGAGAACAAATCAGATTTCACAAAGAAGTAGATCAAATCATGCCTTATGATAAACCTTCTGAACCCTGA
>JAOXYL010000052.1:11710289-11722149 GCA_028564955.1 Terapon puta
GGCTTCTGTTTTTTCTCGGAGCAGGTAAGTCTGTGGATTTTACTTCCACCGGACATATAGCTATTTTCTCTGTAAAGACTGCACAATATCAAGTCATTCAAACTGTGGTTTAGTTTGTGACTTAAAGCAAAGCCGCCTCTATTCATATCCTTTTATAATTAGAGTAATTAACAAAAAAGATGATAGAGACATCTAGAAACTCTCTGAATTTGTGGGGGTCCCGTCGAGACAAGATTAAAAAAACTTCAACCTTCTCAGCAGCTAGAGATTGTGCAGTTGTCACAGATGTGTTATACATTTATACAAATGTATTATTCAGAATAAATCATTTACAGTAATTGTGTTAATGCCAGCTTTACGGTGTATCCTCAAAGTTCACTTCTGACCTTGGAGACAACAGTCTTTATTATTATTTGTCTTTTTATGAAAGACAAACTGCAGTATTGTACTGTACGTTGAACTGAGTACTGTCATACAAACTGGAACATTTGCACAGTGTATTTCTACTGGAACAGGGAACTTTATTGTTAGGGCTTTTAAAAGCAAATATTTTAATTATCAATTAGTCTGCTAATTTTTTTTCTTGACTGATCAAGTACTTCTTAGTCAATAAAGCATCAAGACATAATGAGGTTGCCATCGTTTCCTGGACCTCAAGGTGTTTGCTTGGTTTGTCCCACCAACTCAAAACCCTAAAGTCTTGTGTTTATCGTCAGATAAAGACACATTTCAGGAGCTCGAACTTGACAAATCTCTGTATTTTTGCTTGGAAAATATGTTGCAGTCCATCATGTGTCCTTTGTTTGGCTGACAGAGATGTATATGATATATAATCTCAACAACAGCTGTCTGTTTTCATTTGATCTTGTCTCAAAGGTGAGCCACCACCCTCCCATCTCCGCCTGCCACTGTGAGTCAAAGAACTTCACCTTCTGGCAAGGTAGGCTACATCCCTAATTAGTGAGGAGTTCTCCTCACGGGGACTCAGCAGATGAGCCTGCCACCCTCATTCAGCCTCTTCAATATCCAGCTGAAATTTCAGTGATTCAAAAAAGCTGCTAAGATGCAAAGATTTGACTGGTCCATACATTGTTTTTCATTTTTGATATTTTTCACCAATTTACTTTCCAGATGTGAGATGGAAAAACAAGTTCTGGGGGAAATCGATGGAGATTTTACCAATTGGGACTGTGAATCTCATGATTCCCAGGTAACTTTGATCCAGCCGCTTTGCATAGTGATGAAACCTAAAGCCACCGGCTTCATGCCTCAGATCAAATTAAATCAGCTGGAAAGTTGCACTGATGCTGTGTTCGTATCAGAATTATTAAAGGGTCTAACTGAGATTTTTATGAAAGCTGCGTTATATTCTAAATGCTGAAGTTTCACATCCACTGAAGTTAGTGGATGGACATTTCTTCTGTCTTTACAAAAGGTTTGTATTCTGTCACTAAGTTCTGTATGAAGACGCAAAAGGATTCGCTCAGTCTTCGTAAAATCAAATCTATAACCCCTCCATGAGCTCATTTGGGCCAGATGAATCTACAAGGAGTTCCAACCCATCAATAATACCCTTGTTGGGAAGGTCTGGGCAGAAGTGCAGCGCTATTTTTACATGAATTCTGAAAATCTGGGGCTGTCGAATGAGCTTCTTGATCAAATCAGATAAAAAATTACACTGAACTTATACCAAAATAAAAATAAAAAAAAAATTAAAAAAAAAAAATTAAGATATCACTATTGACAGAAAACAGTATAGTTATACATTCATCACTTGCACATCAAATTAATCACCTATTAATGTGTTTTTTAAGGTTTGGAGATCACTATGAATGGAACAAAGTCACCACCTGTGTACACAACATCCTCAGTGGACGCAGGTGGATCGAACACTACGGGGAGATCACCATCAGAAACACAAAGAGCAGCGCCTGCCTCTGCAAGCTCACCTTCGTCAAGGTAAAACTTCTTCTGCAATCTGTGACGTAAACGCACTGCCGACACCATGCTGTGATGCATTTTAATGTGCGATTTGCCTCCTTAGTATAATTGCATCTTAAATGTGGTAAAAGGGGAATAAGTTGTGATATTTGTCTTTCAGGGAAACTACTGGAGTTCTAACGTGAACGAGGTTCAAGGATTTGTGATGGACCAAGAGGGGAAAGTCATCCACAGGCTTTTCGGAAAATGGCACGAGGGCCTTTACTGCGGTGTCCCGCCTTCTGCCAAATGCATCTGGAGGCCAGGTAAGCACTGCTTCTTCATCCACACGCAGATGGACTTCACACAAGAACTGATTTTGGTGCCATTTAAGGTGCAGTGGAGGTTTTCAAGGGACTCTATGGATAGAGGTGTCAAACGGAGAATTCCTTACAGTAGACATTAGATATATTTGCGTTCATACATTGAATTCGAGTTTTTTTTAATCATTTTGTTTGTTTCCTCCTCTCCTTGCCAGGCTCCATGCCCACAGACTATGAGCTGTACTATGGCTTCACCAGGTTCGCCATTGAGCTGAATGAGCTGTGTCCAGAGTTGAAAGACGTTCTGCCCCGTACTGATGCCAGATTCAGGCCCGATCAAAGGTACTGCATCAGTACAATCAAGTACAAAAAAAAAGCCATATTTCCAACAAACAGGACTACAGTGTCAGTTCATCTGCTGGCAGTATTGTTTTTATCTGAGTATATATAGTCTGTATTGAGTGATAAGTGAATATAGCTGACTTACTCAGCGTGTTGACTGAGAGGTGATGTTTGCGTCACGCAGGCATCTGGAGGAGGGGAACTTGGAGATGGCGTCCTCAGAGAAGCAGCGTATCGAAGATCTGCAGAGAGCCAGGAGGAAGTGGAAAGAAGAGAACGACATCAAACAAGAGCCGCGCTTCTTCAAGTAAGCCCAGTAACCAGATGTATAAACCTCCGTCTACGCACGTTGTTTTCATTTAATTTACAAAGCCGTGCGTGCACATGGTTCTGGTTTATAAATCTTAACCACAGCAACACGGAGCTCTCCTCTCTCTGTTAGCCATAGATGGACGTAGACATGTTCATTTGTTTTCATACCAAAACTGTCAGTCTTTAAATGGAAAGAACTTTAAACAAATCGTGCCACTTCCAGTTCTCCATTATAAACACAGTATCCCGAAGTTTTTTTTATTTTCCAATGACAGAGAGTGTTCAGAAATGATGAGTATAATAATTTAATCAACATGGTATCCAAATTTGTATACTGTCCCACTTCAACTGGACACCGTCTCACGTTTAGTTTAAAGATAAGCAACGGTCGCAGCAACAATAAAAGAAATAAATGTTTCCTAGTTATCTCTCCAATGTAAACTCAAATGAAGTATATAAATGTGTTGATTGAATAATTAATAATTAATCACACAATCATCAGATAAATTATCCAACACCCTAAACACCCCATGTTTGATTACTAGATTTTGTCTCTCACCTTATGTTTTTCTTCTCTGATCATCACACTAAAAAAATGAATTCAAATCCTAGTTTAATTAAAGGTGTAGTCTGCAAGTCACAGAGAAAGCTCACTCGGAAGAGACAGCTTGAATGAGGAGATATTTGATGACTCCGACAAAAAAAATAATTGGATTACACCTTCAAATTTTGAAAATGTGTTTTTTGTATATCTATGGTTTATAGTCTGAATATAGGCATTCTCACCAGACTTGATGTCTTCCCGATCCTGCCTCTTATTTCTTTGAGAATGACATCTTCCTGTCATTTCTTTCAGCCTTATCACTCACAACTGTCACCTATCTGTCTCCTCCTTCAGGAAAGTGGTTGATGCCAATCACAGGGAGAGGTGGGTCTCCAACAACACGTACTGGGAGCTCCGCAAAAACCCCGGTTTCATCAACATGGAACACACGGTGAACCTGTGGTAGCACACGGACCACCGCGTCCCATCGTTTTGCCACCGCAGACAAGAAGGCCGTTACCTATGCACAATAGGATGTTGAGAGAAACACGTCAATGATAAAACATCCATGTGCATGGACTGCAGAGCTGAGGGATGGCCTGATGCCCAGCAACCTTGACGAGGTTCTGCGGCACTGCCACACGGTCATCCATCCATGGAAACATCCTGTAGGATCACCTTCATTGTGCTTGTGGAAGCTGGGTTGTCAGGGCAACAATCGTACCACTCCTATGTAGATCTTCCCTCAGCTCCTTTGACTTCTGAGTATGTCCTTGCCTTAAAAAGACACCCGAACGAGTCACATGATTTAGCGCTCCTTAGTTGAAGCCATTTGATTTCTGACAGCAGTTTGGGATTAGACTAGTCTCTGAAGTAGACCTTTTGATTACATACAATACCATGCATGTTTAGAGAGCAGCTTTCACTGGCATAAAGCCGTATTTACTATATCATCAATTATTGTAGAAAAAAAAAAAGAGGTATTTTTATAAAATATCTTGGACTCAGAATTTAGTGAAATAGCATTATGTGAATTGGCAGATTATATTTATTTTTTGCCTTTTAATACTGTTGAATCTGTGTGATAGCAGTACTCCCTCTGGGGAAACAGCTCATTTAAAATTAATCCGGACTTCAGTAGAGGAAGTACGGCGTCCATAGATGGAATTTTTAATAAGCAGCGGCTCATGCGGTTGAAGGAGAAGTGAGATTAAAACGGAAATCCTGTTCTGGTGTTTTGGACATGTGACGCAGGACACACCTACAACCTTTCACAGATGTTTTCTTTTTTTAAACCGTCAACATACATCTGTCATGGGGTCCGGTTCCCCCTCAGAGTGGGGTAAATAGAGGCACGACCTCAACGTCACCAGCCCTCCCCTGCCTTGCTTGTCTAATTTTAAACACCCTTCCAAGAAACCAAGTCCCTCCATATATAGTGGGTATACGTTCAGTCAGTATGTGGTACAGACTGTCTTCAGTGAGTTAGTGGACTGTCTCAAACATCACACTTTTCCAAATCAAAGGTCCACGATGATGAAGTAGCTTGCACAGATCGTAAAGTCTGCTGAGACACTTCTGTGATTTTGGGCTTTAGAAACAGAACTTGACAGTGAAATATGAGGAAAACAGTCGAATATTCCCAGTATGAGGATAAACACCCCGCTACACAAGCCTCGACCTGCAAGAACAAACAATGTTTAATGAACAAGTTATTCAGATTTATAGTGACAAAATGTGTAAAGAATTCCCTTCAGTTTACCAAAGCCCAAAGAGATGTCTTAAATGTACATCCTTGTTCTGACTAACAACCAAAAATGTTTATTTTAAAATGTTGTAAAGCAAAGAAGAGAACTTTTCTCACATGCAGAACTATTAACCAGCAACTGTTTGGTGTTTTTCTTGATAAATTAGATACTTTATAATTAATCAATCATCAACACAGGAATACATTTCGTTATGATGAATGAATTATTCTGTTGATTATGTCAGCAGTGCATGACTCATTCAGCCAAAAGCATAAAGTTAGTCCACTATGAAACACCAGAGCCACCTACAGGTCGTCACATTAAAGTACAGTTTCAGGATCCTGTTAGTCAACAATACAAGGCCACATCTGTTTTTTTCCAGAAATGTTATAGATGTAGAAGTCATCTGCACAGATACAAGAATCAAAGCTGGTATTTTAATGCGTCTGATTCCCCAGAGACTTTACTGCTACGATCTGCTGCAGAGCACCAATGACTCATTTGCAGTTTATTTGTTTATTGCAAAGCAGATTAGCTTTAATGTTTTAACTTGTGCCCCCACCCCACCCTTCATTTTTGTGTTACAGATTCAGATAATATAATACAGGACCTTTTGATTGAAATCAACCCTGACACACACAAGTCACACACTGTCCTCGTGTACGAGCACATTCGAGTTGACCCCCCTCCCTCTTTTAGGGCTGCAGGGTGAGGACACAGATGGAAGAAAAAAAAAAGTGAATATAAATATGTAGAATGAAAACTATGTGAAGCAAATCCATCTTGTGTGCACTGTTTATATGGTACTGTAGATTGAATACCAAAAAGGTAGTACTGCTTTGCAACCATATCCTTTTTTAAAAAAAAAAAAAGAAATTATGTGCTTTTAATTTCATCCCCAATCACAAATGCTACAATTCGTTAGCGTCAGTTTCACTTGCTGTGCCTTAACGCATTTATTAATGCCTCACAAATACACTACTGATAAAGGATCCCCCCTGCCAAGAAGGTATGCCATTAACAAGCCAACACATTATCCAGTCTCCACCTGCCTACAGATTATTATCAATAGACTACGTTTAGGATTTAGCTGTGGACAAAAATGTCTTGGCTTAAGTTTTTAAGTGAGGTGTTTTTTGACAGTAGAAGAGAAAAAAACAGTTTTATCTGACTGTAAAATGCTTGCAGTGTTTAAAAAAAAAAAAGTTCTGCACTGCTCCGCTACAACAACATGTAACTGATACATCTTTTTTGGTGATCACTGTAAATACAGCACATTTAGAAGATGGGTCACAACTGCAAGAATCCCTTTCATCCTCCAGCATCAGTGATTTATTGACAAGACCGAATCACAGCGGCTGTGCGTGGAGGGAGGGAGGAGGGGGAGGGGGGGCAATGCTCTGCGTAGCGTTTGTTATCATAGAGTCTGTAGTGAAAAAAAGAAAAGAAAAAACTCATAAAGACCTCCTCATGCTTTCTTCATCCATCGTTCTACCTGCATGTCTAGACAACTGAGCCTGCCAATGAATGTTGCAGATGCCTTATAAGAAAAAAGAAAAAAAGTTTTTTTGTTTTTCTCAATTGGACTCTCATGTGTTTTTTTTTTTTTTTGGACTGACATGTATCACTAAAGCACTGTGTCAGCTCACCTTTCTTGCAAATCTATTCCCTAATGGGTACCTTCTAAAGTGCAATTTTAACAAAGTACATATCTTTCCATGAACACTGTACACTGCTGCTACATAGTGCTTGTTCTAATAAAACTGTAAAACTCTACAGATGACAAGCGTGTGGTTTATATGAGTGACAAAGCCATGAAGTCTTTCCATGTGAGCTTACGTCATTTACAGGGCCTTGTCAATTTGTCGCTCAAGTGGCATGAAAATCTTCCAGATGAAGTCTTCAAGCGTCTTTGATTCAAACAGTTGAAAAATTCAAAGGGATTCAGTTTGCAATGATATGAGAGGGAAAAAAAGAAAGACCTTTTCACAATCAAGAAGCTAAACTATGGATTTCTTTCATAGCTTTGCTTGAAAAAAAGACATGATTAATAGATAATCATTTTGCTCATTGTTACTCAGTGTCTACCTTCACTGTGCAGAATACAGATCGCTCCCTTTTGCTTGCACACACCAGTAACAGGACAGAGCATCGAGGCCGGAGACGCCCCCGCAAATGGACCCAAAGTGACCAAACAAATTCACTTACTGCAGCTCTCCTGTTAGTTTAAACAGCTATAATCGCTGAGTCAACATCTTTTGGAGCAGTTAGTAAGATGTCATCGTTAAAGTTGACTTACCAGAAGTTTGTTAGCATAACCAAGGGCCAACTATGTAGCTGTTATCAGTCAATATTTACACAACTTCTGAATGTCTGATTATTTCTGATTGATATCAAGTACCCTACTAATGTGTTATAAATAAACATGGGCTGAACCTCTCTACTGAAAACTAGGCATGCAAAAACACAAGTAATTAAAATAAAATAGTTATTTGTTTTATTTCATCAGATTTTATTTATTCATTTATGGTTATCTATATTGATTGGAATATTTGTGAGAAAATGGCAATAGGTTTTCCTTGAATACGTCTCTAACATCTTTCTGTGCCATCAACGCGTACCTTCTTGCGGTCTCAGCTTTTAAAACCACACAAATCAAGAGTGAGTGAACCAGTGCACAGGCATCGATGTAATTGCCTTTGTATTAATACAGCAGGACGTGCCACTTCGTAAATTGATGGCTGCCAAGTGGTCTGCTCCCTGGAGATACGTTTCATTCAATAACGCTGCGGCAATCTGCTCTCTCAGTACCGCCTGTGTTGTATGACCATTAACGGAAACCAACACTCATTAACGTTTAGTGTTTGGGTTTATTACACAGCAGAGGACAGCAGTCAGTAAATGTATTAAATATATCATAAGGTACTCTGAGGCACACACTGTTCAAAAAATAAAAAAAAGAAAGAAAGAAAGAAAAAAAAAAAGGCAACTGACCAGCAGATCGGGAACACGACGTTACTCTTTTGAGAGTCAACCAGATAAAGACAGCAGGAGTTGTACTGCAGATTGCATTTTGGCTGATGGAAGAGTGGAGTAGGAAACAAAATAATCTTTTTTTCAAATTCACTTTCATTTTTAGGCAGAAATCTCAGAAGTAAATTAAAAGTTTAAGATCTCATACTGGCTGCTGACAACTTGGAGTTCAACATGTTCCACCAGGGAAAAACACTGTGTGGTTAAAACATTTAATTAAATCAGCTGGAACCTTAAAACACCTGAATCCTGACTAAAAAGTTCCACTAAACTCCACTAACACAGAGTTACTTTGTGGACACAAAGACAGCTGAAACATAAAAAGGTTACAGGGAAGTTCTTCATATTATACACTGGTGTATTCTCACTTCATTTACACATTTACATTTAATTAAATATACTGGGCATCTCAAGTAAAACATAGTGAACACAAAATATAATTTACCTCTATACTGAGAGTTTGTCTCATCATAAATACGGCTTTAAAGTTATCTGATGTGGAGGGTGATCCGCATTTTGATGTATATGATTATAAAAATATACCTTGACCTTACATCGTCCATGGGCAGGAAGACAAGTGAGATCTACAGCCTCCTCTTTAGACATTAGACATACATGTGACAATATAGGTGACGCAAATGTAGCCTGGGCTGGTTTTTACTTGATGGAGGCCATGATCTTGATGTACTGGAGAGCGCTGTGTGCCGCGTCGTTGTGCGCGTTGCTACAGGAAATGCCCGTGCCGTGGCACACGGTGACCGGGGAGGTGGACAGCTCCGCCAGGCACTGGTACTGCCCGTTCACGGTCAGCTCGTCTGCATGATACAGCAAAACGCTTTTTAGCATCTCACGATAGCACAGACCAATCGTGCAGCGTTTTATGGTTGTTGAGGATGTTAAATTACCATGACCTGAATGACTGAGAATCTTCACAAACATATTAAAAGGGGACAACAGGAAATACAACATACCTTATCAGAGCTATTGTTCATCAAAATAGGTCTACAAGTCAAGATAATAGTTATTTTCTGTTTTTTTGGCTGCAGCAAATCCTAAACTCTACAACAAGCAGCTTTGCTTCATCTTTAGCCTTTTCTAAGTGCATAATGGTTAATTCAGGTAAAAAAAGGCATCTTAATTGAATATTTGTTCTCTACCACTGTTATCATTAGTGCTGTAAAATCAGCCTGAGCCTCTTGCTCATAGAGCCTTTTAAAAACAAACCGGATATTATTTAGTGCAGACGCCAAGATTAGCCATGCTTGCGATTCTTCTACCAGCGCTGTTAGAAAAAGGCTGAATTATCAAAATAAAATAATCTATCATGGGAGACTATTTGTTTTCTGGCAATCAGGGGACAATCATGGAGGACTCAGAGATGGGAGGATGGTTCATTCAATCACACCTGATTTCAGCCTTCAAGATCACTATCATCTCTGTCAGAGAGGATCCGTAACTGAACAGCGACATGTGGTTTGGTTTGCTGCAGTTACATCAACAGAGCAGACAGTCTCGTTTTGTAGTGGTTAAAAAAAAATTTACCTGCTCCTGCCCCATAAATGCAAGTCCGTCCATTCACAGTATTGTATTTATGGCTGGATTTATTGCTGGATTTATTGCTTCCTTGCATCTAGTTTGATTTTTCATTAATAAACTAATATTAACTGGCTGGCTGGTGTAAATCTATGATCAGTACTGGAGCTTCTGTGATAACACAGAGAGGTGAGGGGCCTCTTTAGCTGGAAAACACCATGTATCTTAGCAACACTACAGTAAGTTGTTTTGTTTTCTTACCAATGTCGAAGTATGTGACCTCAAAACCCTGCTCCTTGGACAGCTCCAACATCATCTGAATATAATCTGTGTTGGGAATGCTCAGCGGGTTCCTTCTCAGCAAAGTTATCTTCTCTGCTGACGAGTTCCTTAAGTTCTCAAAACGAACATTTGGTTTAGGTGTCTGGAAAATGAAAAATTAAAAATATAAGTAAATACTGTAATGCAACAAAGTTGACACACTTTAAAAAAAGTTTAACTCTGGAATGTTTTAGCTGTCTCCAGCGGTCACTTCACGAAGGCGAGAAATATTTGACGCACCCATGTGATTTCAGAGCAGCCCGACAGACTCTGAAGTTTGGCCACCATTTTCTCTGCAGCCGCCTTTTTTGCTGCCTTTTTTGAATTTCCCAGAGCTGTCAAAATATCAGACAGTGATTAAGACCAGGATGACCGTCAGGAATATTCAAAAAATTTTACACAAGTGTCTTACATACCTTTCTCTGCGAGGGACTCCATTCGACAGGTAACAGTGAACTCTCTCTTGTGCGGCGGACCAGCCTCCATTAAAACTGTGTACTCAGGAAGACGCCATCCTCTCTGCAGCGCCAACTCCTAAAATGAGATACCAAATAAGAAAAAATAATGAGGGCAGGAAAGGGGCGTTTGTATTTTACTTCAGAATACTAATTGTGCGTATAACACAGGATATAATTAGTCAAATCTGGATAAACTTGCAGAGAGTTTGGGTCTGTGTCTGCTTACTGAGCTGTAATTAAAGTGGCATGCTGCTATAGCAATGGGTCTTTTTTTTAAAAAAAAAAATAGACTCAAATCAAACAGACACCTGGACACACACAAACACACAACAAAATAAAAACACAGCCATGATTTACACACCTGCAGGATCCCCACAGAGTTGGGCTGGTTGTTTGTTTCTGCTGCAACACCGTTACTCTCAGACTTCACAGGAACGTTCCTGTTGGGAATTACATCAAAGCTTTTACTGCAGCTGCAGCACATCGACTCTCGCTAAAGCCGAAGTAATGCAACACTGCATCAACAAACGCTTAATGCCAGGTGTGACTTGCAGCTGCAGCTAACAATTATTTTCACTTTGGTTTTTTTGTGGTTCTTGAGGATGACTAATCTAGAACTCATTTCCTCACTTACTTGTATCAGAAAATGCCCATTATGATTCACCAAAACTGATATATTTACATTTAAATTGTTCATTTTGCCCATCCAAAAATCTTAAGACTTAAATGATTAATGTATTTTAATAACTGGTGCAATTAAATTCTACATCAATAATCGTTTCAGCTGTACTCACACTGGTCCAGCGTCTATCTGAAGAATACTCAGGGCAGCTTCTGCAGCCTGGTGTTTAGCAGCCTTTTTGCTGGGACCCTGACCTGAAACAAAGTACAATCACAAACACCAGACAAAAGATTATGGAATTTATTCGAAAAAATATTTTACAGTCAGAGAAAAAAATGAAAATAAAAATATAGAAAAATAGCTACGGCTACCCAGAATGGCTAAATATAAATAAATAAGTCTGTAAAGCAAAGTCTAAATGTCTGTGTTAGACTCTGGGAGCAAAGCACGGCGTAAAATCTGTCTCTGTTTGAAGGTGTTGAATGTAGAGACTGGATTATTTCTCATCACCTCAAAACTGACAGCTTTGCAAATGCTTCTCATCCTCTTCTCTGGACCTGCACTGTTCTATCCCTGAAGTGAGACACCTTATAAAAAAAAAGCAAAACAATGCATATGGAGGATGTTTAAGAGGACACTGCAGCAAAAGACACAGAAAAAGAGGAGTGATTGATGTAGAAAGGCTGGATGCCCTTTTTAAATGA
>JAOXYL010000052.1:11733440-11755535 GCA_028564955.1 Terapon puta
GTGTGTGTGTGTGTGTGTGTGTGTGTGTGTGTGTGTGTCACCATACCAACAATACAGGTGCTTCATGCATTGTTGCATGTCAACACTAACTCAAGAAAGTACAAACAAACTTTTAAAAATGAAAAACAACAATGTTTTCTTTGGGGAAGTGGCAGTGATGTATGAAATACATTTCAAGGTGCTGATATAGATAAAAATGGTGTCTGCTGAGACGTCCATCATTGTCCCTTATCAGGACACCTACCACTAATAAAATATGACAATGTAAACATCAATGAAGCCACTCCTGTAATGACATTTTAGTTCAGTGGAGATGAAAATGTTGATCTCATGAATTATTTGTGGTAGTGTTTGTTTGCTCTTGGTTTGGTCTTCAGGGTCTTGATGTGTCCTTTGCGTCTCACTCTGACACTCAGCCATGCCCGGGAGTTCACTCCAGAGGTATTGAATCGGAACAACTCTATAAAGGACACACACACACACACACACACACACATTTTTATTTGACTAGAGTCAAATGGTACGGAGTAATTCAGCTCTACCATCATTAATGCTGAAGCACCACATGGCACTACACTGTCCTCAGTAGGTCAAGTTGCTGAATCCGCCACAGGACTCCTACAGCCGACCTCAGCTGTGGACATCTCACTGCCTCCTCTGCTATCAAGATTTTCAGGGTAACTGGTCTTTCTGCTGTACTGTAGTGCCACCCTAGTCTTTTTTGTCCAAAGGTGGAAGAAGAACTCAGATAAAAGTAACAATGCCAGAGTGTAGAAATACTCTGTAACAAGAAAAAGTCTTGCATTAACAATCTTAGTCAAGGAAATATTCAGCAAACATTATCATAGAAAGTTTGATTTAATTTCAACTATTTGATATATATTACCTGCTGGGTAGTTGGTCTATAATAATAAATCCTAATTTATTTGTTGATTGTATTTTGAATTACTGAATCTGTATATAAGAAATAAACAAATAAAATCAACAAATGGATTATAAAGTAATCTTACAGATGAAGATAAAACTTTATTGATCACTCAGAGGAATTCACAGTTAAGCAGTTGAGAGTAGCTCCTCCTTTACCAGCTGGAAAATTATAATGATATGCACATTCACACGAGAATAGTTTTATTCTAATTATAAATATATGAATTAATCTTAAATGGGCCAGCAAAATGAATATGTTTGATATATTTTGAGTCTACAATCTGAGTATTTCTTCCAGCTCTGATTATGACTGACTTTGGTCATTTGTGCTCAAATATACATAGAAGAAAAAATAGATTTATGTATGAGCATACTGCACAAGTCTGAGTCTATTACAACAATATTATATTTCTCCATACACAGAGTGTTGTAATATATTTGGTCTCACATTCACTGCAACAATTGTAGAAAACAAAAACCTCTTCATTTTGTTATTCAGCATATAAAAAATTGTATTTAAGAGGCTGCAATTAATCAGATAATCAGTCATCTGGGTTGTAGGACATACATATGACTTATATACAGAGTTGTTGTTGCCTTAGACCCCTGGATGTTGTGAATCAAAATGTCATGACTAAATATTACATGAGCAAAGCTTTAAAAAGTGGAAACGTCAATGGCTGATTTTTATTTTGAATATTGGCCGATGGCTCATCTGAACAGTCTACTCTCTACAACCAGTAATAAAAAAACATTTTCTAAAAGCTGAGATGCAAAGCTGGAAGTACTGTTAGAAAAATTTACCTCGACTATCAAAATAAAAAGTCTGCATCATCAGAATGCTCCTGGCAATGCTTTTACCACATAGTGTGTATATGTGTGTGTGTGTGTGGGTGTGTGTGTGGGTGTGGTGGACTCACTGTCAGTGAAGAGGGAGTGCACAGCGGTGACGTGTCTCCTCCCCAGGCCGTGACTCCTGGACAGCACGCAGTCCAGGTAGATGTCCCAGAAGACCCGGGCCAGGTCCCAGAAGAGCGCCGTGTGCTTGCTGTTGTCTGACGCCCTGAGGAACACCATGAGGTCCCAGAAGGCGGGCACCGTGTCAGCGATCCTCGGGGAGCGCATCTCCAGCAGCAGAGCCGAGGAGGAGTCCCAGCACTGCGGGTTGGCTCGGGGGGCCGTCAGGGGGTCCTCGTCGTAGCCCGGCCTGTGGCCCCGCGGGGGGACGGCGCACATGCAGCCCAGCACGAAGACGGTGGCCACAGGTATGTTGAGGAGCACCGGGACCATCTGCAGAGAACAGGTCAGCTGTTTGTATCGATCTGTCAGCGAGGGGAGCGACTGGTATCTGCAAGATTCATTATTTAAGTTTAATAGCACATTAAAAAAAAAAAAAAAAACTTTTAAAGGTATAATTACGTATTGTAAAATCTGTACGCATTTCACTGGGCTGTCATGTAACACTGGCCTTTATCTGCCTTAATATATGATCTAAAAATCAAAATTACTATAACGTAATCCGATATGACTTCTTTATAGTGAACAATAATCTCGTGCTCTGCAAAACCAAACATGCACATTAGGCCGGCAATTAAATGTATATAGGATTAAATATGTTTTTTTTTATGTAGAGGCAGTCTGAATAAAGAGCATTTAATGAAAAAAAAGTACTTACCACTAAAGCTGGGCCGAGCAACAGGACTATAGTGTTCATTGGACTTTGATAAATATCCGTTGGGTCTTAATTGACGTCAGTGCCCCCCCTCCTTTGCAAGAGGTGTTTGCCTCCTGATGGTCACGTTTATTTATGTGGTTTCTAAAACGTATACAGCCTTGACTGAAGCCTAACTTTTAACTTAAGCACCTCTTTTGCTGCCATAATTATCTTTGCTCCCGAGCTGTGCTGTGATCACGTTCAGGGATTCAGGTCATGTATCATAACTTTAATATTATTTATTCTGTAGTCATTTAACAGTGTTGCATGGCTTTCAAATAATTTGTGAGTCAGTGTGAATTCTTGTGCATTATCCCAAAAGTGCAACATCTGCAGGAGCAAAAAATAACAACTTCTAACTGAACTTGCCCTTGAAATGGTACAAATTATTACTATTAAAAGGGAAGTTGTCTTTGTTTGGTGAACATGTGTTGTGTAAGAAAGGACACGTTTAAAGTTTATTTCACTGGCTCATTCAATGTGTGAATGCTCAGTATATTATTGCAGAGTCTCTTATGGGATACTAGAAAACAAGGTAAGCTGTGTTTTGCTTTACTTTCAATTGCTTTTGATGGGAAAGACTGACTTCATAATTCTTGGTTAAAGGACAGCTGGTCTATTATATTGTATGTACATAGCTGTAGGGCTGCAGTCAATCATTTTTATTATTAATCATCATGTGGTGATCATTTTCTCAATTAATCAATTCATATTTTGCAATCAAATTGAAAGTCGTGGGAAGTGCCCATCACAGTTCCCTAAAGCCCAAGTTGATGACTTACTGCATAGCTTTTTTTTGTCTGACCAACAGTCAGCAGTGTATTTGGATTATGCAGATAGTTAGCATTTGTGCTTAAACAATAATTGACTAATAAAGTAATTTTAGATTCATTTTTCATCAGTTCATTTAATGATTAATTAACTAAGTGTTCCAGCTCTTCATGCCTAAATGGACATTAAACATTTGCAATGGTTGCAGTAGTCATTGATTGTGAAGCGTTTTATCACTGGTGTACGTCCTCGTTCTGTGCTAAAATGTTTCCCACAGTTCAGCTGAAGATGATATGAGGTACCTGGAGTCTGAGCAAGCCAAAAGGTGGCTTTTTGGTCCTCTAATTTAAGAAAATCTAATTGTTTATGCGCTCAAATAAACAAAAAATGTGCATATCCTCAGTATACATCCTTTTTCTTTTAAGAATGACAGAATCTTCACCCAGAGCTTTATGGCACATTGTGCTTAATGTACACCTGTGACACAAGTTTCATTTCAAGATAAAAAAGCTGCCAGAAAACATAAGCAGTCTGACCTCAGAGACTTGGGTGGATCTGCTTTCTGCAAAAACAAGCCCAGTCATGAACAGTGTTCCAGAGAGTGGCGCACGACTTACGTTTCTATGCTTTTACTGAAATGTCACATGCATACCTGATCTCAAATGTAATTACTTTCCCAGTGAGAGGCCAACACTAAATGTAGTGGGTGGGTTCCTACCACAGTAATTCATTCTTCTGATGATGCAGACTTTACGACAATTTCCGTTCTAAGGCCTAAATTATAAGTTTTAAATGAATAGCATTTTCATATTCATATTGAAACACAAAATGTAATGCTAGGATGCTTCTAGACAGGAAGGCAGGCCGGAATGTACAAAATTATTATTATCAGTCGAGAATTATTGTTTAGTAAGCGTGTGCTATGAAGGAAAGACATTTCTAAGACAAAGGCTTCTTCTCCAAACACTGATCGTCCTGGTTATACAGCTCAAAAACCATTTAAATGGTTTATCACATTTTGTTTAACTTTTTTTTTTCATTCATGTTTTATCTTGTTTTGTGAATTTATCATTATTTTGATTTAGTTTCTATGAGTAGCAAGCGCTGCGTTTTATAAATGAATTTATATGAATTACATGTGATTCTTGTCATCATCGTCAACAGAAAGAGTCTTTTCTGACTAAAAATATATCATGACATGATACTATGTTTAAAATATTATCTTGAATTTTATTTTCAAATATATTGGCTGTATTTAGATGTTATTTATGTGCATGTGAGAACATATGCTTTTTAAATAGTTGTGTACATATGGACACAACAGTTTTCCAGTGTTGCTGAAATTAAAATTACAAGTCCATCAAAACAAGGACCCATGTGAGCCCTAATAGAACAGGCTTTATTCATCCCTTATTAACATATTCATAACAGGTTTCCAATTAAGAAATCCCTTTTTCATATAATATTCTAGCATTATATGATCACAAAAAACTAGCAGAGTGTACCAGAATCACAGGGGTAAAGGTTTTGTGTAAAATAGTTACTCAAGTCAATTAATATCTCTTCATAAAGATGGTTGCTACTATTTTTGATCATATTTATCACTTTGACGTTTACTCAAGTTCACTTTTTGAATAAGTTTGGTTTTAATTGGTACTATATAAGGTGATATAAAAATGTAAAAATGTCATGATCGACAAGTGGGAATAACAGTTAAGTAGTCACGGAGGCCCCTTCAGATTTCTTTTTAGGAGTCTGGAGAGATGTCATTTCAACTATAACAGGTGATTGTTAGCTAACAATTCCTAATTATTGATTGCCGATAGAGTCAGGTGGGTGTGTGGGACATACCATAGATGCCTCCTCGATCATTAATGAGCAGACTTCCGCTCCAAATGACATCAGCAGCACAAGATGAGTGGGGGAGGAAGTGGAGATACATCATCCATCTTTATATACAGTCAGCATGGTCAGTATAAAGCCAAAATGTTACCGTCTGGTGGACTAAAACCAAAAGATTTCGTGTTGACAATAAAGAACTAAGCGGAAAATTCACACACTGGTGGTTGTTTGAATGGAGTAATAACACGAGGTAGTTTAGTTCATATTGATAAAGCACAGTGAAAAGTAACAGTGATCTTGGAGGCTGAAATCAGCTGTGATCAAATGAACCACTCATCTCTGAGTTCTCCCCAATTATAACATGATCTCCAGAAAACAAGTTGTTTTCAAGACATTAAGTATCTTACCATCTCAAGAAACCTTCTGCCTTTTGTAATCAATATAAATGAAGCCTCTATTGCAAGAAAATAACCTGTCATCTCAAGATAGAAAACTATTTATTAATGATCTTGAGATAACAAATACGGTTATCTTCACCTTCTGTAAAAAAAAGTACTTTTAGGTAATTAATATTAAGGCCAAGACCTCAAAATTGCGTTAAGCGTTGTCTACACTAATTCAAACAGTTAAGATTTCATCAGACTTATTGTAGCTAATACCCAGCATCACACAAAGTCAGTTCTACGGAGTTGTATTAAATTTGTTATATCTAAAACAACTGCAGGAGATACAGTCAGTTCAGTGAAGATTTATCAGGGAAAAACACAGAAATGCTCAGATAAAATTTGTCAGTAGTTTATTCATCGGTCCAACTGTACATGATGCAGTGAGAGAGGGACACCAGACGATGAGTAACATGGAGGATTACAACGATGCCAGTGCTATGGCAGCACCTGGAACACACCAACTATCAGCTGGACTGGAAATAATAGCCCTGCACAAGGAAACTGTTCAGGCCTCAATATGCACAGGCACCATACAGTGTGTTTGTGTACTTGTGTGTGCATGTGTGTGATTAAAAATATCAGATCAGATGAAAAACACACAAAAATGATTTTCAGTTCCACAAATGTAAAAGGGTGCTCTCTCGCTTTTCACTGGAAATATTAATTCAGTTCTTTTCTTTTTTTAAATATCTGTCCATTCATAAGTTTGAGTAAGTTGAAGCGAAGTGAAACAAGATGTGGGAGTGGCCAAATACAAAAGATTAGCTGATTAGCAGAGGTTTTTGTATCTCCATGTCTACACTGATATCATTATTACCCATACTTTTGTGCAATATCTCTCTTTGCATAGTAAATAAAAGTTAAATGTTTTTGTCGTTGACATGCACCTATCTTTTGTAGCATATTTTTTCTTGCAGATTTTTGGGACTCCCATATAGAATTATAAGCCCACTATAGTGATTGCATGCAGCGTTTCCAGTAGAGCTGAACTTGATTTCTACTAAGAGTTTATGAGAGCAAAAGGTTAAGCCGGTATAGTGGGTGTTGATGAGGGCTGTTACGTGAGACCGGGCTGGACAGGTGAGCGCCTGCGTGGACAGACTTCATGCCCTCAGCAGTAGGAGAGGCACCACTGGCTGCAGACAGAGGGAAAAGTGCTCTGTGTGCAACAACATCCATATGTTCATGTGATTGGTTCTTTGGCTTTTGAGTCACTGTTGAAGATACTTCGGGAGAGGGGAGGGAGGGGAGGGGAAGGTTAATCTTGTGACGTTAATCTGACGTGACACCGGTCTGAATCCCTCTAGAACTGACAAGCTTCTCCTCTACACCACAGCGCGCTCCGTCCGCTGTGGTGAATCTAACCTTTGACCTCCGACCAGAGGATGTGCAGCGTGCGATTACAATTTTGGCCCAAATCACAGTTGCATTTTTTATTTGTTTTAAATAACATTGCCAAAAACACCCGCTATACAACATGCTAAGATAAAAAACGAAAGCAATTGATGTCCTTGTAAAATATGCTGTTAATTCCAAACCTGAACTCCTTGTTTATGTACAGTTTTGTGCGTGTGCATTCACTAGGTGGTCTGCACTGCCCTCATGGGTCCACACATGCAGCCTCTTTGATCATCTACAGCACCTGCACGTGAGCTATAGGAGCTTCAACCGGCTTTCCACTGTGTTTGGTTTTTAACCAGGCTATCTCCTGCATTAAATTTTTTTTTCTCTTTGTATGTTTTTTTTTTTCGCGGTATATTCATAGCTTTCGTAGCCATGCAGAGCCCTGTAGAGAGGGCTCTTCATGCCAGGGGGCCAGCAAGCAGCACGCTTTGTGCAGATAATCATGCCAGGTGAGAGAGTGGTGTGGATTCCGCCTGAACGCCTGTGCACTGGCACTAAAGGATGGAAGAGGAGCTCTGTCACTCTAGAGATCAGGGTTGGGGGGGAGTGTGGGTTTGTTATATGGGTGAGGTGGAGTTGAAAAGGCTGCATTTCTAATGTCACTACGATGGAGTTTGTTAAAATGTCCACTATGTTTTTTTTCAAGTAAATCTAATGCCAAAGATCAGCAGCAATAAGTGCAGTCCAGCTGTCAGGTAGCCAACTAAGGAAGCCTTGGAGGAGTCCATCTGTGATTACCATCTCTCCTTGGGTTAAATGGCTGTGGCGTTGGGGTCGTATCGCCGTTTCTTCACATTTCTTGTGAGGAGACAGGAAAGAGGAGTCAGTGTGCGCCATAATCACGTCTGTACCACAGCTAGTGCAACCTGGACAAGCAACCGCACTCATCTCTTCAGTTTACAAAATACCATAAACAATACTTTAGGTTTTGCTTAATAGTGAGAAAGAAATTAGGACTTAAAGACTGAAATGCTGAAGACATTAAAGTGAGGAAAGGCTGGTCCATGTTGGGCAGTCCTGCCTTGACTGCAAAGAGGTAGAGGTATTTATACTCACAAACCTTTATATCCCAATACAGGAAGATTAACAGTACCATAAACATACTGAATAACATCAAGAGATGGCATTAAGAGATCATCTGTTTTTGTTATTCCATATTTTTTGCAAAAATGTGACCTAGTGAGCATAAGAACAATGAAGTCTAATAATTAAACTTTTGAAGGTCTATGAATATAAATATCCTCCGTCGCCTTCTTGCAGGCAGATGCCGACTGGCTTTTGCGTGCAACATCAGTTTACAAGGTGAAGAAGTGTAGGAGACATGTCTCATTACCAGTTTGGATGGGAAAGACATTAGTTCCACTCATAACATAACCATCTGGGAGGAAAGAGCTAACATAAAATATACTCTATAGAGGAGGGAAAGAGGAGACAACCACATAAACAACAACCACAGTGGCAGCAGCAGCAACAATAACTACTACCACAACGGTGGGACAACAACGAATACGACAACAGGAGTGATGCATAACCTCCCCGTACTGTGGCTTGTTGTGGGGCTTCTATCACTCTGTCATGCACCTGTTCCAATAGTAGGCCAGTTGAAGGTGGCACTATTGTTGTGCGTGGTTCATGCAGTGCAATGCGCCGTGTCTGTACCAGGTCTGTGAAGCAGGCAGCAATGGCAGCTGGTGTGGGCGGGTCCGAGAGTCCTGCTCTGCTCTAGGGCGGAGCCTGGCCATCGCGGTGGGTGTGACCAGCCATGGCACAAAGGCTGCGGCCAACAAAAAGGTCCTGGCTTCTGTCTGTCTCTGTCTCTCTCTCACTCTGTCGCTCTCAGCGCTCCATTTAAAGTCTCACCCTCAAACAGTAACGGATTGAGAAAAGAGATCACGGACGCGATGAGAGCACGACAACCCTGGACCAGATCACTCTGGGTTTGGCTCAGCCTTTGTGCAATGAACTGACCTCCTCCAAATCAACAAGTCAGCATGCAGAAATGCTTTGTTTCTTATTCTGTTTTCTTTATCTCTTTATTTTGTTTTTAATAACAACCATGATGCTTTGCTACCTGGCATGCTTTGGTGGCTGCAGGACTGTATTTTTCAGTTACTCCTTAGGCCTATTTAGATTAAGATGTGTAACACCCCTGTTGCTCAAGACAGCAGGCTAATCAGCAGTAGATTGAAACTTATTAAGCATCAACTACTGTACAATAAAGTGCATTTCCTGACTATACAGAGATATATCAGAGGCCTATCCTTGGATTTCAGAGGGGAAACATGATTTAAAGTTAACAACACAAGCATACAAGTGTTTTCTGTTTAAAAAAACGATTTAGCTGTCAAACTATCATTTCCCCTTTGTTTTCAAGTCCTTCACTGAACATGCATGTCAAGCACTGAGCTCTGCCCGTCCAATCAGTTTGAGGTTCTGCTACAGATCCACAGGCAACCCCCACACGGAGCCCAGCATCTCTCTGAATCACCCTTTGCACATCTATACCCCTGGACGTCATCCTCCTCTGTGACACTACCAGGACTTACTGGGCAATATATGTGTGTTTGGTTTCCATATGCTTTCCAAGTATTGTCCACCCTGGGGCCCACTTTCTGTAGCAGGAGCTCAAACCCTGGTGTCTAGAAGCAGCAGGGATGCTAGAGTTCGAGCAGGAGAGGCATGCGGCGTGTTGCTTACTTAAAGCCCCATCCAGTCCCCCCCAGCACTATGGCAGCCACAAGGATGGCTCCGGCGATGGAGCCTATTATTAGATTGGTGGCACTAGGACCTGTAAAGGGTTATGGGGAAAAAGACATGAGTTTCTACACTCACTTACTGTATAAATAACATGTAACTATACAATGAAGATTTCACATGGAACAGAAAACATAACCATAAGTAAACTATTACAGTAAAATGACTGAATCTGAAAATGTATTTTGCATGCTTTTCAGCCCCCTTTAGTGTGTAACATGAAGATAATGAGGTAGAGGCTCTGGGATTTTTTTTTGTATCATTCACATTTATCTGGTGTCAGCTGAGGTTGTGATGATCAGTGGTTTGTCTCTTAAGGTTGTGCAGAAGACTAGACCCTGGGTATCCATCACTATAAAGGTTTTAGTTAAACAGAGATTGACAGGTGATGTGTATATATGGCCTGCAGTATGAGCAGTAGAAATGTTTTTAGGGGTCCCAGTCACCACACAGCCTACCACTGACTGACAAGCCAGGTCACTAACTGGACACTTCTCAGGACTGTTTTCCATCTAAATGCCCCACATGCCCCAGAAAGGAGAGGATCACAGGAGCAACCACATGACGACTAAGAATAAGAGAAAGAAAAGGGGCAAGAAGAGGAGGAGGATGAAGAAAGAGGCTTGTAGTAATGGGGAACAACAGGAAGTGGAAGGAGAGGAGGAGGAGGAAAAGGATAAGGAGGAGGAGGAGGAGGAGAAGGGGGAGGAGGAGGAAGGGGAATCCATCAATCAATCACACAACACTGAAAACATCCAATCACATGACAATTATATGGTCATCACCAACACACAAGAAAACACAAAGCCACCGGGACGCACACACGGGCTCAGGCCGGCTCACGAGACCGCCCGCACACTGAGGCACCACTATGAGAGGAAGAGCTGTGAAAGGGTTAAAGATGCTTACTCTATTCCCCACCCTGTGCCTCCAAAAATCACCCCCAGGGCCAGAATGGTCCCTGCTACTGCCCCTATCAGCCTGTTAGTGGCCACGCTCACTGTGCAGAGGGAAAAGGAGCATTATTACCACCCTGTCAAAAACAAACAGCAGGCTTTCTGCTTCAGAGTCATGGATGAAGTGACACGGTTCCCCTCTGTGACGCTTCCCGCCCCCCTTATCCACCTCCCCGTCCCCCACGCTGTGGAGAAAGTATCAGGTGTGCAGCTGAACTGTGTGTGCATTTCGTCTCCTGAATCAAACTAAACAGATGTAACACTGCTTTTGTGTTCTCCTTCAGTTGCCGTTTTACATGGAAAGTCTCTACGACCCCAGTACACCTGTGAAACTCTAAGAATCTGTGCCGACTCAGGTGTAACAGATGCAATATTGCAGAACAACATGTGTGGCGTAAAAGTGAGTGTGAATATTGGCTATGTTATATGAGAGCACATAAACATGTGTATTATTCATTCAATCAGGTGCCAGAGTTCGAAAGAGGTGGAAACCGACCCTTGGGTCCTTTGTCCTGAGTGGTCTCAGGCTCTTTAGGCGGGTCAGGCATGCTACAGTCTGTCCCTGCCCAGGTGGTGTCACAGGTGCATGTGGCTTCATTGTTGCACACCTGTACAGATCAGAAATAGATGAGGTTACAAGGGGAACGTAAGAGCTGTAAATAAAGCTGCTGACACACTTCTTGGAAACCATCCCCGCTGGCTACATGCCCAGCTGAAGGTTATTGTTCATCCACAGTTAAAACAGGCCCTCACTCAGACAAAAGATGAGCACACACCATAAAAGGGTGATCAAGATCAATAAAAATGTGTTAGTCAGGTTGGCTTTGTAGAAAAGACAGATATAGTAGAATTGTATATATAAATCAAACATTTATATAAACAGATAAACTCTACAGTCAGTACTTAATCTGATTAAAAACCAGTTAAATAACATCATAATAACTGGAGCCCTGTGAGCCTTTTTCACTCATTAAACTTAACAATGTCTACTGTTCCGGTGTCCCAGGAAGTCATGACAGTGTGACAGTGAACCAGCACAAACAACACTAGGACTCTTAAACTGAAGGAGCTAAGTGGAATTTAGCTATTATTCATTTTTATTAGCATCATGTGTGCTTTTCCTACTGTGTAATGTCCAAATGTAATGTCCAAAATAACAGATCTTTCTCATTTTGACATGTCCAAATGTCTCAGACTGCATGTACACACTATCCAACCTATTAATCTTTTGTTGTCACATAATTATACCACCTACCTTCTACCTGAGCACAGGTCTGATCAGCCAGTCATTGGTGTGCAAGATCTTTAAGAAATATCTCACGGCTACCAGAACCTTTTGAATTCTATTTCTAAGCATGACGGTTCACTGGACGCAACAACAAAATCATTATTAGTGTTATACCAACTGTAAATGAAGTTTCATTAGCAAATCAGGTAGGTTGACTGAAGACTGATGTCAGAACTGTGATGGCAATCAATAAAAAATGAAAGTAAAAACTAATAAACGTCATTATGTCTTATTAATTTATATGAAACTGTTGATTGTTTTATGAAATGACAATCAAATTTTCAGGACAGCTACAGTGTTTGAACGGTTTGAAAATCAGAGGCAAACCCAAGTTACACGGCAGTGAGTCTCTACCATTTATTTTACAGTCACGTGAAGTCACATCTGTCCTAAGCAAATGCTATTAAGCCTTTCTAGAGCAGAACTCACCCCATGGGCAGAGCACACCTGACCATTAGTTCCAATAGGGCAGGTGCTCATGTTGAGTGACTGGATGGGCAGACACTTGCGGTCAAGGCACATCATCGACGGCCCACAGGGAGTCCCATCCTCCACGTAGCCTAAATCAGTCTCATCGTCCAAAAGGACGTGGCCACCACTGCGAGGAAAGGTTGGAAGGGAAGGAAAAGAGGAGAAAGATAAGAAGAGCGCGAGTAGAGGGGGAGAAAGTTAAAAATAAAAAACAATACCACGAAGATCAAAGCACAAGTGACAAAAACAGGTTCATTCTGCTTCCAACACATAAACACGTCTTATTACAATAGTACACACGTTTACCTGCAGTCTACCAGCCTGCCTTGATGGTTGAAGGAGGCCGGGGTAATATCTCCTTTCATTATTCCGATACGTGGGTTGCGGCCAATGTTGGTACACAAAAGGTAACCGCAGAACACATCGCTGAGAAAGACAACAGAGAGAAACCTGAGCAGATCTTTCACTTAAGATAATTTTGATTTGTCTGGATTCATCTTTTACGACCACGTTTGAGCCCTTTTAATAATTAATAGGAGCATATGATTACTAAATCAGTCTGTTACAGTTACTTGCCAATTTATTTTCATTTTAATTATTTAATCGTATTTCAAATGTCTGTGTGAAGCAAAATGTGCTCCATAAATAAAGTGACTTGACTTGACACCACAGTCCTCTTCACTGTAAGTCTTTTCTTTCTTTTCAGTTTTCAGTTCAAAAGTGGTTTTATGAATTATATCTATTAAAGTTCTGACATTTATAACACAGTACCAACAATAACTTTAATAACATATCAACTCTATATGCTATACAAAACTAAAAAGTGCAAAAAAATTGTGAATAAATTAATAATACATAAAATGCCAAAATCTTACCAACACAATCAGTGGAAATAGTATTATATAGTGACATTATAACACAGTAGCCATTATGCATTATGTTTAATTCTGCCTTTGATACTTTAGTTAGATTTTAATTACAACATTTCTGTACTTCGACATTCTATAAAGGACATCTACTTGTAATGGAGGATTTTTAGTCTGCGATGTTGCTACTTTTACCTACTTTTAAGTAAATTACATGAATAATTGCTACACTACTGAGAGAGTTGGACTAATGTGAATTGTGTAACATGTCAATGAAGAAAACCTGGAGAAGAAAATAACTTTTTGGGCAGAAGAACCGATCCATCCATTTTGCGCACTGCTTATCCTGTCTCACACACAGCCAGTCCCAGCTGTCATTGAGCTGTCATTGGTCGCCAGTCAGTCACAGGCATGCCATCCCATCGTCACAGGGAGATGGGATGACATGCAGCAAGGAGCCCTGGGTCGGGATCAAACCTGCTGCATGGGGTTCGTCTCGACATCCATAGGTGTGTGCTCATCTAGTTGAGGTACCAGCCCACAGTGAAGAACTTTCACTAGAATTAACTGTCTAACTTGGGTCTGGTATTCTTAAAGCACATTAAATGTTTTTAGAAGGATAGTTCCTGTTCCTGTATGCTCCTTGGGTGAATTCAAACTAGCTTGAACAAAAACCAAAATATTGACATGTACAGAGGAAATACCGAAAAAAGTCCATTTAATTGGCCTTCCTTCGAAACTCACTGTTTGCTACACTGGATCCATTTGTCTCCGTCCTTTCCACAGTTGCCCTTCTCCGTGCCCTCTGTGTTAAGCTTCTCATAGCAGAACTTCTCTGAGCCTCCAGACTCTGAGGGGAAAGAGAGGACGGGTGAACTGCACAGCTCAGACAAACCACAGGTGTCTTTTCACTCTGCATGATGATACTTTTACATATTAAAAATATTCATCTTACTTGGCCCCCAGATGTATTTACACTGGTTCTCTCTGGTCTTGCACTCTCCGTTGTAGCAGCGACCCTTCAGATGGAGAGAATAAAATGGTGAATCATTTCTAAGTCTGCTGTTCCCAAACTGTTGCTCTGATGCGTGACTGCTCCAGTCATAGGTCTGCATACCTGGTTCACCTGGCAGAGGTAACCGTCTTGTTTATGAAGGTTGGGCGGGCACTGCAAACAGTCACAAACACAAGACTTCCTCTTAACCATGCATATTTTCCTCAGCATGCAAAAAATAACAGTGTGAAAGCAAAAAACTAATTTAACACATGAGCAACACAAGAGCACCTGTCCAGAGTCCCCGGAGCAGGTCTCTGAGATATCACAGTCATTCACAGCATAGCGGCAACTGTAACCTCGAGGATAAAACTGTCAAGAAAAGAAGAGATAAATTTCTAAATTGAGATTTTGAGAAGTATGAATATGTTTTGCTGTAAAACTTCAGTCCAAACTCATACCAGACATGTGTTATTGCAGCATGGGCCATCACTGCAGTGTGCCCCGTTGGCGAGGGAACACTTCTTGCAGCATTCCTTGTAGCACTCCTGAAGGCAAACAGGAAAAGTGCTTCATCCTTCCGAATAAACGGGCGGCAAACAAACAGGCTCACCTCGCTGAAGTAACAGAAACTCACCGCTCTCGCTCCGCAGTCGCACTCCTCTCCGACTTCCACAAATCCGTTACCGCATTCAGTTGCCTCGAATAGCTGAGAAGCAGAAGACAGCAGAGTATGAAGGACAGAGAGGGAGTGTGACGGGCGTGATACGTAAAAATCAGCTGCGAGCGACTAACCTTTGTCGGCCTGTTGAAGAGACATGACCCTCCCCCCTTTAGGAGGAACTCCTTGTAGTCTGTGATGCTGCATTTGGAGAATCTCCGTGGATGTTGGACCCTGGAGACAGAAAAGAGCAGAAGATAATGCGGAAAAGGTCAAAGTATGATGTAAAATTAAGATTTATGTTACACTACTGTTATCTGCAAAGCATCAAGCAGTCTGCATTCTTTGGTCTCAGGTCTCTGGTTCATATGCACACTACGTACATATCATTGGTGCAAAATTAACATATTTCTATGTGTTGTTTTATGTCTGCCGTTGTAGATGCAGTTGTCCAGTGTAACATTCGCCTGATTCAGCAAAGCTCGAAAAATGAAAAATAATATAACAATGGCTAAGAGCTCCTCTTATGAGTGAAAGCTGTTCTGCCCCCCTTTAAAACCTGGTATTAATATTTAATCTGTATTGACCGGGTGCAAGATAGGGTCACTGATCTGTATATTCTTTTACTGAGTAGATATTTGGTGCAAAACCAAAGGGCTCGACACTGGACAGAGAGCCTGAATTACCGGTAGGGTCGACATGTAAAATGGAATATGTATCTTTCATAATATCAGAATATTGTTGTAATAAGTCTCTGTTGTGTGTGTGTGTGTGTATGTTATGAGCGTGTTGGACATTACCCAGTGTCCTCCATTATGCAGCCGGTCCACGTCTCCACACAACCACATTCCTCTGCAAACAAGACAGAAGACAGACAGAGGTGAAGTGGTGCACAGAACGAAAACACTTAAAGTATTAAAATAAAATATGTTAACATGACTGCACTTCCACTTTCCACTCTCAGAGGATCAGCCTCGACAAGTGGATTTAGCACCTGATTGCGAAGGCTTTCAGCTGAATGATGAAGAGCTCCTTCACTTCATTTATCACTGATGCACTACAATCTTCCATCACACTCGGCCTATTTCTGGGACCGTCCAGACAGCTTCTGTCTGATGGCTGAGTCTTCAAAAATGGCAGCTGTTAGACTTTGCCTCATTGAGCGCTATGATAGAAATATGATCTTAAAACTAATAAACGTAAGTCCTTCTCGAGCCTGACTCAGCTGAGTCTACTTTTGGACCACTTCTTCTAAGACAATCAGCACATCTTTCCATCCGTCACCCCTGGTACCGCAAAGAACTGACGAGAGGCAGTCCAGTCTAGTCAAAACCCTTTGTGTTGTTTTATAGTTTGTTAAAGCCATTTAAGTGTTCAGACCTACGACATAACCCTCTTTTTGAAATGCTATTTGAAAAAAAAAACAGTTTTTTCATATTCAGGACATTAAAGTACTTCTAGTATTTTTGTTTTTTTAAACGTAACTGAGATGTTAAGCACTGTGAATGTGTAAAGGAGTCAGTTAACACAAGCAATGCTAACAGTTTTGGTTTATTTGCTGCTGTTGTAAGATTTCTGTTTTTTGGTGCTCAAAGCACTAAGAAATGACTTCTGAAATATGCCTTTTAAGCAAGCATATGTCTGCTAAGTCGGGTCGAACCGCAATCCTCTCTGTGGACAGTTTATCTGAGACCTATTTTCCAGCAAACATAAAATAGAGGGGGTGGGAGCCGGGGACAAAACCTCAGCAAATCACATTACATTTATTTGGCTGACGCTTCTTTAAAATGAAAGCCTTTGACTTCAGTAATACAAAAGCTAGATATCATTCAGAATTAGGAAAAGAACTGAACAACAACATAAATATTGAGTTTCTGTACTGAGACACGTGCTAACATAGGTTGTTGAGGCGACTTTTCAGCCTTGGCAGTGACTCTGCTATCTTCACTTTTGTGAGACGAGACAAAAGAAGGGTTCTCGACAAAATTACAATCAAACTATAAGATACACCCCCCTCCCTGGTTCACTTATACTAGCTGTGAGATAACAACGTGTTTCATGTATACTTCTCCTGGTTGCCGGGTCCCACTGAATGCCCAGGTTCTGAGCCAGGCTCTGGGATAAAGCCCCGGCCATAGAGTAGCTGGTGCCGTACTGTGGACACAGCAGAGATTGGGGGTTATTCATCTGCCGTCAAACACACACACTGCAATGCAGAGCAATGCTCCATGTTGGACAGCAAACCTGACCTCATTGACCCCTACTCCACGGCTCACAGAACACATGCCGCCAAAGTATGCTGCGCTGCTCCTGCGGTAGTGGAAGGTCACATTTCTACAAGGATGACGGACGACAGAAAAGGCAGACATGAACAACAGACAGAAGATAAAAACATCACAGAGGATTAGATGAGTCAGAAAGTCAGCCAGACCCAAAACTTTATGTAAATATTCACTTCTGAAGACAAAGTATTATTTCAAATACAGGCAGCAGCATCTGGACTGTGGGTGTAGATTTTATCAGAACACCATGAACTGAGAGAAAGTCAAAGCATGAATCCGACAAAAACTATGTTAAACAATGATCTTTGTTATTGTATGCAGCTGCTATCTGTGTTGCATCCAGCCAACGAGTTTGGATCTCAGTTGCAGATTCAGCTTCATATTTTTGACTCAAGGTCGTGATTACACAGAATAAGGTACAAAAAACTTAAAATACAATACAAAGCAATGTTACTGGGTAGGAATGAAGTGCTACAAAAGAAAGCTTGTTCAGGGGACCATATTAAAATGTAACTTTCGTGTTATGCCACTGTATAAACAAGATGAAAGTTAAACATGGATGGACAATTTATATAGTACTTTGACAAGGAATTTCCATATCATTCATTATGTTTGCTTTTATATTCACATAACAGATCCATAAAAAAAATACAATGGAAGCCATCCCATAGCAAATTTACATCAACCTTTTTTATGCACGTTTTGAATTAGCACATTAAAACATAAAAGGAAACACACATACATACATAAGTGTTCCAAAGAAAGGTCAAATCTTGGCTAAAAATATTTTTCCATTTTCATAAATAACACATCAATGGGCGATGGAAACAAATAATTAATGAACTCACGAGATGAGGTGCACAGCATCGGCGTGCTGCTTGATGCTCTGCTGCCGGTACTTGGAGAAATCCCGCAGCATTTCCAGTGGCCTCACGCTGATGGGGATGTGATCCTTGTCTGTCCAGATCTCCACAGCAACCAGCACCACACGTGTGTGTAGCTGCTCTTTGAAGATCTGCCATTGAGGCAAACGGTGAATGGAGAGAGGCAGAGAGAGAGAGAGGAGCAACAGCACAGGGAGAGGAGAACAACACGGGGTGTGAATTTGAATCTGTACTGTCTGAGGAGGACTGACGAGGGGATGCAGCACACTGGGGAAAAGGAGGAACAAGGAGCGTTAAAGCACATGACGAGAGCACGGAGCAAACACCTGCACAGTGCGATACAGAGTAACAACAATAAGACGATGGGGCTGGCTCAGGGTTAGAGAGATTATGGCATTATGACACATGACAAGGTCAATTGGGCCATACTGAATAACACGAGTAATACAATGTGAAGGTGCCACTGTGTCTTTGTGTTGGATCTCGTCATGGGTGAAAGGTTGTAATCTACTGTACTGTAAGCTACAGATAAATGCTAACATCAGCATGCCTGCCATGATCACAATAAAACTAAGTTCAGTAGGTGTAATGTTTACCATGTTCACCACCTTGGTATATCGTATAGCATGAAAGAAACATCAAAACAACTCAAATGTTTTCTTGTTTAAAGGAAAAATCACTGGGATGACTGCTTATGGGGGACAAGTGGGACATCTGACCTGCCGGTGACGCTAGTTGAAATAATAAGATGATGATAAGAAGGGAATGCCATAATTCATGTGAATGTCTGCACCATATTTCATAGCAGTTATTTGTTGTGATATTCAGTCTGGAACAAAGTGGTGAACAAACTGAACCACACTGCCACTGCTCAAGCCACGTCCCTAGAGTAGCTGATAGAAAAAAAACAACTAGCTGTGTGTGTGTGAGTAAATTCTGAAGTGGACCTATATGAAGTATACACACTTCCCATAGGGTATCTAAGGAGTTTACTCACAGCATCCACAAGATTCACCACTGACTTGGCAAAATTCCTTGTGTGCTGCCTGTTCTTATGACGTTTATGCTGTGGACACAAAGAAAAAGGACAAAGGCAGAGTTAAATATCCTGCAGTGATTTGATTGTGATCAATCAATGTAACATTCAGATGCACTGCTCCCTCTTGTGGGGGCCGAGCAGAGTAGGCCTGACTGAGGTTTTTCGGAACACGTACCATACTGTGGTCACTGACAATCATGATCTCCAAATACTTCATCTCTTCAAATATACTGCGAGGCATCTGCAAAACAAAAAAACACATCAGCAATTTGTTTCCTTATTTATGTTTATTTAGTTTTAAGTTATTTAACTCATTGTATAACAATTTAAGGGTGGGTGAAGTCAAGTTTTCTGCATTTCTTCAGACAGAGTTGAGATCAGAGACTCACTGCTCGCTTTTTCCTGCGCCTCAGCCAGGACAAGTCATCCAGCTCCGAGAAGAGGTGCTCTTCCTCATCTGGAAACACACACACACAAGGAACTAGTGACACTTCAAAATGCCTATTAAGTATTTACAGCTGGGTACGTGTCTTTCATGAGCACAGGCCCACAGGAATGTGTTTTTTTATTCCCCCCAACAATATCCCAAATTGTTTCCCAGAATTTCTCATGAAGAACTTCATTGACGTTGGCATGCTTGAACTGAGTAGAGATGTTAAGATTTGCAAAACAGTTGAAATGGGACCAACATAATTTCCTAAAATGGTGAACTTCATCCTAGTTGGCTGTTAAAATAGTGTTTTCTTAACCACTGACGGGATAAAGCTCCATTGTTTCAACAGTGGCATACATACGGAATTAGAGGGTAATGTTAGGGTCAGGGTGTGGTAATGGTCAGTGGTGAAGGACTGGGGAGGAGGAGGTTACGTAAGATCACGGATGACAGTTATGGACACACTTACCCTGTTCCTCTGAATCACTGTTCCAACGAAGAGAGGCTGTTCTTCTTAGTTTGTGAGGCCTTGCAGCTGTATCCTGCAAGGGTGAGGCACACAAGTGTTAAAAGATTGAAGAGGATCTGAGACAGACAGGCGCTGGTGGTAGGGAGGGACAGTCAATACTACAGAGGATGTTCAGAACCAACAGTCATAAATCAAAATATTGAAACTTCGAGTGGGTTGAAATGATTTCACGCATGGTGTCCAATGATTAAATATGATTGTTTACAGGAATAGTTAGACATGTCTTCTTCCCTTTCTTACAAAGGGTTTTTCGAGAGCATTGATACCACTCTCATGGCCGGACTACTTCTTGGCCTTGCGCAGTTACCATCACAGGAAGTCACTGCTCCCGGCCAAGAAACAGTCCCACACATAACAACCCTGTAAAACAGCATGTTTTTAAAACAGATAAAAAAAGATGTGTAACTTTATTTGTCGGCCAGAGCCAGGCTGACCTGACGCTTCATATTTACAGAACAGACGTGAGAGTGGATTCAAACTTCTCAATAGGAGAAAAAACAACCATGTTCCCCAAAATGTCGAATTTCACACCTTTCATGGTTTTTAGCAGACTAGAACTGTGATGTCACAATCGGTCATATATCCTTACATTGACTTGGAATTCAGCTTGGACAGAAAATTCTTCTCTATCTCACGACCTTCCTTTAAAAACAGGAATGTCCTTGGAGTGATAGGATATCCTCCCCTGAAAATCCACACAGCACTAACAATGGGCAGTGATGTGCATGTGTGACAGAGTTGACCTACATGAGTGGAAGGGTAGAAACCATGGTGTGATATACATATTTTGATTCTCTGCAACGGCGATAACTTACGATCGGATGAGTCTGTTCTAAGGGCTCAATTAGATGCATATAGACTCCGTCGTCAAACATCCCACTGCCAGGCAGAGAGAGAAGAAAAGGGAGAGAAAGCAGTCAATACTGAGTCAATAGGAGCAGAGATGAGTGTATCCAGAGATATTCTGAACACGGCCGAGGATTACACACAGCCCTGCCGTTCACTTACTGCAGCCCGTTGCAGGTAGATAAGGCCACATGGGAGTTATCGTTCCCTCTCACCTGGCCGTGGTAGTAACAGTGCTCACCGCCCTGAGGGAAGAAGGCACAGTGCTAATGCAGCATCACAGCAAACCCAGGCTGTAACTAAAGCAACATTACCGGCAACACAACGCACAAAAACAGCCCGCACACTGACAAATCACTCAGATTCGCCGTGAATGTGTCATATGTTTTTTACGGACATATCGTGTGCTAGAATTTTCTAACATCTCTGAGGAGGTAGTTTGTCTCACAGATGGCGGCTCTGTATGTTTGCAATGGATTTCTGCAGGGGGTCTAGGCTTGTTAAGATGTGTGGTTAATGCATTGCAAGGTAGGTCCTGGCACTATCTGTGACTCAGCTGTCAGATCCAGGGTGAGCAGAGGACAACCCCCCCCCACCCCCCACCCCACCCCCATTTCTCTCTCTCTCTCTCTCTCTCTCTCTCTCTCTGTCTCTCTCTCTCACTTCACCCATCCCACGCTGCACTGATACTGCAGAGGGCTTTCGCTCCCTTGTCACGTGACCAGAGCTCCAGCAGGAGGCTGCAGGAGAGCAAAACCCTGCTGATTCAGCTACAGTATGCCCAGCCCAGCTCTCTGCCTGAATCAGCAGCAGCAGCAGAAACCATCCTTCATTCCTAACCTGTTTTCGCTCACCCCATCTCCTCTCCTCCTATGTTCTCTTTCCTTCTGATAAAAATCATATACTTTCACATTTTGATCTATCTATCTATCTATCTATCTATCTATCTATCTATCTATCTATCTATCTATCTATCTATCTATCTATC